>CP139504.1:419343395-419717057 GCA_021014915.2 Artemisia tridentata subsp. tridentata
ACAGGGAGAACTTAATTCTAAAACGGGTAAAATGTGTTGAAGATAAACTTAAGTTATACCTTACACCTGTTCTTGTATGTGTTTGTTACCACTCATCTTTCTCTTCTTCCTTGGTCTCCCAGTACTAACAGTGCTCTTGTTATTCTTTGTACGGATTGGTATCCCATTATTATTATTAACATAAGGAGATACAAGGGTTGGCACAAAGATAGGAGACGCAATATATTTCTCATAGCGAGACAACCGTATATTATCATCACAATAGTAAGTTGGTATCCTGTTGTCATTACTATCCTTAAGCATATAGTGTATAGCAAGACCCTTCATCTGAAAATAATTTGTGATTGGCAAGAGTTCCCAAGACGGTTTGCCATTGCAGTTTTTCATAACCCAAATCCTGTCGGAGGAATCATCGACACTATAGCGCGTATCGATAAATATGCATAGACTGCCTTCGATAATCCCCGGTGAGTATTCATAATCCCAATCATATCTTGAGTCCTTAGGTTGGGGAATTTCTCTAAATTCCTCTTTAGCTATATCGAAAGACACAAGTGATACCTTTTCGTCCCAGGTATGCCAAAACCAGTGAAGTGCCCCATTGAATAAGATACCAGGCGCGGCTAGTGGACTATCATCAATATCAAACCGCTTATCACCACCCCTATAATTGATTTGTCCAAAATATTTCCAAATATTTGATTTCAAAGATAATATATGAACATGCATATGTGTAATATTTCTTTTGCATGTCGTCGTAACAACTTTGTAATCATCTGTGGATGAATCATAACCAAAGCCCAAACATCGCTCATAGACACCTCTAGGATGTTCTGGTGGCTTTGCAAGTTCTTTAAAATCTCCAGTAAAAGGATTGGTTACAATAATTCGATTAGATTCTTCATTATATATGCATACAAGGCCATTGGAAGAACCTTCCATACTCCACCCCTCTGTATATCTGATTGAAAACATAGCGATCCTTCTTGTATTAATGTCCTCATTGTTGCACATAAATTTACAATGAGTTTTAACAAAAGAAGGACTTGATATCAAAGAATACCATGACTTACAAACGATTTTGAATCGGAGAAGATCCTTCACAAGCAATCTTGAGAGTATCTCCTCGACAACATCTAACACAACCATCTCTTATCAATCGATTAACACCGTACGTGTTGTAAAGGGTTTTGCCAAAAGTATATATACAAGTGCATGCGTGCTAGTCTTTAAAGACCAGCCCATTCACATGCATTAATTCGAATTTTTCACGGTATTGGCCCAAGATATGTAAGTGTCGTAGAGTTTTTTTTGTTAAACAACACAAACCAACGAGCACATGTTTGTGTTCAAGTTCTATAAAGTAACATTACACAACTTTAGTCATCAAATGATCAACAAATCAGTTTGAAATGAGTTGGACACAGAAAGTTTTCAAAATACAAAACACAAAGTGATCGTAGTATCAAACACGACTCTTATTAAAATATTAATTCCTTGACTTGTTCTCTTCTTCTTTGCCTTCCACGCTATAAACTTCCTCGAGCGCTCTCTTTCCTTGCAATTGAATTCGGAATTTTATAAAAAGAATAGATAAATAACGAATTCCAAAATTTGGTAAAACTTGTAAAATAACGGACTAGGAGAAAGTATATATGTTCATATTGTATTAAGAAACGGATGGTGAAACAAGAACATAATAAAGTAGAGCGCGCTCACCTTAACACTCCCAGCATTAGCAGTAGCACTCTTGTTATTCTTTGCGTGACTTGGTCCGCCATTATTATTAACATAAGGAGATACAAGGGTTTGCACAAACATAGGAGACCGAATATATTCCTTACTCCTAGACAACTGTATATTCTCATCACAAAAGTAAGCCGTCATCATCTTAGATTGAATAGCATGATCCTTCATCTCACAATCATTTGGCAAGAGTTCCCATGACGGTTTAACACTGTAGTTTCTTATAACCCAAGTGCCACATGAGGGAAAAGCATCGTCGTCATCAAAAACGGGAAATATGCATAAACGGCCGTCCATAATCCCAAGTGAGCAACCATAATTCCAAACATATCTCGAGTCATCGGGTTGGGGAATTTCACTAAATTCCTCTTTAGCTAAATCGAAAGACACAATTATGTCATCACTAGTATTGTTAGTATTTGCAGATTTTTTAACCGCTGCTTTTTCTAATACTACCCAAAGAAGCATTCAAATTCTAACGCTACTTTTACTTCCTTTTACACATTATAACTTTAGCTACAGCTACGATACCAAACACTTTTATAAATTAAACAACTGCTCCTAATTGGTACCTTACATATCACTACTAGTTTTACCAAACATAATGTGTTTCCATTTTCCAATAAGTAATTCAAAATTGTTTGGAGTATGTTTGGATTGCGTTTCGAATGAGATTTTCTAACTATTGGTTTTTCAAACGCAATTCTGAAAAGGAAAAACGCACTTTTTGAAACAATCTTTTTGCCTTTTTGACACAATTAACCACGACCAAATGGCCTAATGGTAAGTTGTTTGACCTCCTTAAAAGAGGTCAAGGGGTTCAAACCTCATTAGGTACACATATGAGGGTGGCAGGGAATGGTCAGAAACGATCACGGGGATACCCCGTTTAGGACAAGGCTCGCCCTCCCGGCAATGGCGGAACTTGAACATTTATTTGGGGGGGGGGGGGGGGGCGAATTTATTTCGGAGCGGCCGAATCGGAGATTTTTTTGTATTATCAAATAAATTACCCCTAAAACCTATAATATTTACACTAGTTGCCGCAACTTTCTTTTTTTGGGGGTGGTGGGGGACCTTCCCCTGCCCCTAAAGAGTTCTGCCATTGCTCCCCGGATAACCTCAAAATAAGCACCAAGGAGTGTTTGCTTAAGCTTATATGTGGCTTATGAGCTGATTTGTTTTTCAGCTTATATTTTAGAGTAAATTACACGGATCGTCCCTGTAGTTTGTCCAAAATCACTGGTTTAGTCCCTCGAGTTTCAAAGTTGCGTGTATGGTCCCTCTGACAGCAAAAGAATAACACCTATGGTCCCTATCGCTAACTGACGTTATATATTCCGTTAGCAAGTTTCAACGTTAGTCCATTAACCAAACAAGCGTTTGCAACGTTAGTCCTTTTCCTTAACGGCCGTTTGCAACGTTAGACCTTTTTTTAAAAATATTCGAAAAAACTTATAAAAATTTCAAAAAATTTATAAAAATTCGAAAAATTTATAAAAATTCAAAAAATTATAAAAATTCAAAAAATTTATAAAAATTCGAAAAAATTTATAAAAATTCGAAAAAATTTTAAAAATTCGAAAAAACTTATAAAAATTCAAAAAATTTCTAAAAATTCGAAAAATTTTAAAAATTCGAAAAAACTTATAAAAATTCAAAAAATTTATAAAAATTCAAAAAATTTTAAAAATTCCAAAAATTTAAAAAAATTCGAAAAAATTTATAAAAATTTATAAAAATTCGAAAATTTTTTAAAAATTCGAAAAATATTTAAAAATTTGAAAAAACTTATAAAAATTCGAAAAAATTTAAAAAAATCCGAAAAATTTATAAAAATTCGAAAAAACTTTTAAAAATTCAAAAGAAAAAACTTATAAAAAAACTTATAAAAATTCGAAAAACCTTATAAATATTTTTCGAATTATTATAAATTTTTAAATTTTTTTGAATTTTTATAAATTTTTTGAATTTTTATAAATTTTTTCGAATTTTTATAAATTTTTGGAATTTTTAAAATTTTTTGAATTTTTATAAATTTTTCGAGATTTTATAAGTTTTTTCGAATTTTTAAAAAATTTTCGAACTTTTATAAATTTTTTCGAATTTTTATAAATTTTTCGAATTTTTATTAGTTTTTTCGAATTTTTATAAATTTTTTGAATTTTTATAAATTTTTTCGAATTTTTATAAATTTTTGGAATTTATAAAATTTTTTAAAATTTTTTGAATTTTTATAAGTTTTTTCGAATTTTTAAAAAAATTTCTGATTTTTATAAATTTTTTCGAATTTTTAAAATTTTTTGAATTTTTAGAAATTTTTCGAATTTTTATAAATTTTTCGAATTTTTATAATTTTTTTGAATTTTTATAAATTTTTCGAATTTTTATAAGTTTTTTCGAATTTTTATAAATTTTTTGAATATTTTTCAAAAAATGACTAACGTTGCAAACGGCCGTTAAGGAAAAGGACTAACGTTGCAAACGCTTATTTGGTTAATGGACTAACGTTGAAACTTGCTAACGGAATATATAACGTCAGTTAGCGATAGGGACCATAGGTGTTATTCTTTTGCTGTCAGAGGGACAATACACGCAACTTTGAAACTCGAGGGACTAAACCAGTGATTTTGGACAAACCACAGGGACGATCCGTGTAATTTACTCTATATTTTATAAGCCTCAGTTTTTTCGCTTATTTTGAGATTCGTGGACTTATATAAGTTTATTATGATATCATGAACTTATATAAGCTTAAGCCCATAAGTCTCAAAATAAGCCGGAAAATTGAGGCTTATAAAATATAAACCGAAATAAATATGCTCATAAGCCCCATAAAAACTTAAACAAACACCCCCTAGATAACAATCAAAACACTCAGATTCTCAAAACAAAAAAAAAAATAATAATAATAATAAAAAATAATAATAAATAAATAAATAAAATTGATCACCTGCCCAATCCTAAACCAAACCCTCTTATCAAAACTCGCAGCAGTCAAGACAACTTAAGGAAACATAGTAGTAGCCGTAATTGACACCTTTGCCATGTCTAGAAACCCCATGCAAAGCCTCAGACAACTTGAGGAAACATAGTAGTAGCCGTAATTTACATTTAAGGTATGATGAAGGCAACGAAAATTTCCCTTATATGGGTTATTGTTCATGTCCCATTTATCACAAATCCAGTAAAACCAGGCCCTCGAATATAATTACGGATTAGGCTAGGGGGGGGAATTCATCAGATGCAAAATGCATTGAGACGTCTTTATGTTATACCGAATAATATATGACGTTTAGTCATGCTTTTAGATTTAAGAAGAAGAGCATTTGGACTTATAACTGGTTTTGCAGTAGGCTAGTTTCATTGAACTACTAACTACTTCTATAATACATTAATATAAATATTTGTTTCTCTGGTATCTTGCATTGACCAACAGATACGTTTATACATGAGCAAACTGACCCGTTTATATTTTCTTGATAAGTAGGTATAGGATTGAGCATGTAAGTAGATATAGGATTTTGCTCCAAAACATTTTATACATGACAATGGGTCAATATTTGATAGATAGATATAGAATAGTACTAGCAATTTAATATATTTAGGACTACATATGAGACTCTTGGTGGTCGAGTCTTGGTTGAAAACTTCCGATAAAGAGTCAAGAGCTTAGATTTATGCTACTTTCAAAGTTTTAACAGTTGACCCATTTATTAAAGAAAAGCCCAAACTGACCCGTTTTCATAAGTGCTCACTTCCAAACTGATAGAGGGTTAGACACAGTAGAGATTATGATGACTGTTGGAGAAGAGTTTGGGTTTGAGATTTCTGATAATGAAGCACACATTATAATGCAAGAATAGTTTTTAGTCACCTTTGTGAACAGTGGCGGAGCCAGGAGTTTGTTTCAGGGGTAGCGAAACACGAAAATTTGTTTAGGGGTAGCGAAAATTTGTTTTAGGGGTAGCGAAATCGTCAAAAAATGCCAAAAATGGACAAAAATTCCACTACCGGGTAAAAGTTCAGGGGTAGCGACCGCTACCCCTCGGCTATACATGCCTCCGCCCATGTTTGTGAAACGATCAATGTATATCGTAAACTATTCAACTCAAGAAAATTTTCATGATATCATCATCATCATATAAAACTGCATGTGCTAACTCAATCTCAGGGATTATTGGACTTCCACTCACACTTTCCAAAATTGCAAAAAAGTTCAATCAAGTCCAAACCACTTAAATTAACATTTCTAGAAGTGTAAAGAAAGAAACACAAGGACTTTAGTCATCAGATGATCAACATATCAGTTTGAAATGACTAATGAGTTGGGCATAGATAGTCTACAAAACACAAAACATAAAACAATCATGCATAAAAATTATCAAGTACAGCAATCACAAAGTGATCAAACACGACACTCTTCGTATTCAAATATTCATTCTTTGACGTGTTCTTATTCCACCCTTTCCTTCTTCTTCCAGAATGATTTCAACAGTCTCTCTTTTTTCTGCGTAAGAGTTTTCTAAAGATTAAACAGGGAGAACTTATTAAAGATTCTAAAACGGGTAAAATGTGTTGAAGATAAACTTAAGTTATACCTTAGACCTGTTCTTGTATGTGTTTGTTGCCACTCATCTTTCTCTTCTTCCTTGGTCTCCCAGTACTAACAGTGCTCTTGTTATTCTTTGTACGGCTTGGTATCCCATTATTATTATTAACATAAGGAGATACAAGGGTTGGCACAAAGATAGGAGACGACATATATTTCTCATAGCGAGACAACCATATATTATCATCACAATAGTAAGTTGGTATCCTATTGTCATTACTATCCTTAAGCATATAGTGTATAGCAAGACCCTTCATCTGAAAATAATTTGTGATTGGCAAGAGTTCCCAAGACGGTTTGCCATTGCAGTTTTTCATAACCCGAATCCTGTCGGAGGAATCATCGACATGATAACTCGTGTCGATAAATATGCATAGACTGCCTTCGATAATCCCCAGTGAGTATTCATAATCCCAAACATAACTCGAGTCATCAGGTTGGGGAATTTCTCTAAATTCCTCTTTAGCTAAATCGAAAGACACAAGTGATACCTTTTTGTCCCAGGTATGCCAAAACCAGTGAAGTGCCCCATTGAATAAGATACCAGGCGCGGCTAGTGGACTATCATCAATATCATTCCGCCTATCACCACCCCTATAATTGATTTGTCCAAAATATTTCCAAATATTTGATTTCAAAGATAATATATGAACATGTGTAATATTTCTTTTGCATGTCGCCATAACAACTTTGTAATCATCTGTTGATGAATCATAACCAAAGCCCAAACGTCGATCATACCAGTCACTTCTAGGATGCTGTGGTGGCTGTGCAAGTTCTTTAAAGTCTCTAGTCAAAGGATTGGTTACAATAATTCGATTAAAGACTTCTTTATATATGCATACAAGGCCATTGGAAGAACCTTCCATACTCCACCCCTCTGTATATCTGATTGTTCTTTCTTTCATAGCGATCCTTCTTGTTTCAATGTCCTCATTGTTGCACATAAATTTACAATGAGTTTTAACAAAACAAGGACTTGATATCAAAGAATACCATGACTTACAAACGATTTTGAATCGGAGAAGATCCTTCACAAGCAATCTTGAGAGTATCTCCTCGACAACATCTAACACAACCATCTCTTATCAATCGATTAACACCGTACGTGTTGTAAAGGGTTTTGCTAAAAGTATATATACAAGTGCATGCGTGCTAGTTCTCCAAGCCCAACCCGTACACAGGTATTAGCCCAATATATATAAGTGTCGTAGAGTTTTTTTTGTCAAAGAGTAAATTGCAAAAATCGTCCCTAAAGTTTGGCTAAATTGCAAGTTTCGTCCCTGATATTTGGAAAGTGCAAGGATCGTCCCTGAGGCAAACTTTTGGGGCAAAAATCGTCCCTGACCAACATCAAATGACTAATATACCCTTGTCTTTTTCTTTTTCTATATTTCTTTTGAGTTTCTTACACAAATGGTTCTTGTGTTTCGCCAGGTTTTACAAATTTAGTCTTTTTTTTTTTTTTTTTTGTAATGATTCATTTAACTATTAATATTAGTATTATTTTATTTATACATTTTCGTCCGTATTTTTATGCTTTTATCCGTTTTTTCGGTTTTCATATATTTTTGTCCGTTTTTCTTACGTCTTAGTCCGTTTTTTCCGTTTTCTTACGTTTTTCTCCGTTATTCTTATGTTTTTTCCGTTTTCATCCGTTTTTATACGTTTTCGCCCGTTTTCATACGTTTTTGTCCGTTTTTGTCAGTTTTCATACGTTTTTGTCGGTTTTTATTTGTTTTCATACAATTTTATCAGTTTTTATACGTTTTCGCCTGTTGTCTTGCGCTTTCATCCGTTTTTATCGTTTTCGGCCGTTTTTCTTACGCTTTTGTCCGTTTTATCCGTTTTTGTTCATTTTTCTTACGTTTTTGTCCGTTTTTTTTGTTCGATTTTTTTTTGTCCGAATTTTTTTTAAAAAATAAAAAAATAAACAAAATAAAAAAAGTTCAAAAAATAAAAAAATAAAAAAATCGGGCAAAAAAAATTAATTTAAAAATTCGGACAAAAATTTTGAACTTTTTTAATTATTTTATTTTATCTTTTATTTTTTTTTAAATTCAGACAAAATCGGACAAAAAATTCAGACAAAAATTTTGAACTTTTTTTATTTTATTTATTTATTTATTTTTTATTATTTTAAAAAAATGGGACAAAAAATTAGGACTAAAAATCAGGACAAAAATTTTGAACTTTTTTTATTTTTTAATTTTATTTATTTTTTTATTTTTTAAAAAAATTCGGACAAAATAAAATAAAATCGAACAAAATAAAAAAAAAATGGATAAAAACTTATGAAAACAGAGAAAAAAAATGTTAGAAAACGTACAAAAACGTAAGAAAAATGAACAAAAACGGATAAAACGGACAAAAACTTAAGAAAGACGGACGAAAACGATAAAAACGGATGAAAGCGCAAGAAAACGGGCGAAAATGTATAAAAACGGATAAAATTGTATGAAAACAAATAAAAACGGACAAAAACGTAAGAAAAACGGACAAAAACTGACAAAACGGATAAAAACGGACAAAAACGTAAGAAAAACGGACGAAAACGTATAAAAACGTTTGAAAACGGGCAAAAATGTATAAAAACGAACTAAACGTAAGAAAAACGGACAAAAACATATGAAAACCGAAAAAACGTAAAAAAAACGGATAAAAACATAAGATATACGGACGAAAATGTATAAAAATAATAATATTAATATTAATAGTTAAATAAATAATTAAAAAAAAAGAAAAAAAAAAGACTAAATTTGTAAAACCTGGCGAAACACATGGACCATTTGTGTAAGAAACTGAAAATAAGTATAGAAAAAGAAAAAGGCAAGGGTACATTAGTCATTTGATGTTGGTCAGGGACGATTTTTGCCCCAAAAGTTTGCCACATGGACGATCCTTGCACTTTCCAAACATCCGGAACGAAACTTGCAATTTGGCCAAACTTTATGGACGATTTTTGCAATTTACTCTTTGTCAAATAAGATAAAGTGCCTTTGTTCTCTTTTCTTTATATACATATATAAATAAAGCGAACCTATACGAACAGGCTCGTGCTCGTTAACAACACAAACCAACGAGCACATGTTTGTGTGTTAAGAAAATTATATCCTTTCGCGTGTTTATAAGGACACTAAATGAATGAACATACGTGAACGGATATAATGTCAACGCAGAGAAGCAAGGGCAAGTAATATATTTAGGGATGATTTTTTGTATCTATTTTGTGAAAAGCGGTTTTCAATGATGAATGATAGTTTTTGTGGTCATGGGTTGTGGTGTGAGATTGTGAAGAGGTTAATATGTGATATTATGATGTGCAGATTCGAAAAAATATGATTTCAAATTATAAATGTATTAAATTCATGAAGGTAGCTATATTTTGTTATTGTAACATCCACTTTAATGTATTAAGTAATGTGTAATCATTGTCAGTTTTCAATACCATATGCTTTTAATTCGATACTTTCTAATGATTTCTATCAATCATCTTTCGCGTTTCATATTGATGTTGACTATCACATATATCGTTTTTTAGTTTTAGTTATCAACCCGTTATTTGTAGCACCCCGTTATTCACCCCTTTTAGTATATAGTATAATATTTTCAAAGATACACGTTTCGTTTAAATTATTCTTTATTTCTAAACATATATACTATAATAAAAGGTTCACACTATGACTGGATATATGGTAAAATTAATAACTTGTTCGAATCATTATCATCTAAAAGAGGCATTCATCAAACTTTAACATCAACAACGAATATAAACTGATTTGTAGAATATGATTCTATTGGTGACGAAAGGTATTTCTCAACATATTACTAATTTTCAAAGATTTTTATTAGTCACATTACAATGTCAATGGTATACTCTTGATCCCCCACGACAAGTGAACGAGACCCTTCTTCTATAACCATCAACCCATCTTCGTTTGCGCTACTAAAGTGCTCACATGGCTTCACAACAAATTCAACCTGGCCTCTTTTCCGTGTTCCTAAACTCGCTCTCTGATAGCCGACTAACTTTTTGATAACATGTCCATTAAGATCCTTACCATTCCACTTTGCAAACAGTAACACTGTGTGATTGCTTGCCTGCCCGTGGTTCTCGACACCAACCACCACTTTGAAGTTGACTTTCTCACACGAGCTACTCTCAACTTCCGAAACTAACATCTGACAAGAGGCTGATAGTCCTTGGTTTGAGTGAATATTAATCTTGTTTTGGGGACTCGAAACAAACTTGTAGGAATAGTTTGAGTAACTAAGACCAAACCCAAAGTCAAAAACTGTTTTTCCATTGTAGAATCGGTATGTTCGACCAGGGTAACCAGATGATGGGTCGGCTCTCATTCGCATATCCGTCATTTCCACATTTGCAAAATCTTTTGGATACCATGTCATTGGTAATCTTCCTCCTGCAACGAGAAAAAATAAAAACTTAGCTTTGACTTTTAACGTAAAAGTCAAACAGGCTACTTTTCAAAACATTAGCTAAATATGGTTTGTTTTAGAACAGTGAAACCACACAAATACACAATTAGTAACCATAAAGGTATATCTAAATACTATATTAGTTAGACTTTAAAAGTCAAAGTGGAAGCTCACCTGGATTATGATCACCGAATATGATTTCAGAAAGAGCGAGTCCGCCAGCTTCACCAGGGTATCCAGCCCATAATATACTCCCAATTTTCGCATCATCTTTAGCAAACGAAACATCCACAGGACCACCACAGAGTAAAACAAGCAAAACCGGTTTCTTTGCAGCTTTAGCGACTGCCGAAATAAGTTCCTCTTGCTTCCCCGGAAGATCCAAATCAACCCGATCATGCTTCTCCCTTTCTTGACTTTGATCCAAACCCATCACCAGAATCACATAATCGACCCGTTTTCCTATACTCACAGCTTCATCAACGGCTATATTAGTACAGTTTACAAAATCAACACACCCTTGGTGAAACTGTGTGTTCTTAACATAGTCTTTTATTGCTTGAAGAATTGTGATATTTTTGCAGGCCACACCCTCATAGTTTCCGAGCAAAGTGTCAGTTATGTTACCATTCGGGCCTATGACAGCAATGGAAGTGGTTTTGGTTTTTGAAAGTGGGAGAAGATTTGCTGAGTTTTTCAGCAAAACGATCCCGTTTCGGGCAGCTTCAAGGGCTAAGTCCTGGTGCTCTTTAGAACACACTTGGTCTGGTCCAAGTTTTCCATATATGCCATCTTTCGGGTTCCCATTGAACAAACCTAACCTCATTCTGATGGTAAATAGATTTACAAGAGCTCTGTCTATATCTGCTTCTGTTATTTTGTTCATTTGGACTGCTGATTTGGTGTATTTCTTCAAATATGAACCACAGTTGACATCCATCCCTATAAGTGATACGAAATATGTCATTAGTACGTTGTGTTGAATATTTAAGGAAATTTTACTGATACACAGATAACTCATTAAGGTGCACGTTATTATAAGTCTGAGAGTATGAGCTCGGAAGCTTATAACAGCAATGTCGAAAAGCAATGCAGTCATGCTAGTGTCACGTGACTTGTACTTATGATAGTGGAACAACAAGATAATCCAAACATTACCTGCTTTAAGAACACTGGCAACAGCATCTTCGGGTAATTTTGAATATCCTTGAACATCATGCATAATAGCGACTGCATCACAGTCAGATGCAATGTACCTGTGATCATAGAAACAAGTTACAAAAACACAACAGAATCACCACTTGGATTTTCGGGTTGCCAAAAACGCTCAGTGGATTTTCTGGTTAACAAAAACTTAAATAATGGAAATGCGGGTACCCTTTAAAGTTCCAAGCTTGGCGAGCCGTCTTTGTCAAAAGATTGTAATCAGCACAATTTGGCAAACCGTTGACTCGATTATAAGCACACATTATCCCACTAGCTTGCCCTTGTTGTACACATTTCTGAAACGGTGGTAAGTATGTATCTGCAAGATCTTGTTGACTGATCTGCATATCCCGCCCCACAAAGTATAATCATCATTACACGACATTGTTCTATTGCACAGCTCTAAAGTGCACGAGAGAAACTTACATTGGCATCAAAGTTGTAACGATTAGTGGTTTTCCAGTTATCTAAATCATTGGCAATGAAGTGTTTACAGCAAGCAGAAGCTTGAAGGTGATCAGAATTTGGGTCGATTTTTCCACCTTCAAAAGAGTCGCCTTGAATCCCTCTGACATATGAAACTGAATAATCTCCAACGACTAATGGGTCTTCGCCAGGTGTTTCTTGTCCCCGTCCCCATCTTGGGTCTCTTAAGATATTGATGTTTGGTGCCCAGAATGTTAGTCCTCTTGCTTGACCATTATTGTACATTGCTCTAGCTTCTCTCCCAATTGCCTAAATGTGCATTAGAAATATCATTAAACCTTTGCATACCCAACAAAGTCTTCGCTGTTATGAGAAGCCGAGAAGGTAATCAAATTGGTAGGTCTTATAATATAAAGTTCAGGCTGCTCACATTAGACTAATAGTCAACTCAACTGTAGGTCTTATAATATAAAGCCGAGAAGGTAATCAAATTGGTAGGTCTTATAATCAAATTGGTAGGTCTTATAATATTCGACTAAAGGTCAACTGTTTTTTGAATTAAGATCGAACCTAAGGCATTTGATCGAAACTCAACTGTATATGTAATCAAGATGGAACCTAAATTTAGATCAGCAAAGGATTTATCAGAATTTTGCTTACATAGTTGACTAACCAATATTAGAACCTAACATTAACAATAAGTATCACTTATTCTGATACAACACAAACAGTTTTGTGAGTGTTTGGGTTTGCTTATCCAAATACTTATCTGTCATTTTGATACAACACAAACAGTTTCGAGTATTTGGGATTACTTATCCAAACTCCAAACCACTTATCTGATAGTCTATAATGGGTGTGTACGGGGCAGAGCATTTTTGAGCATTTAGCATTTAGGATATAAAGCTTGTTTGGCAAGAAGCAATTAGCATTTGCAGATTTTTTAAACCAAATTCTTTTCTAACACTACCAAAAGAAGCATTCAAAATTCTAACGCTAATTTAATTCTTTTCACACATTATAACTTTAGCTACAACTACGTGACCAAACACTTTCATAAATCAAACTGGTACTACTTACAGGCTTACAGCTACTGCTACTATCACCGCTAGTTTCACCAAACATAATGTGTTTCCAGTAGTAAGTAATTTGAAGTTGCTCAGAGGTTGCTTGGATTGGGTTTCCGATGAGATTATACGCAATTTTGAAAAGGCAAAACACGCTCTTTGAAACAATCTTTTTGCCTTTTTGACACAATTAACCACCACCAAATGGCCTAATGGTAAGGTGTTTGACCTTCTCACAAGAGGTCAAGGGTTCAAACCTCATTAGGTACACATTTGAGGGTGGCAGGGAAGGGTCAGAAACGGTCACGGGGATACCCCGTTTAGGCCGCGTACATCTGAGTTAAAGACTCACCTTCCCCGGGTAACCTGAAAATAAGCACTAAGGGGGTGATTGTTTAAGCTTTTATGTGGCTTATGAGCTTGTTTGTTTTTTGGCTTATATTTCATAAGTCTCAGTTTTTCGGCTTATTTTGAGATTCGTGGACTTATATAAGTTTATTATGATATAATGAACTTATATAAGCTAAGCCCATAAGTCTCAAAATAAGCCGAAAAATTGAGGCTTATAAAATATAAACCGAAATCAAATAAGCTCGTAAGCCCGCATATAAGCTTAAACAAACACCCTCTAAACAACAATCAAAAACACTCATATTCTAAACAAAAACAAAAACAAAAATAAAACAAAAAAACAACACCACACACACGCATTTGATCACCTGCCCAATCCTATACCAAATCCTGGAATCAAAACTCGCAGCAGTCAAGATAACTTGAGGAAACATAGTACTAGCCTTAACACTCCCATTAAACCTAACACCTTTGCCATGTCTAGAAACCCCATGCAAAGCCTCAGACCACCACTCATACTCACTCACCCCAAGCCTTTCCACCCCAGGTGCTCCATTCACCAACTGCATCACTTTTTCATCCAACGTAAGGCGTGAAACCACGTCGAAAGCTCGTTTCGATATTGGCAAAGTTAAGTTGCAAAATGGGTATGATGATGAGGGTTTGCATGAAAAAGGTGGCTCAGTTTGAGATGGCTCAGTTTTTACGATGAGGGTGATTATGATCAGGATGAGTAAAGAGATGTGAGTGTTTGGTTTCATGGTTTAAGGGTTTTGGAGTGTTTGGATATTGGGTTGAAATGTTATAAATGTGATGCAATAAGTTACAGTTACAGGTTTGACTGTGTATTGGCGCACTGCCTAAAAATGACATACATAATGGGAACTCACGTGGACTTGTTTTGTCTCATTGGGTGGTTATGATTTTGGGAGTGTTTGTGTGGGGTTTAATATTTATTTGTTTGTTTGAAGATAAAAGGAAAAAATCAATTAACAAAAGCTACCTTTAACAAATCAAATTATTAATGTCGACACTATAAATTCACATTACGAACAACAACATGGGAGAGCGTTTCATGTTTTGCTCGCCCTATTTATGCCCCCTTTTGATTTTACTAGCTAAAAAAACACATACGGTCCCCAATTGTCTTTGGTCCCCATCACGCTGAAAAAACACATTCAGTTGTAATAGGAGTTCGTTCGAGCAATTTAATTTTGATCCTTGATTCATTTGGCGAGCAAAAAAATGGAGAGCAAATGAAAAATAATTTAATATATTGAATTTGTTTAGAAATGTCAACATTGAAGAAAAATAATTTACCTTTTGGAGTTTTTGGGGTGGGGGATACATTTTTACTACTTTCTTGATGGTGCATTTCTGTTGCAGTAACAGCTTGTTTTCGTGTTTTGTGAGGATGATGCTGCAATATCACTGGAAGAGGTGTTTCCTGTGAAAGTTAGTAGGACCCATAATGAAGTTTCCTGCTTTGATTTGCAGTTGATGTTAAAGACAAGATTGACATCAAGCTGCTATTTTGCATAAAGGGGTGTTTGGTTCTTGGGATTCTATTGAAATAAATCTCAGTGAAATATGTAGAGGTGATTTTGAATATATCCTGCAACTTATAAGTTTGGTTTTAACCAATTTTCTCAAATGAGAAAGTCTTATGTTCACTTCAACTGGTGGCCTTGTATCTTGGGTTATTTCAGCTCTTTCACTAAGTGCGTCTAGAAATCATGATTCTCAGTTGGTCTTTGTTGGACACTGTGAGTCTGTTTTTGGATTATACTTAAAGATTGAGCTAGAAATGAATCATAAAGTAGGTATCCAGTTGAGAAGGGTAAGTGAGCATGGTGGGCAGTGCATGAAGTTTGAAATAGTGATCGAGGCGTGAAAGATGAACCTACTTGGTCCAAGCTATACACTGCTAAAGGAGGTAAGGGTGTTTCTCCCTCAAGGTGGGTGTTTCTAGGGTTCTGAAGCCTTTTGTAAAGAGGGAAATGTAAGAATCCTAGAAGAGCCCTTGACTGGAATGACTAGGGTGGCTATAACCTACATAATGATACCTTTCCATATTTCCCCTTGATCATTGTGGATGATGGTTGAATGGTCAAGGATGGAGGGTGGATCTAGAAACGTTATTATGAGGTTATGGTCTTGGTGCATACCATGGATGAATCTCAGTTTTTGTTGGAAAATTTAGTGCACTTGAAGGATTAATTCATACCTGTTAATGGGTTTGGAGGTACGGAGTGTACACCCATTTGGTCACTGAATCCCTTGACTCAATAGTGGTTATGATAAAGTACTGCTTGTTCGAAGTACTGCTTGTTCAAGGTACTGCTAGCTTAATAAAGGTACTGCTAAGTATAAATGACAATGCTGCTGATGCAGTTGATTCTGCTGATAGCATTGTCATTCCTGCTGATAGCATTATCTGTTTCTGCTGATAGCTTTATTGCTACTGATGCAGAACAACTCTGCTGATAGTGTATCAATTCTGCTGATAGTGTTATTGACTCTGCTGATGGGCAATGACTCTGCTGATGGGCAATAACTCTGCTGATCTGCTGATTGTATAACCACCGACTCCTACATTTATGGAAACTATTATGGATAATTAATGGGCCGTTAATTATACATAATTCCATGGGCTAGGGTTTTGAGTAAACTCTATTATAAATAGAGATCATCACATGGCATGAAGGACACGACACAAAACCCTAAACACTAAATACGATCGGTTCTTGATCTGTGCCTAGAACAAGAGCTTCACTTGGTTTTATCCCATAGAGATATTCGTGCAACCCAGGCATAGGGTCGAATAGTTTCTATTGGAAAGTGATACCACGACTTCAAGTGAATATCCGGTACCTTGTTTGATTATCTTAACCCTGATCTGGGAACACCACCACGACACTCACAAACCAACAATCAATAGAAACTATTTAGTGATAATCAATGGCGGCTGTTATGAGACATATGGCTGCAAACTTCTCCAAGCTGGAAAAGTTTGAAGGTGTGGATTTCAGACGATGGCAGAAGAAGATGAAGTTCTTGTTGACCAGCATGAACGTGGCTTATGTTCTTACCACTCCAATTCCTGCTGATTATGGGGATGATGCTACGATGGAACAGATGAGGGCCAGAAGCAAGTGGGAGAACGATGACTATGTCTGCAGAGGTTTAATCCTCAATGGTATGTCTGATACTCTATTTGATATTTATCAGAATGTGGAATCTTCACAAGAACTATGGGATTCTCTGGAAGCCAAGTATATGGCTGAGGATGCATCAAGTAAGAAGTTTCTTGTAAGTAATTTTAACAATTACAAAATGGTCGATTCTAGACCGGTCATGGACCAATACAATGAACTTCTTAGTATACTTGGTCGTTTCACTCAACACAAGATGAACATGGATGAGGCTATTCAAGTCTCTTGTATCATCGATAAGCTACCTCCTTCTTGGAAAGATTTCAAGCACATGCTTAAGCATAAGAAGGAGGAGTTAACTCTTACTGAGTTGGGCAGTCATTTGCGCATTGAGGAATCACTCAAGGTGCATGAAAGTGACAAGCCAAAGAGCAGCACTGCTGCTGGTCCATCAGTTGTCAATATGGTGGAGCATAACAACTCCTCCAGGTACAATGACAACAAGGGCAAGCGTAAGCATCAGGATAATACCAAACCTGATCCTAACAAGAAGTCAAAGGCTACTTGTTGGAAGTGTGGTAAAACTAGACACTTCAGGAAGGATTGCAAAGGTGGTAAAATTGGCAATAAAGCCAATGGATCAGGCACAAGTGGATCTGGGAATGGTAACTCCAATTCCCTGAAAGGTCAGAATATATTTAATAAGTCCTTTTGGATTTATTATGTTACATATATATCTGAATTGTTCTTTGTGCAGGATGATGATGTGGCTTGGTGGGTTGACTCTGGAGCAACAGTCCATGTGTGTAAAGATAGAAGATGGTTCAAGACCTACGAGTCAATGAATGATGGTTCTATTCTTCATATGGGAAATGAGTTAACAGCCCTGGTGCATGGAAGAGGAAGTGTTGAGTTGAAGTTTAGTTCTGGAAAGATTATTACTTTGTTGAATGTTTTACATGTTCCTGATATTAGAAAAAACTTGGTTTCTAGTGGTATTTTAAATAATTGTGGTTACAAACAAGTTATTGAATCTGATAAGTTTGTTTTGTCTAAAAATGATGCATTTATTGGATTTGGTTATTTATGTAATCACATGTTTAGACTTAATATTGTTCATGATGTGATTGATTCTGTTTGTATGTTGTCATCTAAACAATATGATTCAACCCTTTGGCATGCTAGACTTGGCCATGTACACTTTAAACGTATGCAAGATATGTCTAAGGAGGGGTTAATCCCAGCATTTGACATGGACACTGAAAAGTGTAAAACTTGTATGATGAATAAGATAACTAAGAAACCATTTAAAGATGTAAAACGTGAAACTAATGTGTTGGAATTAATACATAGTGATTTATGTGATTTGCATGCTACTCCCTCATTGGGGAATAAGAAATACTTTGTTACTTTTATTGATGATGCTTCTAGGTATTGTTATGTTTATCTTTTACATACTAAGGATGAAGCATTAGATAAATTTAAAGTATTTAAGTCTGAAGTTGAATTGCAACAAGAGTCACTAATCATAAGATTAAGGACTGATAGGGGAGGTGAGTACATGGATACTCAGTATTTTCAGTCTGTTGGTATAATCCATGAAACGACTGCCCCTTATACTCCTCAGCAAAATGGAATTTCTGAAAGGAAAAACCGAGTGCTGAAGGAGATGGTTAATTCCATGTTGTCCTATTCAGGGCTGAGTCAAGGGTTCTGGGGTGAAGCTATGCTAATAGCTTGCTATTTGCTAAATAGGGTTCCTAACAAAAGGAACAAGACAACCCCTTATGAACTCTGGACTAAAAGGAAACCCAACTTGAATTATCTCAAGATTTGGGGTTGTAGGGCTGTTGTGAAACTCCCTGATCCGAAGCTAAAAAGTTTGGGTGAAAGAGGCATTGAATGCATCTTTGTTGGATATGCTGAGCATTCCAAGGCTTATAGGTTTTATGTTATTGAACCTAATGAGTCTGTCTCTATTAACTCAATAATAGAATCAAGGGATGCAATATTTGATGAGAATAGATTCTCATCAGTCCCTAGACCAAGTCAGAGGATTCCTAATGGAACCAATGATGTTGGTGTATCAGAAACCTCTGATGAGGTCCCTGATGAGGTTGTGGAACAACAACCTGAACCTGAGCTCAGAAGAAGCACAAGGGTGAGGACTCCAAAATCATTTGGACCTGAATTTCAATTGTACTTGATTGAAGGAACAAGGGATGAGGTCTCTGACCAACATTCCTATTGCTTTAATGTTGAGGATGATCCCAAAACATTTGATGAAGCAATGAAGTCCCAGGATGTTGCTTTCTGGAAAGAAGCAATAAATGATGAAATGGATTCCATCATGGGCAACAACACTTGGGTGTTGGCTGATCTACCACCTGGTTGCAAGCCTTTAGGCTGCAAATGGATTTTCAAGAAGAAAATGAAGGTAGATGGAACTGTTGAAAAGTTCAAGGCAAGGTTAGTCATTCAAGGCTTTAAACAAAAGGAAGGAATTGACTACTTTGATACTTATGCCCCAGTGGCTCGTATCAGTACCATAAGACTGCTGATTGCCTTGGCATCTATTCACAATCTGATTATACATCAGATGGATGTGAAGACAGCATTCTTGAATGGTGAATTGGATGAGGAGGTTTACATGAACCAACCTCAGGGCTTCATCATGCCTGGCAATGAAAAGAAGGTGTGCAAACTGATTAAGTCCTTGTATGGACTGAAGCAGGCACCTAAGCAATGGCATCAAAAGTTTGATGAAGTGGTTTTGTCTAGTGGTTATTCACTTAACCAATCTGACAAATGTGTATATAGCAAATTTGATGAATCTGGTAAAGGAGTCATCATTTGTCTATATGTTGATGACATGTTGATCTTTGGCACTGACCAAAATCAAGTGGACCTAACAAAGGAATTTTTGTCATCAAGGTTCTCCATGAAGGATATGGGGGAGGCTGATGTTATCCTTGGTATAAGGATTAAACATGAAGGTAACAAGATTTCCATCTCTCAGTCTCATTACATTGAGAAGGTGTTGAGGAAATTTAATTACTTTGATTGTACTCCTGTGAGTACTCCTATGGATACAAGTGAGAAGCTCATGCCTAATACTGGCAAGGATGTATCTCAACTTGAGTATTCAAGGGTAATTGGCTGCTTGATGTATGCCATGACTTGTACTAGACCTGACATTGCATTTGCTGTGGGTAAGTTGAGCAGGTATACTAGTAATCCTAGTGCTCATCATTGGCAAGCAATTCAGAGGGTACTGAAGTATTTGAAGAAAACTATGGCTTATAGTCTTTCATATACTGGTTATCCTTCTGTATTAGAAGGGTACACTGATGCAAGTTGGATCAGTAACACTGAGGACAATTCGTCTACTAGTGGCTGGGTATTCCTACTTGGTGGAGGTGCAATTTCTTGGGCATCCAAGAAGCAAACTTGCATTACCAGTTCAACCATGGAATCTGAATTTGTGGCCTTAGCTGCTGCTGGTAAAGAAGCTGAATGGTTGAGAAACTTGCTTCTTGAGATTCCATTGTGGCCTAAACCTATAGCACCTATTTCTATCCAATGTGATAGTGCTGCTACATTGGCAAAGGCTTATAGCCAAATGTACAATGGGAAGTCTAGACACTTAGGTGTCAGACATAGCATGATTCGTGAGCTTATCATGAATGGGGTGGTATCTATAGAGTTTGTTAGATCTCAACAAAACTTAGCTGATCACTTGACGAAGGGTTTGGCTAGAGACTTGGTTTTTAAGTCTGCAAAAGGGATGGGTTTAAGTCCTACTTAGTCACTGAATGCTAAGACACCCAACTCCCTCCTGAAGAAACTTTGGAGCTGAGTTCAATGTGGAAAGCTGATCATTTGGTGGACTGGAGCACTGTTTTATTTACATCCCAAGGTTGTGCTCAGAACCTGCTGGTAAAGGAGGATGAAGTCTTCAATTCTTAATGGTTAATTTTCTTTGAAAAAGTGCTTTGCAGGGGCATGATTAAAAGATGAACCACCTATGTAAATGTTGAAGTTTTGCCGCTTCAGGAAGCTTTAGGACTTTTAGCTTTTACAACATATATGAATGGATATGGACACATGGCTTGTATAGTGTCAGGAGTATGGTGGGCAGTGTATGAAGTTTGAAATAGTGATCGAGGCGTGAAAGATGAACCTACTTGGTCCAAGCTATACACTGCTAAAGGAGGTAAGGGTGTTTCTCCCTCAAGGTGGGTGTTTCTAGGGTTCTGAAGCCTTTTGTAAAGAGGGAAATGTAAGAATCCTAGAAGAGCCCTTGACTGGAATGACTAGGGTGGCTATAACCTACATAATGATACCTTTCCATATTTCCCCTTGATCATTGTGGATGATGGTTGAATGGTCAAGGATGGAGGGTGGATCTAGAAACGTTATTATGAGGTTATGGTCTTGGTGCATACCTGTTGGAAAATTTAGTGCACTTGAAGGATTAATTCATACCTGTTAATGGGTTTGGAGGTACGGAGTGTACACCCATTTGGTCACTGAATCCCTTGACTCAATAGTGGTTATGATAAAGTACTGCTTGTTCAAAGTACTGCTTGTTCAAGGTACTGCTAGCTTAATAAAGGTACTGCTAAGTATAAATGACAATGCTGCTGATGCAGTTGATTCTGATGATAGCATTGTCATTCCTGCTGATAGCATTATCTGTTTCTGCTGATAGCTTTATTGCTACTGATGCAGAACAACTCTGCTGATAGTGTATCAATTCTGCTGATAGTGTTATTGACTCTGCTGATGGGCAATGACTCTGCTGATGGGCAATAACTCTGCTGATTGTATAACCACCGACTCCTACATTTATGGAAACTATTATGGATAATTAATGGGCCGTTAATTATACATAATTCCATGGGCTAGGGTTTTGAGTAAACTCTATTATAAATAGAGATCATCACATGGCATGAAGGACACGACACAAAACCCTAAACACTAAATACGATCGGTTCTTGATCTGTGCCTAGAACAAGAGCTTCACTTGGTTTTATCCCATAGAGATATTCGTGCAACCCAGGCATAGGGTCGAATAGTTTCTATTGGAAAGTAATACCACGACTTCAAGTGAATATCCGGTACCTTGTTTGATTATCTTAACCCTGATCTGGGAACACCACCACGACACTCACAAACCAACATGAGGTTATGGTCTTGGTGCATACCATGGATGAATCTCAGTTTTTGTTTGGCTGCAATATGGTTAGGAACTGAGCAGCTGAATGGTTGTATTACTCTGCTGTGAATGTGTAATCAGATATGGGACAATGCCTTGACTAGATTTCTTTTGTATGTTTTCCTGGATGGGTATGTCCATGCCAGGGAACTTTTGTATGTTTGTGTAATTTGTTTTTTGGAGTAATATAAGATTCACTCTTTTGCACCAAAAACAACTTGTTTTCGTTCGAAAAAACAGCTTGTTTAACAGGCTTTGTGGTTTACTACATGTGAAGCGTACATAAATAGAAGGAGGGTGTTTGGTTTTGCATATGACCACTTTAAAAAACACACACTTTCCACTTTCCAAACACACAGGTTTGTTTCTGCATTTAAGTGTTCCAGTGAGCTAAAACCCAAGCAGTGGTAAGTTTCTGTCACAATCTTAAATTTAACTAGGTATGTTTCATGCAGATCCAATCACAAAACGGAGTTTTACAAACTTTTGTTCCTTATGTTAAAATGACTAATATGAAATCAGGACTCATTTAGCAAAGTTATATGATCACTTAATGTGTATTAAATTTATTTTTCAATTTAAAATGAAAGCTTGGGATGAGTTATTGCACCTTAAGCGATGCCCTGTGGGCACTTGTAAGACAATCCTTTTTACTATTTACGAGCACTCTCATTTAACTTCCTGACATATAGTCTAAAACTAAATAAATCATTAAAATATTAAGTTTATGTATTTATAATTTTAAATCATTAAAACTAAATAAATCATTAACTTCCTGACTTTAGTCATCAGATGATCAACATATCAGTTTGAAATGACAAATGAGTTGGACATAGATAGTCTACAAAACACAAAACACAAAACAATCATGCATAAAAATTATCAAGTACAGCAATCACAAAGTGATCAAACACGACACACTTCGTATTCAAATATTCATTCTTTGACGTGTTCTTATTCCACCCTCTCCTTCTTCTTCCAGAATGATTTCAACAATCTCTCTTTTTTCTGCGTAAGAGTTTTCTAAAGATTAAACAGGGAGAACTTAATTAAAGATTCTAAAACGGGTAAAATGTGTTGAAGATAAACTTAAGTTATACCTTAGACCTGTTCTTGTATGTGTTTGTTACCACTCCTTTCTCTTCTTCCTTGGTCTCTCTCTTTTCCTGCAATTGAATTCGGGATTTTATAAAAGAAGAAATAAATTTTGAACTCTAAATTGGGTACAATGTGTAGAATAACGGACAATTAAGTCCCAAGTCGGCTAGGGAAAAAGAATTACAAAGTTTTCGTGTTGTTGTTCCAAAAATACCCCTAATTTTCACCCTTTATACACTCTTCAAGGTAGCGTAAATATACAAAGAGAGCACTTATGATGGCTTTATTTGAAAGAGGAGCTCTTATGAGGCGTATCCCGCCAAATTTCCATTTAGAGGTTGTTTGGATTGTTGTTTAGTTTAATGGATATTTGGATTTCTGTTTAAATCCAAGTATAATTCATTGTATTAAAAGACAGATGGTGAAACAAGAACATAATAATCAGAGCTCACCTTAACTCTCCAGGCTTTAACACCGCTCTTGTTATTCTTTGCATGACTTGGTCTACCATTATTAATGGTGATCTTGTCGTTCTTTGTGTGGCTTGGTCTCCCAGTACTAACAGTGCTCTTGTTATTCTTTGTACGGCTTGGTATCCCGTTATTATTATTAACATAAGGAGATACAAGGGTTTGCACAAAGATAGGAGACGAAATATATGCCTCCCTCTTAGAAAACCGTATATTATCATCACAATAGTAAGTTGGTATCCTGTAGTCATTACTATCCTTAAGCATATAGTGTATAGCAAGACCCTTCATCTGAAAATAATTTGTGATTGGCAAGAGTTCCCAAGACGGTTTGCCATTGCAGTTTTTCATAACCCGAATCCTGTCGGAGGAATCAACGACATGATAACTCGTGTTGATAAATATGCATAGACTGCCTTCGATAATCCCCAGTGAGTATTCAGAATCCCAAACATATCTCGAGTCATCAGGTTGGGGAATTTCTCTAAATTCCTCTTTAGCTAAATCGAAAGACACAAGTGATACCTTTTCGTCCCAGGTATCATTATAAGGGGTATGCCAAAACCAGTGAAGTGCCCCATTGAATAAGATACCAGGCGCGGCTAGTGGACTATCATCAATATCAATCCGCCTATCACCACCCCTATAATTGATTTGTCCAAAATATTTCCAAATATTTGATTTCAAAGATAATATATGAACATGTGTAATATTTCTTTTGCATGTCGCCATAACAACTTTGTAATCATCTGTGGATGAATCATAACCAAAGCCCAAACATCGATCATACCAGTTACTTCTAGGATGCTCTGGTGGCTGTGCAAGTTCTTTAAAGTCTCTAGTCAAAGGATTGGTTACAATAATTCGATTAGAGTCTTCTTTATATATGCATACAAGGCCATTGGAAGAACCTTCTATACTCCACTTGTGGTAGGTACCCCACCCACCTGGAGGTCTGGTAGTTTCATAATATAATGGAAACATAGCGATCCTTCTTGTATTAATGTCCTCTTTGTTGCACATAAATTTACAATGAGTTTTAACAAAAGAAGGACTTGATATCAAAGAATACCATGACTTACAAACGCTTTTGAATCGGAGAAGATCCTTCACAAGCAATCTTGAGAGTATCTCCTCGACAACATCTAACACAAACATCTCTTATCAATCGATTAATTACACCGTGCGTGTTCTAAAGGGTTTTGCCAAAAGTATATATACAAGTGCATGCGTGCTAGTTCTCCAAGCCCAACCCGTACACAGGTATTGGCCCAAGATTTATAAGTGTCGTAGAGTTTTTTTTGTCAAATAAGATAAAGTGCCCTTTGTTCTCTTTTCTTTATATACATATATAAACAAAAGCGAACCTATACGAAGAGGCTTGTGCTTGTTAACAACACAAACCAACGAGCGCATGTTTGTGTGTTAAGAAAATTATATCCTTTCGCGTGTTTATAAGGACACTAAATGAATGAACATACGTGAACAGATATAATGTCAACGCAGAGAAGCGAGGGCGGGTAATATATTTAGGGATGATTTTTTGTATCTATTTTGTGAAAAGCGTTTTTCAATGATGAATGATAGTTTTTGTGGTCATGGGTTGTGGTGTGAGATTGTGAAGAGGTTAATATGTGATATTATGATATGCAGATTCGAAAAAATATGATTTCAAATTATAAATATATTAAATTCATGAAGGTAGCTATATTTTATTATTGTAACATCCACTTTAAATGTATTAGGTAATGTGTAATTATTGTATTTTAAAGTTTAATTATTAGCTTACAAAATAAAGCAAGATGTGTAAACAGGGGCGGGAGGGGGGGTGACTAGCGAGTGCTGGGCCCCTTCCAATAAGCCCAGTTTACTTGTACAAAATAGCCCATAGTCTACAAAAGTTAATTATACTAGGCGAGTACCCATGCATAGCAACGGAATTCGTAGCGGCAAATAATTAACGATTTGTGATATTGTGGTGAGTGTTTTGTGTAGCGTTCAAAATAGAACGTGAACCGATCAGAATGTAATTGCAAACAGTTGTACTACACGATAACTAAAGTCTAGAAAAAATTATTAACATCTATCAAACAACATATAAAAACATTTAATGAAACTGAAAGTAAAACATTACATTAGTTATGAGATAAAAACTAACAACACACGTTACTCTTCGCGTAAAACTTCTTGATAAACGACATTTGAGGTGTAGATTCCTGCTTGACGGAACTCTTTAACTGGTTTAACCAATACCTTTGTTGTTCTATGGGATATCCCTCTAGACAATGCCACATAAAGCTGGCTATGCGAGAAAACAGAGTCGGGCAAATAGACACCCACATTTGGAATTGTTTGGCCTTGAGCTTTATTAATAGTCATCGCAAAGCTAAGGCGAATAGGGAATTGTGTTCTCTTTAGTTTAAAAGGGAACATGTCTTCTTTAGATGGAACAAGAGGAATTCTTGGCAAGAGCACTCTAACTCCAGCGTGTTGTCCGATAGCAATCTCAGCATTGATGACATTTGGGTCAAAACGTTTACATATCAACCTCGAGCCATTACATAATCTATTTGCCGGATCGAGATTCCTTAAAAGAATAATCGGGCATCCTATTTTCAAACGCAGGCAATGAGGGAGCAACCTGCTCACGTTGAGCGAGTTTAAGAATTCCAAAGGATAGAAGTTGTGGGTGTCGTCTTCTGCTTCATCAAAACTATAGTAAACCTTCTCTTCGCAGGAAATCTTTCAATCAACATATCATTAATGTTGTCAACATGCTCATTTTTAGTGGATAAAATTGCTCTTGAAACTATATCAGTAGATGAATGAGCGTTGGCGGCGAAGGAAGGAAACACTTCATCGATTAATGCATCCTTTGAGGCAGCCTCTTCGGTGTAAGGGACGGTCATGTCATCAGGCATGCGTACATAGTCTTCATCGATGACCTCTTCAACTCCGTCACCTACTCGTAATAGGAAGTTTGAAAACCATGGGTCTGTCCGTGCCCTCATGTTTATGGTTAACCGCATTTTTTTAATTCGGGACCAAAGAGGTGACATCCGTAGACTCGAATCTACAATCTGCGCTCGTGTTCCACGTCTATCGACCGGTAAAACCTGTCTAAAATCCCCTCCTAAAACCATTATCTTGCCGCCGAATGGAAGTTTGACCCCGGTAATGTCTTGCAGAATTCGATCAACCGCCTCCACACCTTGCCTTTTAGCCATTGATGCTTCATCCCAGATTATCAACTTGGCTTGACAAAGTAGCTTAGCAAGGCCACTTTGTTTTTTGATGTTGCATACTGAGTTTGTATTAAGATTGATGGGAATCTTAAATCGGGAGTAAGCAGTTCTTCCCCTGTCATGTTATTTGCCGCAACCCCTGACGAAGCAGTGGCAAGTGCAATAAGACCACGAGAACGAACAGTGGCAAGCAAAGCTTTATACAAGAATGTTTTACTAGTTCCTCCAGGGCCATCAATAAAAAACACGCCGGAGAATCTTCATCGACATGTCTCATGATTGTATCATATGCGACTTTTTGATCAGTGTTAAGAGAATGTCGAGCGAGTATATCTTCATCTTGTACAACAATCGAGCACTCCTCTTGTAACTCACGACAGCCAAATGATTCTAAACTTACATCCGCGGTAATGTTGGGAAGGTCAAAATCACTAAGACTCTTACCCATAGATTGTAGAATTGATGATATGTCCGTTAGAACCATATTTTGAACCCGCTCAACACTTGCAAAATGTAAGGTGTAGTCTTCTGAAAGTGAGTCGTAATGGTCATTCCATAACTTGCGAACATCTCCTGGCTCACAAAAGATTAGAAGAGTCGCGAATAGTCTTCTAAGAGGGCCGGGCATCTCGTGCATAGAGGACTCACGTAGACAGTCAGATATGTGATCATCACTCTGTATTAATCCCCTTTCGAGGGCCGCTCTACGAAACGTACTGTACACTACGCCGTTGACCTTGTAAAGATATTCAAAGCCTGTAGGGCCTTTAACATGTTGCAAAAGTACACGTAGATAGAACCGCTCTCCTTCAGCATCTTGATATGACAATGACGTCATCCCAATTCCAATTGATCAAGTTTGGGTTGAAAAAAGGATTAGGATGTGCAGGAGGGTTAGGATTGGGAAGAAGCTGTAAAGAAACAAAAAAAAAAATGAAATATTAGAAATATTGTAGTACAGGTGCATGAGTAAAGAAGAATGAACCAAGCCTAAATGAAAGAAAGTTCATTGCAGCCTCCAATAAACTTAAATGGTACATGCCTTCATGTAAACTTAAATGATCTTCGCTAATAGGTTCCATTCATTGACTAAAACAATGTGATATTGTGATCCAGTATCACAGTTTGGATGATTGTTAAAGCCAAAAATACTCATGAAACAAAAACTACATCAGCCCGAAAGCTTAAAGCAAATGAAATCATAGATTAGAAAGAACCTGAAAATCATCATCAACATTCTTTTGATTTGGCATTTCCATTTCTTGATGCGTATGTCGAACTATAGTGGGTTTGCAGTAGTATGTCGCCTGTTTATATAGGCAACAACTCAAGCACAAATTTGAACGTCAATGAAATCATTTTCCCGCCACATTTGATTGGCATATACTTTCCATATAGTGAGTTCAATGACAGACATTCATTTGATTGGCAGGCATTCATTACTTTCCATTCGTCCTATGAACTCACCATCAATACTTTCCATTCAATACTTCCCATTTAATCACCATTGATGTAACATTTCACAAATTCAAGGTCATTCTTTAAACCATATTATATTTTATTTTCACTTGAGTAAAAATTTCATTTTTACTTTTCACCCGATTTAGCGATTTTTCGCGTTTCTAACTATTCATGAGCCGTGTTAGGATTCCTATCCGTTTTCATGCCATAAGTGATTTAATATTCCATCATATACTACTAATATTCAAAACTTCTATATTTCACATTTTCTGTTCCGTTTCACAATTCTGTCAAATTTTGGTAACAACTCGCGTTTTCAGTTTGCATTTTTTTTTTAATTTCGTTTTAACATTCCGGAAAACCCAAGTCTCTCATGAAATATTAAAATTAGTCATTTTAACACGTCATAACAATTTCATAATATTTTTATACTCCGTAACACTTTTATAAAATTCATGTTTTCTGGTCACCGGTAGTGCGTAATTCGCGTTTTTAAGACTGTACGCTTGATTTAAACCCCACAAACACACTAATACACCAAATATTAGTCCAATATCAATAAAATCTGACCTTTAACTTTATTTTTTTAAGCTTTGGTCATTCACCACTCTTCACTCTTCCAATTTACCACTTAAAACCCTAAATACTACTCATTACCTTACATAATCCACTCCAACACTTTAATAAACTTATACATACATTATATAAATCATTTTTGGAATAAAAATGAATCCAACCCTCCCCATATAGCCCCCATGGCCGGCCATAGTGTCACACATACACACACACTTCACTTGTTTTAATTTCCAAGAAAGTAAAATACATCATTCTCTCTCTTACATGCAAATCTAGCAAAAACCATCTATCTTCTTCCTCCTCTCTTGCTTGCTGCCAAAAATCATCACAAAACACCCTCATCTCATCTTGTTTTTAATCACAAAATCATCTCCACAACATCCTCTTGAAGGTGCTCACAAAAGATGGTGATTTGAATCAAAGTTTTGAAGGTCCTATTGAAGTTTCTTGGAGTTTTTCTTGAAGTCTTCCTCAAAGTTGTTTAGAAGTTTTTCAAAGGGTTTAAGGGCTGTTAATTTTAGGGTTTATCAAGGGTAATATTTGGTTATAAAGGTTGGTTGAAAGATTTGGGTATTGGGTCTCTTGGTTGGTGATTATTAGGCTAGTTGTTCTTGTTCTTGATCTCTTGTTCCTCATCCATAAAATCTTTGTAAGGAACCAACCCTCATCTTTTCATTTCACTACTGTATTTACATGTTACTTTATGTATTTTATATGTTTCATAAGTTATTTATGCTTGATTATACTTGGTACATACTACAAATCACTATAAAACCCTAAAAGGACTTGTGATGCAAAGTAGCCTTCTGTTCAGGGGCAAAGATGGAATTAACTGTACTGATCCGTAAACTTTGGATCTAAAATAAAAATATGTAGTTGTAGATCTATGTCTTGTAGTCATTTCCCCGGGTGGCGATTCCCGAGAAGACACCCGATGATTAAGATATGATTTTTCTTGTAAAAACAGTCAGATTTTGTATACTGTTCCCATTCGGGGCAAAAGTCAAGTTTTATGGCAAAACTTTTTAAATAGAAAATATGTAGCCTGTTCTAGAGAAATAAGGCTATCATATCCAATTGATTTCACCTTTATAGGGTCTGTAGTTTTTAAGATATGGCCGTTTTGGTAAGACGTAAAACTCAATCAATTTCACCATTTGGATAGACTTGTAAAGAAAAATTTTAAAAAGTGGTTATACCTGGATATTTTTTAGTAAAATTATTTTTACAGTAAAGTAGGGACTTAGAGGAAGCTAGGGATGTAAAGAACATGATTTTTTGACTTACGGTTTAGGAGATATGAATTTTTGAATGTGAGCTAGTTATAAAAATTCCATCAGATTTTGGATTAAAAGTATGAAAGAAGTAATGACTTATGAATTTGGACCCTTAAGTTTTATTTTGAACCACCTAATATATTTTGAACCTTTAGACATAATCTGAACCTTTTGACTAAGAATGGAACCCTTTGACTAAAATTGAACCTTAATACTTATTTTGGACTTAAGAACAAAAATAGATATAAAACTTGAAATTGGGTAAGAAAATAAATATTTCACATATGTAATCATTTTTAAAAGGGCTAAATTAAATCTTGTTAATTATTTAAACATTATGTACTAAGCATAATTGAGATTGTAACTTATATGACATATAGACATAATTGTATCATTATTCTTAGAATCTAAGACACGCGTGTATATTCTAGGTTGCTCGTAGATTTCTTGCGGTTATTTCTTTACTACCTCACTTGATCGTTCACTTTTGCTTACAGTGAGTTCATAGCCTCGCCTTTACTCATTTTAATGTTTTATAAACCTCGCGAGGGGGATACATGCTAGTTTTACAAACTGAATACAAGTAGTTTTTGGTATGCTTGACCCGATTACATGATTATAGTTATTGGGTAATCTCTTGCCACTTAAAGTCCCTAATTTCATGAACCGTTAATTCCGTTGGAAACGCTAATATTATGAATATGCATATTTGGCTTGACAAGCCTGTCCGGGTGAGTAGCGCTCATTTTAACGGGTAGCATAATATTGAGAATATCTTGGTAAAATTGGCAAACTTACCTCTTAAAGGGCATTATTATATCTCAGTCAAGTTCCGGTGCCATGAGCTCGATGCTATAATCTTATTTCCCGACTTGTATTCGTTACATGTCAATTTATGAATAATGCTTGTATTCAACTTATTATTTATTAAACTCTATAGTAAATTGCAAAAATCGTCCTTGTGGTTTGGCCAAATTGCATGTTTGGTCCCTGTGATTCATTAAGTGCAAAAATGGTCCGGATTTTGCACTGTTTCATTCACTTTTGGTCCCTCATGTTAACCAGCGTTAAGTGAGTTCCGTTAGCACTTACACGTTAGCCCTTAAGGCTAACAATCGTTGCAGCGCCCGTCCTTTAAACTAACGGCCAAACCACAAAGACTGTTTTTGCAATTTACTCTTTTTTTTCTAATTTTTTTTTTTATTTTTTTCGTCCGTTTTTTTTTGAAATTTTTTTTCATCATGTGAAAATTTTTTATATACGAAATGTTTTTTATATAAAACGTATTTATATAAAAAGTTTTTATAAACCAAAAAAAAAAAATTATATAAAAAAAAAGTTTATAAAAAAGTTTTATATACGAAAAAAGTTTTTTATATAAAAAAAAGTTTATAAAAAAGTTTTTATATACGAAAAAAGTTTTTTATATAAAACGTTTTATATAAAAATTATTTTTATATAAAAATATTTTTTATATAAAAAACTTTTTTCGTATAAAAATATTTTTTATATAAAAAAAATTTTTCGTACAAAAATATTTTTTATATAAAAAACTTTTTTCTTATAAAAATATTTTTTATATAAAAAACTTCTTTCGTATAAAAAAACATTTTTCGTATAAAAATATTTTTTATATAAAATATTTTTTATGTAAAAAACTTTTATATAAAAATATTTTTTATATAAAAATTTTCGTATAAAATATTTTTTATATAAAAAACTTTTTTCGTATATAAAAACTTTTTTATAAACTTTTATTTATATAAAAAACTTTTTTCGTATATAAAAACCTTTTATAAACTTTTTTTATATATAAAAAACTTTTTTCGTATATAAAAACTTTTTTATAAACTTTTTTTTTATATAAAACCCTTTTTTCGTATATATTTTTTATATAAAAAAGTTTTATATAAAAACTTTTTATATAAAAAGCATTTCGTATATAAAAGCTTTTCACATGAAGAAAAAAAAATTCAAAAAAAAAAATTGAAAAAAAAACGGACCAAAAAAAGTTTAAAAAAAATTCGAAAAAAGTGTAAATTGCAAAAATAGTCCTTGTGGTTTGGCCGTTAGTTTAAAGGACGGGCGCTGCAACGATTATTAGCCTTAAGGGCTAACATGTAAGTGCTAACGGAACTCACTTAACGCCGGTTAACATGGGGGACCAAAAGTGAATGAAACAGTGCCAAATCCGGACCATTTTTGCACTTAATGAATCACAGGGACCAAACGTGCAATTTGGCCAAACCACAAGGACGATTTTTGCAATTTACTCTAAACTCTATGAATTCACTCAACTTTATGTTTACTTTTTAGCATGTTTTATCTCAGGTTCGTAGATGTTTAATGCTTAGATGGGCGTGCAAGGACATGGATGGATGGACACGTGTTATTTCACACTTGATGGAACTTTTAATAGCTCAAAAACTTATGTTGTGTTTAAATTATGTATTTTTGGACTCTTGTCATGGTTAAAACTTTTGGGACCTAACTTCGTTAAACTCTGATTATTTCAAATGTGAATTTTGTTTAAAAACATCTTTAATTATTTCAATTTTCCGTGATTGTACTATGTGACTAATAGATAACACCCCATGTTGTATTCCGCTGCGTTCCGAAAATAGGGGTGTTATAATTGACCAGACATTCATTGAGCATTCGATTTCCATTTATTGACAAGAGCAAAATGGGCATTGACTGAAATTTCTGTTTTACACTTTTCACTTGACCATTTTTACATTATAAGTAGTTAAGATAAGATATACATAGCGAGGCCCTGCTAATCTCACTTGATGCTCTTTGTTACCAGAACAGTTTGTCAGTTTTCGAGTAGTGCTATTTAGACTTACAATACAAGCCTAAAAACATGCCTAATGTATAAATCACTTGTACAATTGTATTATGTACTTTCTCTCTCCAAATTTTCACCAATCATTTTTTGAAATCAACCAATCAAATCATTAGGTACATTTGTAGGCTTCATTAGTAGGCACAACAATCATTTTTCTAATGTTGACTATCACATATATCGTTTTTTAGTTTTAGTTATCAACCCGTTATTTGTAGCACCCCATTATTCCTCCCTTTTAGTATACTAGATATAATGCCCGCGCACGCGCGGGGTTTTTTCTAATCATTTAAATAAATTATTATTTTAAATTTCGGGTTTTAATTATTATAACAGGACCTTCAAAACCATTGTACTTTGATTGAGGTATTAAATTAGGGTTATTTACGAATGTAGTGGGTTTTTGTAACACCCCAACCCAACAAGGGTAGAAGTATTACGTTATGGTGACTAATCAGAACAAACACAAACATATGATTCAATAATACAAATGGAATTCAAGGTTACAAAAGGTAAATCTGAAATACAAGGTACAATAATAATTTCTAAGTTTAAATAAAGTGAAACTCTTCTAATTGTCTCTAATCCAGCACATCTACAAAGCAAAGTCTTCTAAGTCCAGAAATACTCTCTTCCCATAACCCAGCTTCCTACTAACCTGCTTATTACCTGCCGCACACGAAAAGAAAACGTGCGGCTGAGCTTAAAAAGCTCAGTGAACAGATACATATACAAAGCAAAGAATAACGAAACAGAAATATAATATGGCAATGGAAATGTCATAAGGTATAAACGAAACAAATGGATAATAAGAAAAGAATAGGATAGTCATCCACCACGAGCCCAGAAACAGATCACATCATATCGTAACCATCAATCTTCAAATCATATAGAGGGGAGACCTCTCAGATAATCAGATAATATGAGGGGTGTCCTCATTCTTCAAATTGAGTAGCTAGCTCCCAGAAATATGTGAAAGGCATGTATTGCACACAGTACCAGTCACCAGACAAATTATATCAAATCATATACAGTTAAATCCACTAAACAGAACAGATCTAGGATTGCAATCCATACGCCCCCCCAAACAGAAGTCATAATCATATAATCATATTAGCCGGCAGATAACAGAACAGGGACGGTGTGAGAAATCACTCCCCACACAGGAGTCATGCCAGTGGTGCATCACAGACACGGCCAGGTTACCTTCCTGGCTAGGTAACAGAAAGGTGGCTCGGGTATCAAACTAAGAGTCAGAAATAAATACATATCAGAAGGTCATAATCAGAGGTCCAATACAGATAGTCCATAACAGGTGGTTCATAACAAATGGTTCATATCAAATCTTTTCCGAAAAGTATTAAAGGTCCAAATCAGAATCTATTCAGAAGGTTCATAAACAAAAGGGATCATAGCAATGGTTTGTAAATCTCAAACAAATCAGAAGTCAGAATCATATTAAGGAAAAGGACACCCTTATTGAAAAAGGGCAGAGTATCCGTACCTTATTCAAAGCAAACAAACCAGAAAAGAAAAGTCACAAGATGATCACTCCCGCTTCACGGACCTATACAATTTAAGTACCAAGTATTACTTTAAGTCCATAAGGATTAAGTTACTCATTTTAGTATGCTTTCCAGTTTTTGGTAACTTTCTATTTTTATCACGTTTTCTGATTTAATAACGTTTAGGGTTAAAATGCCATTTAGATAATTTTAGCCTTAATATGACAATTATTTTAGCTTGGGGTTAATATGACATATTTAGAAATTTTAGGGTTTAATGTGTCAATATTACCAAGCTTAAGGACCAAAAAGTAACTTATCAATTTCATAACAAGTTTTCCTTATATTATCACAACCCTTATTTACCATTCATGTCGTACAAAAATAAAGCCTAGACACTCTTCTATTTAGATTCGAACAAAGGGAGACCACAACATACGACCAATTCCTCAGCCCAAACAATTTGCATTTCTTCCCTTATGAATTTATGATTCGTACAAAGGCTCAAAGAGAAAATGACCATGCATGCACTCTCCTCGTATGGCCTATACCGAAATCGATCCGCATACACGACAGCCTCATACGATCATATTACTCACACGACAACAGTTAGATGAACGTTTCCCAAAACCATGCCGACGCGTATAACACACGACACAACCACCACATATATTCCTCGACACCACATAAATTCGCGACACCCATTTATAGTTTATTTAGAAGCGATTGAAACTGAAAGAATAAACATGTGATGACCTATTTCCCAGCCATCGACACAGCAAAAACACGCGTGAATTACAGCCCTTGTTCGACACACACTTGACACTACACCCGACACAGAATTTCTGAGTTAATGAAATCACAATACACGTACATGTTAGTTCAATATTATATATCCACACATACACGTACACAACATACCAACGAGCCAAGACACCACACCACACATTGTCAAATCTTCGCTTATTCAGTGACTGCATATGCTCCATACTTTATTTCATTTCATCCCTTAATGGCTTACAGCATGCACTCTTCTTCTTTAGTTCGTATAATATTAGAAATATACATATTGTGTCATGTATTTTAGTGATCCAAAACAAACGTGAACAAGAGTCGAACAACATCTAGATCGAATAGTTTTAGGATTTTCTAGTTGTTATATCATGTGAACTGTTATGATTTCATGTGAGATTCATGCGACTAGTTTTAACATTTCTTGCGAACTTCCATTTCGTAAAACATACTTAAGACCTGATTCCCTTGTTTGTTATTTAACATGTTATAAGTGTGATGAGATCAAAATGAAAAGAACAAGAACCAGTGGTACGTTACCCTTGTTGCGAATCGAATGGAGGAGGAAACAAGTGACCACTACCCATACCAAGCCGATACCGAATTTAGACACCACCCAGACCCTTTTCGAATCTGTCACCCACGATCATAGCCACCTTTCATCAGTCTTGTACACGTCCTTTTGAGTTTTCGCAACAGATTACTTGAGATCGAATGAGGAGAAATAAATTATGCCGCCACTTAAAATGTAGGGTTTTTGAATGGGTAAACAATGTAGTGTTCGGTTTATAACAATAAAAAAAAATTGAAGTGGGAAAGGTACGAATAAGAAGGTGTTGACTTGAGGTGGTTGAGAAATTTCAGGGATTCATTAATTGTGTGGGAAATTAGCCAAGAATGATGGAAGGTGATTAGGGAATTTTGTTAATTATATACTTGCCATAATCTCATAGGTGGATGTGTGTTACAAAATAAAATATGGTCCTATGTGATTATATAAATCGTGTGATAGAACAATCATTGGATCGATTTTTATTTTATCATAAGTTTTACTAACGGCATAAATGTGTATTGTTCAAATATTACGGTTTAATAATTGGTTATTCTATATTGTATTTCGTTATTCGTCTTTTCGTAAATTTTAAAATTAGAGGGTATTTTGGGCATTTAACACGCTTAAAATTTCGGGCTTTACAACTCATCCCCTCTAAAAGAAAAATTTCGTCCTCGAAATTTGAAGTCGCAAAGTGAAACAAGTCAGAGACACAAAGGACCGTGAACGGAAATGTGAATGACTTGTTTCTCATGACATTATCTTGTTGATCAAAATAGTTTCGGCTTATAAAAAAAAGTACCATACAAAATTCCAAATAAACGGATAATATGCCAAACGTAACGGATAATAATTGTATCCCCTCAGAAGAGATACTAGGAAGACGTAGGATTGATGGATATCTCATCCATGGAAAGAAATAGATATGAAAGATAAGATCGTATCTAATTACATAAGTTATGAGAGTGACATAAACGCTTAACGCTTCAGATCATCAATAGTCTGATCGTCAATATAACCTTTCAAAAGTATCCTTGTCAACCGACGGAGTTGTTTTCCCTCTGAATTCGAAATCTCGTATCTTAACTCATAGCAGATAATAACCGAACAGATCAACGAGTGTGAATCGTACATATAGCATAACATAGGTGTACTCCTTCAAGGAACGGATCGAATCCATACTAGCAGAAAACATATTGTTAGATAACACCAAACGGTAGGAGCTCTACAACAGAACCTAAGATCGTTATCGTGAGATATAGAGGTCAGCAAACGCGTATCGAGAATCCAAACGTATGTAATCGTATAACAGTGAAAGCAAATTAAGCGTATAGGTGGAACGAACCTAAAGTCTCACTAACACAAAAATTCTCAAACAGCTTATCAAAATTCTAAGGCTCCTAAGGCACTCCTCGAAATATCCTATGATCACAATAAGTGCACGTTATATGGTATAAGTATTATCACGTTGATCAGGCGTCATAATACTAGCACCACATAATTATGCCTTCATGATGATCATACTTTATCTCGAGTCGTGAGCAAAACCACCTATCTTAATCCACCTAGTACTTCTATAGTCTCAAAGGTCAACAAGATCAAATGTCATAGTCAAGCGGGAAAACAAAACTATTCGCAAGAGTATCCAAAACCCCAGATTGCCTAGCAGAAGTGAGGTATGCCGTCACAAGCATCACATCTTTCACAATTCGCCAAAATCTCTCAAAACAAAGCCATCACCGATCATACGAAAAAATAAACACGGAAAGGAAATGCTTCCAGGGAACTTGAATCGTTAGAGGATCTTATAACGAAACTTAAGAGGGTCAACGGAAATGAAAGTTAGTCGCCAAAATCTTCGGCCTTCATAGAATCAATTCTTCCAAACATAAAGGGTCTGTTTCAAAAATCCGTTCATTCAACACATCCAATCTCCTCAAGTCCGGTTAATCTGTCTTCGACTGTCCATCAATCGGGAAGTGAAACCAAAATCGGGAACTTGTGTTTGATTCGTCGAGCCTCCTGCATTTCTTCTTGGAATGTGATGAAGTAATGTGAATTTCTGCCACGATCTTTAAATCACTTCATCATCCAGTCTGCTTCCGCTCTCATTTCATCTTAGTACAACCAAGATGAATAGGGAAATGAGACTGCATGTCTTCATCAGCTCCAGGTTCGCGATCTTGACCAGAATTTCTTCTTGTGCATCGCCAATACTTCTGTCTTGAAAGGAATGTCTTCACTCTTCGGGGTAGCCTCCGCAGTTATCAACAAATATCAATCTCCCAGAATGTACAAATGATCGTCAAATTTCTAACAAGGTGCAAAAATGATTTTCATGTTCTTCCTCGTCTCTGAATGTACCATTAAGTCATACAATGACCATATGCCCAGTACTCATGAGAAAATATCATCTATCAAATTTACCAAGATCGTCAGAGCTTTAGCTAATACTATTAGCGTCACTAACCATCATAGCAGTCGTTTATGAATACGGAAGGCGATTTCAAGAATAAGATCAATTCATCTGAAAGGAAAAACTTCGCGCTCTGAATTTAAACAAACATATAGTCGTTTCAGGGTGGAGGAATATTGGTTCCTAACAGTATTACGATTCAGCTTCCAGAATTCAATACATATCTCCTGTCATCATTCTTCTTTATTGCGAGCAAAACTGAATTACGCCAAGAGAATGCACTTAAGCAAACTTACTTTACACTCCGGTAGGAAACTTGGTGGTTCAATCAGAAATCGTGTTTCAGAAAATTCAGGGTGCCCAATAGCGTTCAATAGAAGGTTCATACTCAGACGATTCAAGTGCCAAATAGCTCCCAAGATAAGGTTCATTCATTAGCGTACGAAATGGGTTCTAGGAAAACTTCATACACGCTAAATTAACACAAGAGACTCCAGAGTAATAGTGATAGCAGAGGGTTTATCAATCGGTAATCATGGTAGGGAGTTCAAAATTGTTGCAAACGTTAAAGGTGAGACATAGAAGGGAAATTGTCCATATTTGAATGCTCAATCAGCCGATTCCTTGCCAGAATAAAATTGAAGTTAACTATCCCAAGATAGACGGATCACAAGTCAAATCTTTATCATTTAAAAGTGAGAGGGAAAACATTCTTATCCTCGTGGTTACACACCACAAGGCTTCTTATAAGGACAGAGATGGGTGAAACGAAATCAAATAGTGTCGGAAGATTTTTAGATACTTATCAAAAGCAAGAGACAAATAACCAAACATATCCAATACGTCATCGCCATGAAGGTTCTCAGAATGCCCGAAGAGGTATCAAAATGATTAACGAAAGGATCGAAGATCAGAGTCAAAATCTGAAGATGAGGATCAACTAGTGTCAGGCAATTATTATGAAATTCTCAATGCCTTCAAGATTTAATCAGGTTCAAATCTTAGGTGGTGCAAAGCATAAGCTTTCACTTTCCAAAAGTGATATCAACAGGATCTAACCAAAAGCAAGGCACGAATCAGAGTGATGCGGAAGCAAAGATACTTAAACAAATGCCTTATAGTCTACCCATTCCTCACTGGTCAAAACTTACGTTCCTATAGGGAAATCTTAAAGCAAATTTTTCAAAGGTTGTCTTACGAGCGCCTACAGGGAAAACTTAGTGGTCCTAACTTACACAGGCCAAGGGTAAATGTATTACGAATCGCAGCCTGGCTCTGATACCATAATTGTAACACCCCAACCCAACAAGGGTAGAAGTATTACGTTATGGTGACTAATCAGAACAAACACAAACATATGATTCAATAATACAAATGGAATTCAAGGTTACAAAAGGTAAATCTGAAATACAAGGTACAATAATAATTTCTAAGTTTAAATAAAGTGAAACTCTTCTAATTGTCTCTAATCCAGCACATCTACAAAGCAAAGTCTTCTAAGTCCAGAAATACTCTCTTCCCATAACCCAGCTTCCTACTAACCTGCTTATTACCTGCCGCACACGAAAAGAAAACGTGCGGCTGAGCTTAAAAAGCTCAGTGAACAGATACATATACAAAGCAAAGAATAACGAAACAGAAATATAATATGGCAATGGAAATGTCATAAGGTATAAACGAAACAAATGGATAATAAGAAAAGAATATGATAGTCATCCACCACGAGCCCAGAAACAGATCACATCATATCGTAACCATCAATCTTCAAATCATATAGAGGGGAGACCTCTCAGATAATCAGATAATATGAGGGGTGTCCTCATTCTTCAAATGGAGTAGCTAGCTCCCAGAAATATGTGAAAGGCATGTATTGCACACAGTACCAGTCACCAGACAAATCATATCAAATCATATACAGTTAAATCCACTAAACAGAACAGATCTAGGATTGCAATCCATACGCCCCCCAAACAGAAGTCATAATCATATAATCATATTAGCCGGCAGATAACAGAACAGGGACGGTGTGAGAAATCACTCCCCCACACAGGAGTCATGCCAGTGGTGCATCACAGACACGGCCAGGTTACCTTCCTGGCTAGGTAACAGAAAGGTGGCTCGGGTATCAAACTAAGAGTCAGAAATAAATACATATCAGAAGGTCATAATCAGAGGTCCAATACAGATAGTCCATAACAGGTGGTTCATAACAAATGGTTCATATCAAATCTTTTCCGAAAAGTATTAAAGGTCCAAATCAGAATCTATTCAGAAGGTTCATAAACAAAAGGGATCATAGCAATGGTTTGTAAATCTCAAACAAATCAGAAGTCAGAATCATATTAAGGAAAAGGACACCCTTATTGAAAAAGGGCAGAGTATCCGTACCTTATTCAAAGCAAACAAACCAGAAAAGAAAAGTCACAAGATGATCACTCCCGCTTCACGGACCTATACAATTTAAGTACCAAGTATTACTTTAAGTCCATAAGGATTAAGTTACTCATTTTAGTATGCTTTCCAGTTTTTGGTAACTTTCTATTTTTATCACGTTTTCTGATTTAATAACGTTTAGGGTTAAAATGCCATTTAGATAATTTTAGCCTTAATATGACAATTATTTTAGTTTGGGGTTAATATGACATATTTAGAAATTTTAGGGTTTAATGTGTCAATATTACAAAGCTTAAGGACCAAAAGTAACTTATCAATTTCATAACAAGTTTTCCTTATATTATCACAACCCTTATTTACCATTCATGTCGTACAAAAATAAAGCCTAGACACTCTTCTATTTAGATTCGAACAAAGGGAGACCACAACAGACGACCAATTCCTCAGCCCAAACAATTTGCATTTCTTCCCTTATGAATTTATGATTCGTACAAAGGCTCAAAGAGAAAATGACCATGCATGCACTCTCCTCGTATGGCCTATACCGAAATCGATCCGCATACACGACAGCCTCATACGATCATATTACTCACACGACAACAGTTAGATGAACGTTTCCCAAAACCATGCCGACGCGTATAACACACGACACAACCACCACATATATTCCTCGACACCACATAAATTTGCGACACCCTCTTATAGTTTATTTAGAAGCGATTGAAACTGAAAGAATAAACATGTGATGACCTATTTCCCAGCCATCGACACAGCAAAACACGCGTGAATTACGGCCCTTGTTCGACACACACTTGACACTACACCCGACACAGAATTTCTGAGTTAATGAAATCACAATACACGTACATGTTAGTTCAATATTATATATCCACACATACACGTACACAACATACCAACGAGCCAAGACACCACACCACACATTGTCAAATCTTCGCTTATTCAGTGACTGCATATGCTCCATACTTTATTTCATTTCATCCCCTTAATGGCTTACAGCATGCACTCTTCTATTTTAGTTCGTATAATATTAGAAATATACATATTGTGTCATGTATTTTAGTGATCCAAAACAAACGTGAACATGAGTCGAACAACATCTAGATCGAATAGTTTTAGGATTTTCTAGTTGTTATATCATGTGAACTGTTATGATTTCATGTGAGATTCATGCGACTAGTTTTAACATTTCTTGCGAACTTCCATTTCGTAAAACATACTTAAGACCTGATTCCCTTGTTTGTTATTTAACATGTTATAAGTGTGATGAGATCAAAATGAAAAGAACAAGAACCAGTGGTACGTTACCCTTGTTGCGAATCGAATGGAGGAGGAAACAAGTGACCACTACCCATACCAATCCGATACCGAATTTAGACACCACCCAGACCCTTTTCGAATCTGTCACCCACGATCATAGCCACCTTTCATCAGTCTTGTACACGTCCTTTTGAGTTTTCGCAACAGATTACTTGAGATCGAATGAGGAGAAATAAATTATGCCGCCACTTAAAATGTAGGGTTTTTGAATGGGTAAACAATGTAGTGTTCGGTTTATAACAATAAAAAAAAATTGAAGTGGGAAAGGTACGAATAAGAAGGTGTTGACTTGAGGTGGTTGAGAAAATTCAGGGATTCATTAATTGTGTGGGAAATTAGCCAAGAATGATGGAAGGTGATTAGGGAATTTTGTTAATTATATACTTGCCATATTCTCATAGGTGGATGTGTGTTACAAAATAAAATCTGGTCCTATGTGATTATATAAATCGTGTGATAGAACAATCATTGGATCGATTTTTATTTTATCATAAGTTTTAATAACGGCATAAATGTGTATTGTTCAAATATTATGGTTTATTAATTGGTTATTCTATATTGTATTTCGTTATTCGTCTTTTCGTAAATTTTAAAATTAGAGGGTATTTTGGGCATTTAACACGCTTAACATTTCGGGCTTTACAGTTTTAATATTAATTAGATTTGGAGGAGATGTTCTTGCGTCAATGATTGTGCGCGAATGAATGATAAGAGATCGAGTTTGATTGATGGAGGAGGAATTTGGGAATGTTGGGACTTCAAATATTTAGTGGGAATGATACTGAATTTTAAGTTTCAGCCAAAATCTTTGAAAAACTTGCTCCACCGTTTTCAAGTTTTAATTTTTTATATTTTGACAGATATATTTTTGTAAGTTTTTATTGAATGATTACAAATCACATTCTTTTTTTTTTTGTAGAATATGAATAAATTTAGAAGTATTTAGGCTTTTCTTGTTTAATATTTAAGAAAATAATAATAATAATAATTTGATTATTACTTAATAAGGTATGATTTGATTTTTTTGAAATATAAAAATTCCCGCTAAGAGTTTTATTTTATTATATAAAAGATACTAGATATAATGCCCGCGCACGCGCGGGGTTTTTTTTAATCATTTAAATAAATTATTATTTTTAATTTCGGGTTTTAATTATTATAACAGGACCTTCAAAACCATTGTACTTTGATTGAGGTATTGAATTAGGGTTATTTACGAATGTAGTGGGTTTTAATATTAATTAGATTTGGAGGAGATGTTCTTGCGTCAATGATTGTGCGTGAATGAATGATAAGAGATCGAGTTTGATTGATGGAGGAGGAATTTGGGAATGTTGGGACTTCAAATATTTAGTGGGAATGATACTGAATTTAAAGTTTCAGCCTAAATCTTTGAAAAACTTGCTCCACCGTTTTCAAGTTTTAATTTTTTATATTTTGACACATATATTTTTGTAAGTTTTTATTGAATGATTACAAATCACATTCTTTTTTTTGTAGAATATGGATAAATTTAGAAGTATTTAGGCTTTTCTTATTTAATATTTAAGAAAATAATAATAATAATAATTTGATTATTACTTAATAAGGTATGATTTGATTTTTTTGAAATGTAAAAGTCCCCACTAAGGGTTTTGTTTTATTATATAAAAGATTATAATATAATATTTCCAAATATGAACATGTTTATGATCGATTACATATGTATAAAGACTCACGTAGGCACACAACTCTAACTAATAACTTGTTCGAATCGTTATCATCTAAAAGAGGCATTCATCAAACTTTAACATCAACAACGAATATAAACTGATTTGTAGAATATGATTCTATTGGTGACGAAAGGTATTTCTCGACATATTACTAATTTTCAAAGATTTTTCATTAGTCACATTACAATGTCAATGGTATACTCTTGATCCCCCACGACAAGTGAACGAGACCCTTCTTCTATAACCATCAAACCATCTTCGTTTGCGCTACTAAAGTGCTCACATGGCTTCACAATAAATTCAACCTGGCCTCTTTTCCGTGTTCCTAAACTCGCTCTCTGATAGCCGACTAACTTTTTGATAACATGTCCATTAAGATCCTTACCATTCCACTTCGCAAACAGTAACACTGTGTGATTGCTTGCCTGCCCGTGGTTCTCGACACCAACCACCACTTTGAAGTTGACTTTCTCACACGAGCTACTCTCAACTTCCGAAACTAACATCTGACGAGAGGCTGATAGTCCTTGGTTTGAGTGAATATTAATCTTGTTTTGGGGACTCGAAACAAAATTGTAGGAATAGTTTGCGTAACTAAGACCAAACCCAAAGTCAAAAACTGTTTTTCCATTGTAGAATCGGTATGTTCGACCAGGGTAACCAGATGATGGGTCGGGTCTCATTCGCATATCCGTCATTTCCACATTTGCAAATTCTTTTGGATACCATGTCATTGGTAATCTTCCTCCTGCAACGAGAAAAAATAAAAACTTAGCTTTGACTTTTAACGTAAAAGTCAAACAGGCTACTTTTCAAAACATTAGCTAAATATGGTTTGTTTTACAACAGTGAAACCACACAAATACACAATTAGTAACCATAAAGGTATATCTAAATACTATATTAGTTAGACTTTAAAAGTCAAAGTGGAAGCTCACCTGGATTATGATCACCGAATATGATTTCAGAAAGAGCGAGTCCGCCAGCTTCACCAGGGTATCCAGCCCATAATATACTCCCAATTTTCGCATCATCTTTAGCAAACGAAACATCCACAGGACCACCACAGAGTAAAACAAGCAAAACCGGTTTCTTTGCAGCTTTAGCGACTACCGAAATAAGTTCCTCTTGCTTTCCCCGGAAGATCCAAATCAACCCGATCATGCTTCTCCCTTTCTTGACTTTGATCCAAACCCATCACCAGAATCACATAATCGACCCGTTTTCCTATACTCACAGCTTCATCAACGGCTATATTAGTACAGTTTACAAAATCAACACACCCTTGGTGAAACTGTGTGTTCTTAACATAGTCTTTTATTGCTTGAAGAATTGTGATATTTTTGCAGGCCACACCCTCATAGTTTCCGAGCAAAGTGTCGGTTGTGTTACCATTCGGGCCTATGACAGCAATGGAAGTGGTTTTGGTTTTTGAAAGTGGGAGAAGATTTGCTGAGTTTTTCAGCAAAACGATCCCGTTTCGGGCAGCTTCAAGGGCTAAGTCCTGGTGCTCTTTAGAACACACTTGGTCTGGTCCAAGTTTTCCATATATGCCATCTTTCGGGTTCCCATTGAACAAACCTAACCTCATTCTGATGGTAAATAGATTTACAAGAGCTCTGTCTATATCTGCTTCTGTTATTTTGTTCATTTGGACTGCTGATTTGGTGTATTTCTTCAAATATGAACCACAGTTGACATCCATCCCTATAAGTGATACGAAATATGTCATTAGTACGTTGTGTTGAATATTTAAGGAAATTTTACTGATACACAGATAACTCATTAAGGTGCACATTATTATAAGTCTGAGAGTATGAGCTCGGAAGCTTATAACAGCAATGTCGAAAAGCAATGCAGTCATGCTAGTGTCACGTGACTTGTACTTATGATAGTGGAACAACAAGATAATCCAAACATTACCTGCTTTAAGAACACTGGCAACAGCATCTTCGGGTAATTTTGAATATCCTTGAACATCATGCATAATAGCGACTACATCACAATCAGATGCAATGTACCTGTGATCATAGAAACAAGTTACACAAACACAACAGAATCACCACTTGGATTTTCGGGTTGCCAAAAACGTTCAGCGGATTTTCTGGTTAACAAAAACTTAAATTATGGATATGCCGGTACCCTTTAAAGTACCAAGTTTGGCGAGCCGTCTTTGTCAAAAGATTGTAATCAGCACAATTTGGCAAACCGTTGACTCGATTATAAGCACACATTATCCCACTGGCTTGCCCTTGTTGTACACATTTCTGAAATGGTGGTAAGTATGTATCTGCAAGATCTTGTTGACTGATCTGCATATCCAGTCCATCAAAGTACAATCATCATTACACGACATAGTTCTATTGCACAGCTCTAAAGTGCACAAGAGAAACTTACATTGCACAGCTCTAAAGTGCACAAGAGAAAGTTCTATTGCACAGCTCTAAAGTGCACAAGAGAAACTTACATTGGCATCAAAGTTATAACGGGTAGCATTTTTCCAGTTATCTAAATCATTGGCAATGAAATGTTTACAGCAAGCAGAGGCTTGAAGGTGATCAGAATTTGGGTCGATTTTTCCAACTTCAAAAGAGTCTCCTTGAATCCCTGTGACATATGAAACCGAATTATCTCCAACGACCAATGGGTCTTCACCAGGTGTTTCTTGTCCTCGGACCCATCTTGGGTCTCTTAAGATATTGATGTTTGGTGCCCAAAATGTTAGTCCTCTTGCTTGACCATTATTGTACATTGCTCTTGCTTGTCTCCCAATTGCCTAAATGTGCATTAAAAATATCATTAAACCTTTGCATACCCAACAAATGGTTTAGTAAAACATATCCACTATTTTACTTTTACTAAAGTACATGAAAAGTCATCGCTGTTATGAGAAGCCGAGAAGGTAATCAAATTGGTCGGTCTTACTAATATAAAGTTCATGCTGCTCACATTAGACTAATAGCCAACTACTTATCAACTTAAAATGATATATAATGTTTCTTGCATGTTCGACTATAGGTCAGCTGTTTATTTAATGAAAATGGAACGTAAGGCGTTTGAACTCAACTGTATATGTAATCAAGATGGAACCTAATTTTAGATCCGCAAAGGCTTTATTCAGTATTTTGCTTAAATAGTTGACTAACCAATATTACCTAACATCAACAATAAGTATCACTTATTCTGATACAAAACACAAACAGTTTTGTGAGTGTTTGGGTTTGCTTATCCAAATACTTATCTGTCATTTTGATACAACACAAACAGTTTCGAGTATTTGGGATTCCTTATCCAAACTTCAAACCACTTATCTGATAGTCTATAATGGGTGAATTCAGGGCAGAGCGTATTTGAGCATTTTGGAGTTTGGCAAAATGAAAATAGCATTTGCAGATTTTTTAACCGCTACTTTTTCTAATACTACCCAAAGAAGCATTCAAATTCTAATGCTACTTTTACTTCCTTTTACACATTATAACTTAAGCTACAGCTACGATACCAAACACTTTCATAAATTAAACAACTACTCCTAACTAGTACCTTACATATCACTACTAGTTTTACCAAAGATAATGTGTTTCCATTTTCCAATAAGTAATTCAAAATTGTTTGGAGTGTGTTTGGATTGTGTTTCGAATGAGATTTTCTAACTATTGGGTTTTCAAACGCAATTCTGAAAAGGAAAAACGCACTTTTTGAAACAATCTTTTTGCCTTTTTGACACAATTAACCACGACCAAATGGCCTAATGGTAAGGTGTTTGACCTCCTCACAAGAGGTCAAGGGTTCAAACATCATGTACACATTTGAGGGTGGCTGGGAAGGGTCAGAAACGGTCACGGGGATACGCCATTTAGGCCGCGTACATCTAAGTTAAAGACTCACCTTCCTTGGGTAACCTAAAAATAAGCACTAAACGGGTGTTTGTTTGAGCTTATATGTGGCTTATGAGCTTATTTGTTTATAAGCCTCAGTTTTTAGGCTTATTTTGAGATTCGTGGACTTATATAATTTTATTATGATATGATGAACTTAATTATATAAGCTAAGCCCATAAGTCTCCAAATAAGATGGAAAATTGAGGCTTATAAAATATAAACCGACATCAAATAAGCTCATAAGCCCGCATATAAGCTTAAACAAACACTCAAATTCTCAAACAAAAAAAAGCACCAAATAATAATTAATTCTAAACACCCCTAAATATAAAAACCTAATATCATGCACAAATTAACTATTAACAAAATAAGCACTATACAGCACTCAAATTCTCAAGCAATAAAAAACACATTTGATCACCTGCCCAATCCTAAACCAAACCCTCTTACCAAAACTCGCAGCAGTCAAGACAACTTGAGGAAACATAGTAGTAGCCGTAATTGACAAGCCCGTGATAGTTTCTGATGTGGAGGGAAACGTGACAACTATGTATTTTTCAAATACTCGTCATTTTTTGTTAATACAATAGTTAATATTATAATAACTAATATATTCTTTTATTATTATTGCAGGTAAGGGCCAGGTTTGCTAAGCCGTGTCGTCGTCGAATCCCCCCTCTGGTCTACCATCCCTCACGCGAAAAAGGGGTCGTGTCTGTTTATTTGACAAACCTGGATGACTACAGAATGTGCCTAACAACAGACCAGACCAGCCTGGGCTGCAAGACTATCACCGTGACTCCCGGGCTGTTTAATGGTGGTCAGCTGCGTTGTGTGGGAGGTAATATTTGATTCATCAGTTTCATTGTTTAAAAATAGCCCGGGAGTCACGGTGATAGTCTTGCAGCCCAGGCTGGTCTGGTCTGATGTTAGGCACATTCTGTAGTCATCCAGGTTTGTCAAATAAACAAACGCGACCCCTTTTTCGCGTGAGGGAAGGTAGACCAGAGGGGGGATTCGACGACGACACAGCAAACCTGGCCCTTACCTGCAATAATAATAAAAGAATATACTAGTTCTTATAATATTAACTAATGCGTTAACAAAAAATGACCAGTATTTGAAAAATACATAGTTGTCACGTTTCCCTCCACAACAGAAACTATCATGGGCTTGTCAAAGAGTTTTGTGCCGCTGAGACGAAGAGCCTGCAAACATAATCATCGATGAGTTAATAATAAAACCAGACATTTTCAAAACTGGCGCTTATCATTAATAAAACAGTGTCAAAAAGCACAAACCAACAGGTGATGAGCAGGATTTCCAAACTCCGCGGTGGCAAAGCAACGGGATTTGAGAGTATAGGGATCCATTTCCAGACGGATAGAGGTGGAATTGGGGAACTTTTCCCTTTGGAGGTCGTCTTCAGTGACGCACGGGCGAAGGTTGCTAACCAGAATGCACGTGTTATCCTGTGTTACGAGACAAAAGAGGAGGCGAGAATTAAGAAAAGCATCTGCATGTTTTTCATAACAAACATATTAAACTTGGAACAAGTTATCAAACAAGCTGATAAAACCTTACTTTAAGTATGTAAACGTTATGATTTATAGAGAAATAACAGTGTATATGAATCACATCATGTCCTAAACCTACCGTCTAATCTGTGTTTAATAAGTTTTCGTTGAAGGAATAGTATGCAATAATGATACCATGATATATAGAAACTAAAAAAACATCCGAACCAAGTCTAGTCTACTTCAAAACACCTACACACATGACCATTATTACTAGTCTAATCGAACATAATACAAAAATTTCAAACGCAACGCATCAAGAGCAAAGAACAATCCAACAACATTTCTTGTCAAAATTAATAAGAGAATGAAAGTGATAAATTAATTCGGAAACAAAGAGCAAATAACTTCTAGGCACGGATTCACAAAGTCTACGATAAAAGTAACAAGTGTCTTCTATGGATACTCTAAGAGCAGATGCATATCTTCTAGTACTATTAGTTAGCAAATAACGCATTGTAATCTAAATTCAACGACTCTATAATATTCATCTTGACATTCAACTAAGATGTAAAGCGGACTTAAAACAAAGTGGATACAAAATGTTGCTGATCTAAACACTCGTCTACAAAGTCAACAATAGTGCTAGTTGTGTCTAGTTCATGTATAAATAGTTTTTCATCAACATTAATTCAATCTACCAATACATACAGATAAACTCAAACTCATTTTCACATAAGATCTATAAAATAATAATAATAATAATAATAATAATAATAATAATAATAATAATAATAATAATAATAATAATACATGTACTTATATATCGAAAACACGTTTTTATAACTATAAAAATATTCACCACTTGTTTGGATATTATATAAAAATATTCGGTACTAATTAATAAACAAAAATCACACAGCCACGCACAATTAGTTAACATTTCAGAAATAAAATAATCGATCGATGATCATACCATTGCTTTGTTGCTTTGTGATCCAAGTGAACGGCTCTTGTACCTTGCTTTGTTGCTTTGTGACAAACAGTGTGTATACCCTGATCCCCTCTAGATATATGTTATCGATTGGGTTGGGTTGGGTAAGAGCCCAACCCCAAAATGTAAACTTTTACTATTTTATTTTAAAACCAAATTCAAATTTGGTTCGGGTATCACTCGATTTGTGAACACCCCTAGTTAAATTTTGAATTTGGTTCGGTTTTCGGGTATCACTCGATTTGTGAACACCCCCTAGTTAAACCAAACCATTGTTAACTTTGTATACAAAGTTAAAATTTTGCAAAATTCACTTTTCAAATTTTATGTCGATTTGTCATGTTATTTACCTATTAAACTGATAGAAGGTTGGTTAGACACAGTAGAGATTGTGATGGCTGTACAAGAATGGTTTTTAATTGTCTTCCATTCAATAATCATAATTATAGTAATACTAGGCGAGTACCCGCGCTTAGCGGCAGCGGTTCCTAGCGGCAGACAATTAACGATATGCAATATTGTGGTAAGTATTTCGTATAACGTTCAAAATAGAACGTGAAAAGATCATTCATACATGCTAGTCTCTTGAATGCTAAAGGGAATACATAAATAATATGTATTTTCAGGTATATTCAAACGAGCCAAAGTAAATATAGGAGAGTTTGGGTTATCTCATAATCATTTTGATTTTTTTTCTTTCTTTTCTTCTCTTTGAGTCGAGATAACCGCGCCTTCACATTGTTTGCATATAGCATCGATCATTGTGTAAGTGTTTTTTCTAAAGCATTGTTTTAAGTTGCACTATTTTGTTATGATTGTAATGGCATGCTTGCATTGTAGCATTAGTGAATTCTTTTTTGAAGAAATGTTTTTCTGATTGCATGGTTGCATTGTTTTTTTACAGCGTCTATTAGGCGTGTCAATAAGATCGGGTTGACCCGACCCGAACCCGATAAGGCTTATCAGGTCGGTTTAAATCGGGTTAGAAAAAGTTATTGGGTTTTTTGACCCGAACCCGATAATGTTATTGGGTCGGGTTATGGTTGATTTATTTATCATATCGAGTTATCGGTTCAACCCGATAAAACCCAAAATGTATTATATATTTTTTTCTCAATAAAAGTTTAAAGATACTCTATATTTTTTACTAGGTTATTAACCCGTGAAATTCACGGGGCCTTAAGAAACGTTGACAGTGTTTATATAAGAGATCAATTTGTGATACTATGTAAAAAAAAATTACATGTTAGATGTATGAATAGAAAATATTAATGCTAAATTACGATATGCAGATGTACATCTAATTATGCACATGTTAGATATATAAATAGAAAATATAATCAAGATTAAAAATATTATTATTAGGATGCAGATGTACACCTAATTATACATTGTATAAAAAAATACGTAAGAACACAAAGCATAGAACATTATATTAGTTTAATAAGTTGCAACTTGCAAGTCGGAGAAACAATGACTTTAGCATAGCGGACTATTATTTGGATATAATACAACAACAACATACCGAATCCCGCCGAGCAGGGTACAGGGTATTCTTTGGATATAATAAACGTATTAATTATGGTTACGAAATCTCTTCTACTAAATACTAATCTATTCTTTTGGATATAAAAGGTTTAGGAGAAGTTGTAACATACTAATCTATAATTTAGAAGAAATTGTAAGTGTTAATTACTTTTGAGTTTTGATCCGTAACATTGTCATAATTAGCTAATGTTAAAGCCATTTTCTATAAATTAGCCTATTTGGATTGCGTTTTAATCTTAAATAGTAAAAAAAAAAAAAAAAAAAAAAAAAAAAAAAAAAAAAAAAAAAAAAAAGTTGCAAATGGGAATGGGTCAAACGTGTTAAAAGTCACCCAATATTAAATTTTAAAGAATACAACCTCATAAACTACTTTTGACCCGAAACTGTTATGACCCAGTACCCAATCCACTGACTCACCCATCTTGCACCATCTACTTATGCTACAGTATATTCTTCCGGGAATAAGTAATAGCTGAAAAAACTGCATTTAGTATATTGGTTGTTAAAATATTTAGAAGAAACTGAAAGTTAGCAGGTCAACCCGACCAGAGCCATTTGACCCATTTCAAAACCTTTCCCGATGTTACTCATCACACATCCTACTAATACCTCTCTATAAGTCCCTGCAAGATCAGGTTCAAAACAAATGTGCAAAAACCAATGTGCAATCATACTTCCCAGCAAGTATGGTTAAGAAAGTTGGGAGGTGCGAAGACTGATGTGAGTAAGAATGCATGTGGAATAATAAACTCATTTCTTCTATATAAGTGCAGGTCGTGAAAAATGATCTTCTCAACCATAGTATTTGCGGAGCATAGTTTTAGATGTTCAAAATAACCATACCATATACAGTCTAAAGGTGGGGTTGAACTAATTTAAATGTGAATGTATTCTTTTGGTTAAGTTTTATCCCTTACGGGTCAAATGGGCAGAAAGTAGTCCAAAGTGTATGATAAAAACATACAACCTCCTAAAATCATTATTAAAAAATTAGATCATTATCGTAATTATACAACTTTCTTAATCATTAATGCAGACCGGTTTCGATCCGTACAAAAGTATCTGTTTTGACCAGTTACCCAAATAACCCACTTGTCAACTCTTATACCCACTGTACTTAACTTCTGGATTCATTAATGCACTCATGAATGTTGAAACATCCCTTGCAAAGCAAGCTAGGACTTGTCTAAAGAACGACATCTTTATGTGGAACTTCCACAACAACCACCCCCCAGCCCTGTATAATCACAATTTTTTTTTTTATATTGTTAGCACAAACACCCAAAATTACGAATAGGGCTACAAAAGGGTGTAAAAGCAAACTCATACATCATGAACACATTTGAAAGCAGAGATCATTGATGAACCAGCAATTCGTGCACCTTCAGCAGCAATTCGTACATTGAGATCAACACCAATGATCCTTGATGCACCAGCAATTCGTGTAAAATTACTAATGTAGACACTCTAAAAATTCGGCATTCTCTTTTTCAAAGGGCATTCAACGCCTTTTTCAAAGATAATCACAATTGTTTTTGTAAACAGGTTGGCATTGAGATCAACACCAATGATCCTTGATGCACCAGCAATTCGTGCACCTTCAGCAGCCTGATCACAAATAATTACTACGTAACTATTAGCATCATAAATATTAAATATGTTACATTTTTACAGAGTTCAGTATACAATTACTCTCAGCAATTCCCACAGCTCCTAGTCCAAAATCCGCTACAGATCAGCCCTTTTAGGTTTTGCAACATTTAAAGTTGGTTCTGAGTGACTTGAGGTCATGACATTAGGCCTTGTAAAAGAAAAAAAAAATGATTGAAATTCAGTTTCAACAAACATTTGATTTGTATTTTGCAGTGATTAAATCAAACTTAAAAATTTACCTCCATGTAAGCCATTCCTAGTCGATAAAGTGCTTTGGCAATATACAGATAAACAATTTAGATGAACCCAAATCTTACTTTTTCACATAGCCATAGCTAATGAATTAGTGCCATCTTCCCACGGCCACACCTTAGTCGCCGCACCAAAAGGGTCACCTCCCGTCCCACGAAATGTGTGACAAAAAGCAATGCTAAATTGCATCCAATCCTACTGTCAACAAACAATAATGTGCAACTGATAGTCGATTCTCCTAAACTGATAGAGCAGGTAAGTGACCCCTTAATCCAGCATTTTACATATCCATTGACCGGTTAATACAAATCTAATCCCAAACATCCTATATAAAGTGTTATGTATTTCATGTTCACATGAAAAGTCTGCAAAACTGATCAAACAATTTTGGTTTACACTTTTTATTATTATTATTATTATTATTATTATTATTATTATTATTATTATTATTATTATTATTATTATTATTATTATTTTTACTAACAATTGTGGTATGCTTCAAACTTATATGTTGTATGCATTTTCAAAAGCAACTCCGAAATCAGTGTTGAGATTGATGGGCTTAAAGGGGTTGACATTTTACCATTCGAAGAGTCATTTACATGTATAGTTCATGTTTTGACTTTTTATAATTCAAATCTGGTACTTTACAAACTCAAAAGTGAAATTAATTCATTTAAAAGCTTAAAGTTGCTGCAAAAGAAAAGCATAACCTGGAAAACAACACACACCATCAATAATAAACTGCAAAGGTGCAACCGGCAGCCAGCAATCCACAACCGCAACCGCTACTTCACTACACCTGTGTAATTCAATAAAGATACATATTCACCTTATACCATTTTCAAACAAATCATTATAAGAAATACTATCATGACACTCTAAAAGAAACGCAACTTCAAATCAATCTTGCATTGGAAACCCGAACCTCAAACATTTTAATCTAACACACATTACAGACTCATAAAGAAATCAAGAATACCTGCACTTGTAAAGAATGCACTATCTCCAATACTCCTTTGTAAATGAATTCCTTCAATTTTATTCATCCCTACAACAAAAGAGTAAAGATTTGATGATCGGTTAAAAACAATGTCCTTGCTGTTCTGAATTGAAAAAACAATATTCTTTCTATGATTACAATTATGAAGAATCGAAGATGCACATTTGTGTTGATTTTTGATGGTGATGGCGACTTAGGTTTTTTTAATCTTGGGTTGAGGTTTTTGGAATGAGCTGCAGTTGGTCCGAAAAAGTTGGTTCTTCCATTGAAAGATTTGACATTTTAAATTGTTACCGAAAATAATGTTTGACTTGCTACGGAAATTAATGTTAATTTGATATTTTTTCAAATGTGTTGGTTAATATTTATGTGTTGGTAAAATTACTAATGTAGACACTCTAAAAATTAAGCATTCACTTTTTGAAAGGGCATTTAACGTCTTTTTCAAGTGCTGTATATTAGTAAGTATAGATTATTTTGCCAATTGATGTTATTACGGCATGATAATGTTATTATGGTATGATACTATAATTTTTTCCCAATAAAAGTTTAAAGATATAATAAAAGTTTAAAGATACTACTATTTTGACACAATTTTCTTGCGTGCTTATTGTTTAACGCTCTTACTGTTAGAACTTAGAACAAATATATAAGAAAAGTTGGGGGTCTATAATACTTCTACTATAATAAATTTTTGGACGCCTACTGTTTATATTATTTTTAGTGCTATTGTGCTTCTATTTTAGTACAAGTCTACGATGAACACGTAAGTTTTCTACTCGTTAATTTATGTAGGATTAGGCTTAACGTAAAACCTGATAACCCGAATCACCCGACCTGACATGACCCGAATCGATATTCACCCAAACCCGAATCACCCGACCTAGCGGCAACGGTGTCTGGTTTTCGAAAAAGTTTAAGCGATGGATGTTTTCTTTCGACAAATCGTATTAGTAGCATCATGAATTCTTCCCGTAGAATCATTTTACTGATGGCATGGTTGCATAATGGCGATTATGTATAGTTTTCAACAAAATCTAGTAGGATCCATTTGTGTGTACATGTTTTTTTGTTTTTTTTTCGAATGTTTTAAGTCAAATTTATCGATTGATATGTAATAATAGACTGCTCGTGTAAAGTGATGATAACATAATTTTCAGAGACAATTTTACCATTTGTGGTATTGGGTCATAGTCAAATTTTCATGTGTCGATAAATTTACGATTGGCGTTAAAAGTCTTTTACTTTTTGGTGTTATTATCTAAACTTATTTAGTTGCAATTGTTTTCGTGAAAATTTAAAATGTAATGTGTCTATTCTCCTAAGTTAGCTGATACAATGTTAACTGTAACACCCTAACCCGATAAGGGTAGAAGTATTACGTTATGGTGACATATCAAAGCAAACGCAAGCATATGACTTAAATAATACAAAAGAATTTCAAAGGTTATAAAGGGAAAAACTGAAATACAAGGTTACAAATGAGAATTACAATAAATACTAAGTCTAAAAATATAATCACTTCTTGTCATCTCTAATCCAGAATAGCTATCAAGGTATAGTCTTCTAAGTCCAAAGTACTCTCCACTCATAACCCAACTTCCAACTAAAACCTGCCGCAGGAAAAGAAATGCGGTTGAGCTTAAAAAGCCAAGTGAACAGATATGTATAAAAGAAGCAAAAGATAAGGAGAAAGAATATAATATGGTGCATTGGGGAAAAACATAAGGTATAAATAAATTGATATCAAGAGTAAGAAAAGGTCAGTAATCTACAACGAGCCCAAACAAATTAAATCTAATCTCATAGTAACCATAGAGGAGCGACCTCTCAAATATGTGAAGGACGTGTATTGCACACAGCATCAATCACCAAATCAAGTTATATCATATCATATCATATCATATACAAAGCAAACCTAGGATGCATCCATACGCCCCTGCAAAGATGTTAGTGGCCAAACATATATATAATAATTGAGCTCATAATAAATAACAGAAAAGGGACGGTGTGGAACATCACTCGACCACACTAGAGTCATGCCATTGGTGCATCAATGACACGGCCATGGAACCCCCATGACTAGGAAATATAGTGGCTCGGGTATCAAACTATAAGGTTTAAAAGTCATATTATATCAAAGGTCCATAAGTTTCATAGCAAATGTTCATAGTCAAAGTTTTCTATCAAATATTCATTTAAAGAAATCTCTTAATAATGGTTTTCATAAAAATGATCTTTAATAACGATTCTCATAAAGGTAGTTCGTAAAAGTAGTTTTCATAAAAGTTAGTAAAATTCCATATAAAAGTGGTAACACATCGTGCTCATAAACATCGTTTTAAAATAGTTTTTCTCAAAACATTTCCATGATATAATTAAGAAAGGTTTTCACATCCAGTTACAATATCAATGGTTTACAATCTAAGGGAGCATAGCAAAGGCATAGATCAAATAAGAAAGCCATAATAAGAAGGCTCAGATCAACGACATCATAGTCAAAGCTAATATCTAAAAGATGCGTACAAATCATGAGAAACCTTAAGAGATAAGGTCAGAATATCTGTACCTTGGACCGCAAGTGAAAACACAACTAGAAACATAAAGATCGGAATCAAACTCCTTCTTCAGCGAATCTACATGAACACATGATCGTCTTATTATTAATATCTTATTTAAATCAGATTACTTATTTTAGTCGGCTTTCCATTTTTAGTAACTTTCCTTTTATAGCAGCTTTCCAAAAATAGTAATTTTCCAAAAATAGTAAGTTTCCTCTTTAAGTAGTTTAACCATTTTAAGTAACTTTCTATTTTTAACAGGTTTCCCGAATTAGTAAGTTTTCATAATTAGTAGGTTTCCATATATAGTATCTTAGGGTTACTTTCATTCTAATTAGGGTTTACAAATGATCGTTGTTTAGTTTACTTACTAATTATGATCATGTCTCATATTAATTTGAGTTATGAAAAGTGCTTAAGTATCTTAATTACCTCTAGAATGTCAAATTAAGTGGAGGATTGTAGCTTATAATCACTTTTACCCTTTTTGATTAAGTTAGACACTTAATTAGCTTTTTAAACCTTTTTATTAGCTTTTACTCATAAACAGGTCACCACATTACGAATTTTTCTACCACATCAGAACTCAAGGATAAACTCCACAAAAATTCTCACATATATTTCCATGCCTTTAGAACCCACACGAATTTTCCCAGAATTTATTAGTTAGTTTAACCCCACACAAAAAATACTCCAACTCAGACTACTCAGAAAACATATCTGCTGCAGTACCCAGAAAGTATCCACTTGGATGACCCACCAATACACCCAGGAAAAATCCCCAAAAATTCATGACATTACTAGGCATATGGAAGTAAAATAGTGGAAAGTTTTATGACCCAACTCCTCATGGTTTGAAAATGAAAAATCGGCAAAGTGGACTGATTTTCAAAATCCCGAATTCAGCTTTAACACTTAATCACACAAAAATAAAAAACACGACCAAATCAACTCGAAATCACTCCAAATCAATTGGAGAACATAATTAAGACATAAAACTAAGTTTTCATAAAAAGAAACCGAATCAAAACATTTTATATTATGACTAAAACTCGTTCACAAAATTGGGTATACATGCTGTCTAGTTTTAGGGTTTTATTTTAGACCACTATAACGATTGTTAACGCACCCAAACACATCCATGACCCTCATAATTCATACAACCTGAATTTTAATACCATATTAACATGTTCTAAAAATCCCACACCAATTTACCCGCGAATTCTATCAAAACTCTAGTTCCAAATTCTTTATTTCATGTGATGATCCATGATTTTATGTAAACTTTGTTTATGATTTTATGTAACAATTATTTGGCCGATTCATATGCTAATTTAGCCGATTCATTATAGCCTTTCATGTGACAATATATATGTTAAATACAAAAATCAAAATGGAGGAAAAACAAAAACAAGATAATACCCTTGAAGATCAAATCGATGGCACAAGAACACAAGAAGGCCGAGGACCACATGGCTCGGCTCCCACCTCTAGGACCAAAAATAAAGCCACGATCAACCCTTGTAGCAACTCATGATCACAACCACGTTTAACACGAACCATATTTCTTGCTTGCTCTTTATTCGATCGTAAAAGAAGGAGGGATGGGGGTGGCGGCCGATTGCTAGGGCTTTTTTTTTTTTTTTTTTTTTTTTTTTTTTTTTTTTTTTTTAGGTCGTGAGAATGGAGGAGGGGAAGGAACCGGTTTCCCCTATTTTATTTCTCTTGTGGGCTTCGGATTGGGCCAAAAAGGATTATGGGCTTAAGTAACATGGGTCTTGGGTTGGGTTGTTGTAGCATAACAAAAGATATACGGTCCGAAACTATAATTCGTGTAACACAATTGGTGCCTCGTATTTATTTTATGTTTCAGAAATATTTTGGATTTCAAGTATGTTCAAAACTCCATGATGATGTTTTGTTCTAATTATTTGGATTAACGGTAAATTCGTTTAGTTACTTTCGGTTTTATAATTAGTCGCATCCATAACTTAGGAAAATTTCAAATTAGACGTAAAATTAGGTATTCAGAATTTAGGGTTTTACAACTCTTCCCCTCTAAAAGAAAATTTTCGTCCTCGAAAATTGAAGTGAAACGAAACGGAAAGCACAACGGATCGTGAATGGAAATGTGAATGACTTGTTTCTCATGACTCTATCTTGTTGATCAAAATAGCTTCGACTTCCTCAGAAAGACATACCATACTGAATCCAGATCAAAAGAATAATATGCCAAACGTAACAGATGATAATCATATTCTCTCGGAAGAGATACAGGGGATACGTAGGATTTGACGGATATATCGTCCATGGAATTTGATTAGACAAATCAAGTGAGAACATACAGAAAATAGATTGTTTGATATCATCAAACAGCAGAAAGCTCTACAACAGAACCTAAGATTCTTATCGGAAATATAGAGGTCAGCAAACGCGTGACGAGAATCCAAACGTATCAAATCGTATAATGGTGAAGGCAGATTAAGCGTATAGGTGGAATGAACCTAAAGTCTCACTAACGCAGATAATCTCAAACAGCTATCAGAAATTCTAAGGCTTCTAAGGCACTCCTCGAAATATCCTATGATCACAATAAGTGCGCGTTATATGATGTAAGTATTATCACGTTGGCCAGACGTCATAATACTAGCATCATATAAATATGCCCTCATGATGACCATACTTTATCTCAAGTCGTGAAATAAGCAACTTATCTTAATCACCTAATAGTCCTTCTACCTCCTAGGGTTGGTCCGAATCAAATCATCACTACGGATTCGAAATCAAAGAAACAGATCGCATAGATAACGTGACGGAACCTAGTAAGAATCATCGAATGAAGCTTGTCGTCAAAAGCATCAATTCTTCCACCATTCATCAAAGTCATCATATTAAAACCGTCATCCAACATACGTAGGAAGAACATAAAACGGAAATACTAATAGAGAACCCGAATCATTCAAAGGATCTTATCATCAGGTAACGGAAACTTGAGTAGGTTGAGAGGAAGTGAATTACGTCATCAATAGCTTCATCCTTCACAGAATTAACTCTTCCAAACACAAACGTTCGCTTTAAAAATTCATCCATTCAAATACATGATCTCAAATCTCTTCCAAGTCCAAGCAGTCTGCCTACTTCTGTCCATATGATCATAGGATGAAAAGGAATTATAATCTTGAGTCTGGTTCCTCAAGCTTTCGGCAACTCTTCTTGGAATTGTGGTATAATAACGCGAATCCCTGACATGATCGCTGTACATCCTTCCGTCCGCAAGTCTGCTTCTGCTCTCAATTCATCTTAGTACCACTAAAATGAATAGAGAAGCAAGACTGCGTGTCTTCGACAGGTCTTCTAGCACAGCTCAAAATTCGCCAACTCGATTACATTCTCCTTCAATGTCCGCCACCACCTTCGTCTTGCAAGAAACGTTTTCCAATCTTCAAGGTGAACAACGCTGCTGTCGACTCCAGGTTATGTGTTGAATAGTTCATCCCCTATGGTCTGATTGTCTTGATGCCGAACTGAAATCTCCACGTGCTGCATGAGGTATCATCGAGTCCTATCTCAATTTTTTTTATTTTTTTTTTATTTTTTTTTTATATATGCTTCTTTCACGGTAACGTCTGTCACGAACATCTTCTACTACTCTTCTAAAAGGTTTCTAACTCCGATAACTGTCTTCAATCTTGGTCCTTTCTGTGGAAAACTCTGTCATCACAGGATACCTAGTAGTGTTGTCAGCTACGAACTCTGAACACCAATCAAACCTACTCTTCCAGAACAAATGGTCATTCTACTTAATACGAAAATGATCTACATGTTCCTCTTTCGTCACTGGACACAACACAACGTCATACTATGACAATTTTGTCCAAATACTCGCGAAAACATGATTCTATTAGCCAATACAATTGGCATCATTACAACTCATAATGATCAAAACGAGTACGAAAGCAGCTTCAAGAATCGTCTTAGGGAAACTTCATATCTACTTCACATCACCTATCTTCCTCTTCACGAATAAAACTGAAATGCTTCGCGGAGGTTACTCTCAGTTAGTCAACTCCCTTCTTAGAAGTTCTTGTGGTTGCTTCTTCAGTCCTTCAAACTTAATTGAGGTCGTCTGATACGGAGTTTCAAAGATAGACCAAATCAATCACTGATACGCGGAAATGGGTAATGATTACGGATAGTGATACGGTTAAGTTCACGATAGTCGATACGCCGCCGCATACTTCCCTCTTTCTTCTTCATAAACCAACAGGAGCATCCAAAGAGAGACACTGAGGTGAACAAAATCATATTCCATCAGCTCCTTCAATTCTCTCAACTTCTATGGAATCATGGTTTCGTCAACTGAGATCAATTCAATGCCAACTCCACTTCCCAAGCAGGGGGAATCCCAAGAGGTTCATCAGAAAACACCAGAAAATTTTGTACAACAAAAACTTCCAATGCCAGAGCTTCCTAAGGGTGGATACTAATAGGTGTCAGGAGAAACTTGACAATCAAATGAGATCGGGATATGTGTTTTCATAGCAACATTAATCCTAACAGATTTAAGCGGTTGAGAGTCATCATAAAAAAAGTAGGGTGAAGCAGATTGTTAAAGGTTACATTTCAGATACGGTATTCTATGGTAGCTTTACGAAGAGCCATCCAATCCATAACCAAAAGACCTCAAGGTCAATTATATCAAGAGTAAACAGATCCGTAGAATGGATACGGTCGTTAAACCAGACGGATAGTTCATATATCAGAGTCAAGTACAGGGTTCATCAGAGTGTTGAGATAGATAAGCGAACAGTTCAAGGTGTTGGAATTTTGTATAGCTTTTTAGCATTAGGGGCATGTAGGGTGTGTATCATTGGTAATACGAACATCGTATAACTGTCAAAAGTGAGATGTATGGAATATTAGTTATCAGCATCATCATGCTCAGTTAACAATTCCGTACTGAGATAGTATTTACATCATGTCCTTCCAAAGGAACTGGTTGGCAGACAAGGTTCATCATTCAAAGGGAGGGAACAAAACTTCCTATATATGTGGTTAATAATTACCAGAGTTCTCATAGGAGTAGTAATGGATTTTGCAGGACTGAGTAGTATCAGATGATACATTATATCCAGCACATGCAATGAATTCACAGAATGTGTCAAACACATTACGGTTGAATGACCTTTGGGATGGTCGGAGAGGTATCAAATTGTTTATCCAACGAATCGAAGATGGAGATCAGAATCAGGAAGTGAAACTTAAGTGGTGTAAGGTATCCATGTAGTTCCCGAGGTATTCCAAACTTACTTGGTTACTAAGCTTAGGTTGCAAAACTTTCTAGCTTCTGAAACAAATGTTCTTATAAGGCATAGCTAAAGGCAGAGGCACGAATCAGAGTGATGCAGAAGCAATGCTACTTACATAGACGTCCTAGTCTACCCATTCCTCACAGGTAATGAATTAAGTTCCTATGGGGAAGTCCTAAAGCAATTTCTCAAAGGTTGTCTTATGAGTGCCTACAGTGGAAACTTAATGGTCCAAACTTCACAGGTCAAGGTTTAATGTACTACAAGTCGCAGCCTGGGCTCTGATACCATAATTGTAACACCCCAACCCGATAAGGGTAGAATTATTACGTTATGGTGACATATCAAAGCAAACGCAAGCATATGACTTAAATAATACAAAAGAATTTCAAATGTTACAAAGGGAAAAACTGAAATACAAGGTTACAAATGAGAATTACAATAAATACTAAGTCTAAAAATATAACCACTTCTAGTCATCTCTAATCCAGAATAGCTATCAAGGTATAGTCTTCCAAGTCCAAAGTACTCTCCACTCATAACCCAGCTTCCAACTAAAACCTGCCGCAGGAAAAGAAATACGGCTGAGCTTAAAAAGCCCAGTGAACAGATATGTATAAACGAAGCAAAAGATAAGGAGCAAGAATATAATATGGTGCATTGGGGAAAAACATAAGGTATAAATAAATGGATATCAAGAGTAAGAAAAGGTCAGTAATCTACCACGAGCCCAAACAAATTAAATCTAATCTCATAGTAACCATAGAGGAGCGACCTCTCAAATATGTGAAGGACGTGTATTGCACACATCATCAATCACCAAATCAAGTTATATCATATCATATCATATACAAAGCAAACCTAGGATGCATCCATACGCCCCTGCAAAGATGTTAGTGGCCAAACATATATATAATAATTGAGCTCATAATAAATAACAGAAAAGGGACGGTGTGGAACATCACTCGACCACACTAGAGTCATGCCATTGGTGCATCAATGACACGGCCATGGAACCCCCATGACTAGGAAACATAGTGGCTCGGGTATCAAACTATAAGGTTTAAAAGTCATATTATATCAAAGGTCCATAAGTTTCATAGCAAAGGTTCATAGTCAAAGTTTTCTATCAAATATTCATTTAAAGAAATCTCTTAATAATGGTTTTCATAAAAATGACCTTTAATAACGGTTCTCATAAAGGTAGTTCGTAAAAGCAGTTTTCATAAAAGTTAGTAAAATTCCATATAAAAGAGGTAACGCATCGTGCTCATAAACATCATTTTAAAATAGTTTTTCTCAAAACATTTCCATGATATAATTAAGAAAGGTTTTCACATCCAGTTACAATATCAATGGTTTACAATCTAAGGGAGCATAGCAAAGGCATAGATCAAATAAGAAAGCCATAATAAGAAGGCTCAGATCAACGACATCATAGTCAAAGCTAATATCTAAAAGATGCGTACGAATCATGAGAAACCTTAAGAGATAAGGTCAGAATATCTGTACCTTGGACCGCAAGTGAAAACACAACTAGAAACATAAAGATCGGAATCAAACTCCTTCTTCAGCGAATCTACACGAATACATGATCGTCTTATTATTAATATCTTATTTAAATCAGATTACTTATTTTAGTCGGCTTTCCATTTTTAGTAACTTTCCTTTTATAGCAGCTTTCCAAAAATAGTAACTTTCCAAAAATAGTAAGTTTCCTCTGTAAGTAGTTTAACCATTTTAAGTAACTTTCTATTTTTAGCAGGTTTCCCGAATTAGTAAGTTTCCATAATTAGTAGGTTTCCATATATAGTATCTCAGGGTTACTTTCATTCTAATTAGGGTTTACAAATGATCGTTGTTTAGTTTACTTACTAATTATGATCATGTCTCATATTAATTTGAGTTATGAAAAGTGCTTAAGTATCTTAATTACCTCTAGAATGTCAAATTAAGTGGAGGATTGTAGCTTATAATCACTTTTACCCTTTTTGATTAAGTTAGACACTTAATTAGCTTTTTAACCATTTTATCAGCTTTTACTTATAAACAGGTCACCACATTACGAATTTTTCTACCACATCAGAACTCAAGAATAAACTCCAAAAAAATTCTCACATATACTTCCATGCCTTTAGAACCCACACGAATTTTCCAAGAATTTATTAGTTAGTTTAACCCCACACGAAAAATACTCCAACTCAGACTACTCAGAAAACGTATCTGCTGCAGTACCCAGAAAGTATCCACTTGGATGACCCACCAATACACCCAGGAAAAATCCCCGAAAATTCATGACGTTACTAAGCATATGGAGGTTAAATACTGGAAAGTTTTATGACCCAACTCCTCATGGTTTGGAAATGAAAAATCGGCAAAGTGGACTGATTTTCAAAATCCCGAATTCAGTTTTAACACTTAATCACACAAAAATAAAAAACACGACCAAATCAACTCGAAATCACTCCAAATTAATTGGAGAACTTAACTAAGACATAAAATTAAGTTTTCATAAAAATAAACCAAATCAAAACATTTTATATTATGACTAAAACTCGTTCACAAAATCGGATATACATGCTGTCCAGTTTTAGGGTTTCATTTCAGACCACTATAACGATTGTTAACGCACCCAAACACATTCATGACCCTCATAATTCATACAACCTGAATTTTAATACCATATTAACATGTTCTAAAAATCCCACACCAATTTACCCGCGAATTCTATCAAAACTCTAGTTCCAAATTCGTTATTTCATGTGATGATCCATGATTTTATGTAAACTTTGTTTATGATTTTATGTAACAATTATTTGGCCGATTCATATGCTAATTTAGCCGATTCATTATAGCCTTTCATGTGACAATATATACGTTAAAGACAAAATCAAAATGGAGGAAAAACAAAAACAAGATAATACCCTTGAAGATCAAATCGATGGCACAAGAACACAAGAAGGCCGAGAACCACATGGCTCGGCTCCCACCTCTCGGACCAAAAATAAAACCACGATCAACCCTTGTAGCAACTCACGATCACACCCACGTTTAACACCAACCGGATTTCTTGCTTACTCTTTAGGGCCGATTGCTAGGGCTTTTTTTTTTTTTTTTTTAGGTCGTGAGAATGGAGGAGGGGAAGGAACCGGTTTCCCCTATTTTATTTCTCTTGTGGGCTTCGGATTGGGCCAAAAAGGATTATGGGCTTAAGTAACATGGGTCTTGGGTTGGGTTGTTGTAGCATAACAAAAGATATACGGCCCGAAACTATAATTCATGTAATACAATTGGTGCCTCGTATTTATTTTATGTTTTAGAAATATTTTGGATTTCAAGTATGTTCAAAACTCCATGATGATGTTTTGTTCTAATTATTTGGATTAACGGTAAATTCGTTTAGTTACTTTCGGTTTTATAATTAGTCGCATCCATAACTTAGGGAAATTTCAAATTAGACGTAAAATTAGGTATTCAGAATTTAGGGTTTTACATTAACAAACAAATTTCCATAAACATTTATGTGTTTTTAAGGTAATAGTTGTTCATGCGTTCGCGCAAATATCAATGGCCATATAAAACTTTTAATGCATCTTGTACAATAATATGCCAACGCAAACCCCCGTCCTTTATTATCTTCATAAACATCAACAAAGAAAAAAAATGTTTCATATGATTTAACCGAGTAAAATTATGCTACATTTAAACAAACTAAAGAGCCAAAAACATCAGAACACATCTAACATACACAAGAGATTTCAACCAAAAATAGCAATTTTCACAATTATGAACTAATAACCAAGCTAACTAAAAACCACCAACAAAACAAATTTTTGATCTAAACAAAACCTTAAAATTCATTTGCCATTTACAAAACAAACTCATACCCAAACTTACCTACAAATTAAACAAATAATATTAAAAAAAAAAAAAAAAAAAAAAAAAAAAAAAAAAAAAAAAAAAAAAAAACCATTAGATTCTGGCCACAAAGGCAGTGGCAGTAGCATATCTACAAAACAGTTTACTCAAAAATGTTATAACATCTCAGTTATATTCACAAACATATTTATACAATAAAGTTTACAAACAAATATACAAATATATATACACAACAATCTTTTATCAAAAAAAACACCATACATATCCAACATTAGCAGCAAGTTCAGGCAAGCCAGCGACGACAAGGGTGGCAGCGGTGTAACCCGTCGACGTCGACATAGGCGGATGCTGGCCGCGACGGTGTAACCTGATGATGGTAGATCTACAAAACCTTTAGACAAACAAACATTTGATACTTGAAAGATATATATCAACAAAACATTCAAAGCTTTCAAACTACATAGATCTATATCAAAACTGTTAAATTTATGATAATGATAATCAAAGCTAAACACAATGAATAAACAAAAGCTATTGTGATACAGTAAATTGAGACTCACTTTATGTGGAGATGAAAGCACAAAGAAAATATACTTAAAATAGACTCTGACTCTTTTGGTGAAATATTCTCAATTGAATGAAAAATAATGCATTACAAAAGTGCCTTAAATAGGCTCATATCCAACGTTCACACGTCACAATTTGACCAGGAAATAAGGAGATAAAACAGCAACTACTTTTACCACTTCTACTAGCTGTTACCAATTATTTTGAACAAGTAAAAGTACTAATAAAACTAAATACAAAATTTAAACAATACTACAGCTCAGCAGGTCCATGTTGGCCTGACTTCGTTCAACACTCCCTCTCATTGCCTACTTGGACCACTCCCATTCTCTCAGCAAATTTCAACAGCTTGGCATTTGGCAGACTCTTTGTTAATAGATCAGCAACTTGCTCTTCAGTATCAATTGGCACCATTTTAACTTCTTTTCTTAGCACCTTATCCCATATGTAGTGATAATGTACTTCAATATGTTTAGTACGAGCATGAAACACCGGGTTTTTAGCAAGCTTTATGGCTGAAATATTATCACACATCAGCTTGACTTGATAGTCTACCTTTTGGTTCAATTCTTCAAACAATTGAACTAACCAAGTGCATTCCTGGGCTGCCATGGCTGCAACCCTATATTCCGCTTCAGTGGTAGATAACGACACAGTAGGCTGTCGTTTACTATACCATGAGATAGCACTTGATCCAAACATGAATAAGTAGCCCGTAGTTGACCTTCTCGTACTACAATCCCCTGCATAATCGGAGTCAAAATAGCCAACCAATTTTGGATCACTCTCCCTCTTGAACTCTATTCCCTTGTTCACTGTAGCCTTGATGGATTTCAAAACTCGACGAGCTGCAACTAAATGAGGCTTCTTGGGATTCTGCATATACCTACTTTACACCTCAACAGCAAAGGAAATGTTGGGTCGTGTTAAGGTAAGGTATATTAGGCTTCCTATAATCTTCCTGTACATAGAAGCATCTTCTACTTCCCTGCCTTCTTCAGCTCATATCTTTACATTGGGATCCATAGGAGTAAAAGAGGGTTTGCTATCAACCATTTCAAACCTGTGTAGCAGCTCACTAGCATAGTTTGTTTGATGTAGAACAGTCCTGTCACCATCATACCTTAACTCCAACCCTAGGAAGTGATTTAACCTTCCTAGATCTTTCATCTTGAATCGAACACTAAGGCTTTCTTTGATCTGTTTCACCCCATCTTCCATATCACCAGTTATAATTAGATCATCTACGTACACAAAGACTGCTACAACTTTTTCACCCACCTGCTTAACAAACAAACTAGCATCCGCATTTGTTAACTTAAAACCATTTTGTTCGAGACACTCACCTATTTTTCCAAACCATGCCCGTGGTGATTGATTTAGACCATAGATAGCATTCTTTAATTTGCACACATACTCGGGGTGATCCCAATCTTCAAATCCTAGCGGCTGAGACATGTAAATTGTGTGGTCAAGATACCCGTAAAGAACAACATTGTGTACATCCATTTGCCACAACTTCTACTGCTTGTTGCAACCGCTAATAAGGCCCGAATGGTAGTCAACTTTGCAACGAGACTGAAAGTGTCTTCATAATCAAGCCCATGTTGTTGAGTGAACCCACGTGCAAGTAGGCGTGCCTTATACCTTTCCGCAGATCCATCAGCCTTCTTTTTCAGTTTATACACCCACTTGCAAGAAACAAGAGTTGCATCCTTGGGTTTAGCCACCAATTCTCAAGTTTCGTTTTTCACTAGTGCATTCATCTCCTCCGTCATTGCTAGCTGCCATTCTTTTCTATCGGCAGCCTCTTCAAATGTCTCAGGCTCAAGCAACCTGTCTTCAATCAATGCAACATTAGCATTTGCATAACGAGGGTTAGGTTTTCTTACCCGTTCTGATCGCCTTGGTGCAGGTTCTTGTTGAGGTTGTTCTTCACTTTCCACAATCTCAGTTTCTGTCATTTCACCATCATGTTGCTCTGCCTCGGGTTCATCAAAGATTAAGTTTACTTTTGATGCCTCAAGTTTATCTTTCAAATTCTGAGTATCAGGAAGTGTCATTTTCCTATCTTTTGACCACCATGAGGAGTTCTCATCGAAAATAACATGCCTTGACACATACATCTTTCTGGTATTCGGATCACAACATTTCCATCCTTTTCTTTCAGAATCATATCCCACAAACACACATCTAATGGCTCGTTTCTCAAGCTTGTCTCTAAGGTGACTGGGAATAAACACATGACAAACACTCCCAGAGATTTTAAAGTAACTGACTTTGGGCTTTATTCCCAATAACTTTTCAAAAGGAGAGACATAATCCATACCTTGGGAGGGAGACTGGTTGATAATGAATGCTGCCGTTCTCATAGCTTCTTCCCAAAACCGACCAGGCACATTTTTGCTATGCATCATGCTCCTCATTACTTCACCCAGGTGTCGATTCTTCCGCTCGGATACTCCATTTTGTTGAGGAGTATTCGGGCATGTTAGTTGTCTCCTGATACGCCTATCTTTTAAATACTTTGAGAATATAGATGAAAGGTACTCACCACCATTATCTGACCTCAAACATCGAACCTTCTTCCCTGTTAGAATTTCTAAATCGGCTTCAAACTCTTTAAACCTTGCGAACACCTCTGCTTTTTCTTTCAAGAAATACACCCATAATTATTATTGTAATCAATAAACACTTTTCAGGAGGTCGGGGGAACTCAAAAAAAAGATTAAACATGGTATTATTAGATTAAAGAATGGGGGAGGTGTGTGTGTTTTTTAGAGAGAGAAAGTAGAGAAACACACATACCTCAATGTTAAAATGAGAATCCCACCCTCCTAGTTGAGACTAGGAGGGTATTTATACTAATATACAAGCTAATCTTTACTCTAATGGCAAGACTAGTCATTGTACTTAAATACTATGCAATTCCCGAGTATAACATAACTTTAAAGGCTAACAATCTCTCCCCAAAGTGATGTTATACGGGAATTGCTTACAACGTTCCCTACAAGTAAACTTAAATACAAAACATAAGCACAGTAGCTCTGAGAATGGTCTTCAAACTTCATTACTTCGTTCAGCTTGCAGAATCTTCTAGCGGTCATTTCTTTACTTGCAGAAGAACAATGTGAGCAAATCTAATTAGGGTAAGGATATTGGTGATTGAATCTAGCTTTTCACTCTCCCCTAATTAGTGTTATCCCCCAAACTGACAAGTATTCTGATGAATGCCCTGAATCTGAAGAAGTCTTTTGATAATTAAATGCATTCAGTCTTTAGTCTTCTAACACGCAGCGGAAAATGAAGAACATAATGTAGACTCGACCTTCTTCAAGATTATCCGTTCGGAGGAATAGAGTATCAACATCTTCATCTCACCAAATGCATCCCAGTTATCTTTCATATGAGAAATCAGCCCATAACATACACAAGAAATGATAACACCAAACTAACAAGTTGGCCCATATCGTTGGTCACGGGTAACTTGTTGAACGATTTCTCTCCCCCGAAGTTGAAACCGTAGCACCAGAATCAATTAAGATCCGGAAATGCACCAGAATCAATTAACATCCGTAGCACCAGAATCAATTAAGATCCGGAAATGCACTTTTCTTTCTCAGGATAGTTCCATCATCACGGGATTTTACACATTTCTCCCCCCTGCTGGTTACGATTTATCGGAATCAGCATAATGGTGTGTACGTGGAGTATTAACTGGAAGCACTTTATCATGGAACATATAGCCCGTGAGAAGATGTAGATAGACCCAATCTACTAATAATACCATTTATAATGTCTAACTCTTTATCAACCCCTTGTATAAAAAACAACGGCTTTTGGTAGTGACTACTGATGGAGAAAACCCACTACGACGAACTTGAGACTGAAGAAAAATAAACCAAACTTGTGACTTAAATTTGTACAAACGTGTGACTAAGAACCTATACTGAGCACTACAACGTAACTCCTTAAAGCATAGGTCGTGTCATACACCCATCCGACCTTACTTAAGTGTATATGAACCTCTCTCGAATTATCCACATCTTTGTGTGACACTGAGTACTACAACGTATTTCTTTTAAGTGATAGTTATCTAGGTCTTCTTCCATCAACCCCTTGACCTATGAAAACTAGATAAACCAAGACTTAATCACTACACCCATGAGTGCCCAAACAAGGATCTCGAAGAATCATGCATCCAACCAACCCTGATATCTTCAAGATACTAAGTACACGTACCCGTGATATTCCACTTCAACTTCAAATAAGTAATAATGAATCATCCTTGTAGTCACAGATGATAACATTCAAAATTTAGTCATTGTCATTTGATGGTGAATCTTGATCAGGATCTTTTAAGCTATACGTGTTAGTTTTGAAGGTGTAGGCCAAGAATATTATTTGTGATGTTGGTGTGTTGAGTTTGAAATATGCCTTAAAATACAATTCTAAGGATACTAGAAAATTTTGAGTTTTAGAAATTTTTACTCCAAATATCACCGAAAAAATTTGAATTTTGACCTAAAAATTTGAATGTTGGGCCAAAATTTTCACCATTGTACCAGAATTTGAATTTAGCGTAAAAATTTTCACCATTGTACCAATTTTTTTTAATCCTTACTAGAAGTCCTTTGTAGCTAGTTCATCTCGGAATCTTGTAGTCACAAACTCGGTAAGTTGTCACAAACTTGGAAACTTTGGTCACAAACTCGATAACTAGTCACAAAGTTGATAGTCCAGAAACTTGACAACTAGGAAAGTTGACAACTAGAAAGTCGACAAGAGGAAACTCGACAACAAATGGAGAAACTCGATATCCTATGAAAGTCGACAACTTGCTAAGAAACTTGATAACAATCTCGATAGCAGAAGAAACTCGACAACCTTCTTGAAACTCGAAAGCCCTTGAGAAACTCGACAGAATCCAGAAACTCGATAGATCCAAGAAAGTCGAGAAGCTAACAAACTCAATAACAATCTCAATAAATTATCTAACTCGATAACTTTTTAGAGAAACTCGATGAGAAACTCGGTAATCCAACAAACTCGATAAATCTATACAGAAACTCGACAAGGTTCAGTCACAAACTAGACAGATCAATAGAAATTCGATAGATGTTTTAGAAACTCGAGAGATTCTGGCCAAAAACTTTCAAACTCTAAAGAAATGACAGAAACTCGACAAACTTTTCAAGAAACTCGGTAAATATGACTGATGAACAGTAACCCGTAAAACACACCTCAAAACACATTTTTTTCACCCCAAAACCCCACGATTCGCTCCTGGTTAGCTCTTGATACCAATTGTAATAATCAATAAACACTTTTTAGGAGGTCGGGGGAACTCAAAATAAAGATTAAACATGGTATTATTAGATTAAAGAATGAGGGAGGTGTGTATGTTTTCTAGAGAGAGAAAGTAGAGAAACACACACACCTCAATGTTACAATGAGAATCCCGCCCTCCTAGTCAACTAGGAGGGTATTTATACTAATATACAAGCTAATCTTTACTTTAATGGCAAGACTAGTCCTTGTACTTAAATACTATGCAATTCCCGAGTATAACATAACTTTAAAGGCTAACAATTATTGAGAATAATCATCGATAAATGTTACCATGTATTTCATACCCAGAATTGAAGATTGCTTCATTGGACCAAATACATCAGAATGAATCAGCTCCATACTTTCATTTTCCCGATATTGTGTTTCTTTGGGGAAGGATAATTGCTTTGCTTTTCCCAATTAGCATCTAGAACACACTATTTCTTTGGTGAGTTTTAACTTTGGAAGCCCACTAACTAAACCTTTATCAGCCATCAAACCCAACTTTTCCATGCCCACATGGCCCAATCTCTGGTGCCACATATCTACGTTATTATTCCCTTTGGCCCTATTAACATATGCAGACTCAACATTCAACACATAAACAGCTTCTCTTTTATGACCTTGAAGAATGGGGATCGATGGTGTCTCAAACTCTTTGAAGATCTTTACATCCTCAGGACCAAGTAGAACGTAGTTCCCATCTTCTGTGAATTGTGAAACTGATAATAGATTCTTCTTCATTCCTTAACATGATACACATCATTTAGGGTTAGACCTGGACTACGGTTGCTAGTCAGAAAGATTACTTCCCCGGTGCTCTCAATAGGGTGGTTAGAATTATCAGCTAACACCACTACTCTGCTTCCACCATATTTGCTAACATTAGAGAGCTTCTTCTTATCGCCAGTCATATGATTCGTACACCCAGAATCCACAATCCAATCTTCCAGCCGATTACCTTGATCATCTACTTTGGCTGTGAAGGCAAAGACATCTTTTGTTTGAGCAACAAAAGCCTCTGCATCCCACCCTTCTTCAACTCTGGTTGTTGCAGCATTACATTCTTCAGCTTTAGGCGACCTGCTATGTTTTGCCAGATGCCCTTTCTTGCCGCAGTTATAACAATTAAATGGGAACTTCTTACCTTTTCATTGATTCTTCTTGTCACCAAAGTACTCTCCTTGCTCAGGTTTGTCGTCCTGACTTTTTGCCTTTTCTGGTTGCTTGTTTGAGCCACGGTAATTCTTCTCTCTCTTGAATTTACCTTTGGTGCGGTCTGCATACAAAACTTATACCTCCTGTTTTGTTGATCCAACACTTAAGCCTCCCATTTGTTTAGCTAAAGCCTTTTGGCTAGCTAATAGGTTTTCGAATTCACCAAGTGTAGGTTGTTTGGGCTAACCCTGAATTGCAGCTACAAAGTTTCGATACTCAGCCTATAAACCATGTATGATAATTCTCTTCATACGCGGTTCACCGATTTTGGCTTCCGGATCGAGTTCGCCAATTTCTCGGCACAGAGTTTTCACTTTGTGGAAGTATTGGTTAATCGTTAGCTCCCGTTGATTCACTGACATTAGCTCGTTTTCTACTAGCTGCAGTTTCGTGTCATTCTTCTTTGAGAACAATACCCAGAGCACATCCCATGCCTCCTTTGGGTTTGTTGCATCTCGAATATGTTCCAGCAATTCCTCTTCCACAGTAGTCTTCAACACGAACATAGCTTTTCCTGCTTTGATCTTCCATTTTTGCTGCTGAGTGTCTTCCTCCGGTTGTGTTGTCTCAGACCCGTTTACAACCTTCCACAGATCTTGCCCCTGTAGATACGAACTGATACAGGTGGCCCACGTGTTGTAATTTTGATGGTTGAGTTTCTTCACACCGCCTATCAATTGGAGATCACTCATCGTGGCTCTGATACCAATTGTTAAATTTATGATAGTGATAATCAAAGCTAAACATAATGAATAAACAAAAGCTATTGTGACACAGTAAATTGAGACTCACTTTATGTGGATATGAAAGCACTAAGAAAATATACTTAAAATAGACTCTGACTCTTTTGGTGAAATATTCTCAATTGAAAGAATAATAATGCAGTAGAAAAGTGCCTTAAATAGACTCATATCCAACGTTCACACGCCACAATTTGACCACGAAATAAGGAGATAAAACAACAACTACTTTTACCACTTCTACTAGTTGTTACCAATTATTTTGAACAAGTAAAACTACTAATAAAACTAAATACGAAATTTAAACAATACTCCAGCTCAGCAGGTCCATGTTGGCATGACTTCGTTCAACAAAAACTTGAAAAATACATTATAAAAATCAGTAAACATAAAAACCAGGCGGCGGTTCGCGTAGTGGTGGTGGGTCTCGGTTGTGTGGTTTTCGTAGGTGGTGGAGGTCTCGGTAGTCACGTTTCTAGGGGTGGGGGGTTACGGTGGTGGAGTTTTCATTGGTTGTTGTGATTTGGTGGATACATAAAGAAAAGAATATGATTATTTGTGTGTGATTTGATGAGAGAAGATAAGAAATAGATGAGAGCAAATGGCAGGTTAGGGAGATTACTTATATGTATGTGTGAGAGAGAGAGAGATATTATGAAGGAGAAAGTCAATGGGTTGGAGTGATACTGATGGTATGTGTTTGAAATATATGTCAAATTTCTTGTACAGGGTTTAGAAATCGTTACCTTTTGAGTGAATACTTTCCAAAATGATAGGTGATACATAATAATGTTAGGTGATACTTTCCAAAATTGCTCACACGTATATATATATATATATATATATATATATATTGCTCATATATATATATATATATATATATATATATATATATATATATATATACTAATAGCCAAAATTTGAGGGGGCAATTAGGGTACAACTAAGATTTTTAATCTCTAACTCTATTGGCCCATATTAGGCCTTGCCAAAATAATTAGTCACAAACAGTATCCACTTTCTTACGTGGCCAAGTTGTGTTGGCCGAATTGTGTTACCAAAATAACTGTTCACCATCATTAAAGGTTAACCCCGTTATGTTACTGTTTGTTTCCCCCTAAATTCTAGACCCTTCTACTTCATACACATCCCCTTCCTCTACACACAACCGAATCCATCTAATCATCATCATCATCTGTAAATAATATTCTGTGTGGAGCATCTCAACCCCTTTCCACAATACACCGTTGTCACTTTCTCCACAGGTAATCAAATCTTTCTAGGGTTCCTAATTCATTCTTAAATTTTATATACTTAAATCAAATTAAACCCTTAGTTTGCTTAGTTAGTCATATCTTCTGCAGGTTTTAATAGGTTTGTATTATTATTACGGGTCAGATCCGTTACTATGAAAAGTATTTCGATGATACTTTTGAATACAGGTAATATCTTTCATTGATTTTTTTTTTTATAAATTGTTATTTGTTATTTCCTAATGCGAATAGGAATATGTTCTTCAATCTATCCAATCTTTTTTTTCTTCTTAATTTGAGGTTTTTAAGATTTTGTGTGAGTGATAGTTTCTTTAACTCGGATCGGATACCATATGATTTGTTGATGTTAGAGTGATAGTTTTTCTTTTGATTTTGCAGGGTAGATTCATTCAAAGCTTCGATATTTTATTTAATTCTGCAGCTTTAAATCTGTAAGTTTTTTTTTTTTTAATTTGCTATCTGTAACTTTTTTTTTTTTTTTTTTTTTTTTTTTTTTTTTTTTTTTTTTTTATGTTGCTATTATTTAGGTTTATGTGTCAATTTGTGCTTAATTTTCCATTGATTATATTTGCAATACACACTGTTGGTTTAGGATAAGTCTAAGATTTTTTACTGTTGTCGGTAACTTTAAGCAAACATGTCTAAATTCGGGAAAATGTAAGAAAAGTTGATTGAGTGAAAAAGTATAAATCTTGCTTTTGTAGTATGAGTTTGTTTTGCAATATGCGCGTGTATGTTTGATGGTTTTGCTTAACTGGATTTTGTTTTTGATGTAGGCATATGTTCAGCATCTGGAAAGCAGTAGAATTAACCTTGACCAGTAGCTTAAACGAGCAAACTAGCAGGTATACCTACTATTACTGTATCTGATTCACACGTGTTTCCCTATGATAACTGCCTTGGAAGGTAACCAAGGTAATGATAGTTTTTTAGGTTTTCTTTTAATGATTTTTGGATGTTTGGAGTATTGTTTTAGGTGAAAAAGAAGAGGATTCATTTATGGTCAGTATGTTATCCGAAAAGGCTGTGTAATTCTCCTTTGGATTCAAGTACCATTTTGACCATGTTTTTGCAAATTTGAATATTGAATTCTTAGGAGAAAATCATGTTAGGATACTGAAATGCCAGCATAAGCTGTATTGTTATAATGTTATTTATAATTACTTCCTTCATCTTTTCAGGCAAAAAATTAAGTTGCAACAAAGAAACCAGAACAACAGAGAGAATTGGAAAGCTCGAATTCCAAGGTTAACCTCCGAATCTGATTACCAATTATATGTTTTTTATTTTTAAAAATGACATGTTTAGTTAGTTCTAATATTATATTCAGTTGTGAATTTATAGGACGATACCCAAATATGTGGGTGAGAAAACGAGACCAAGAAAAGTCTTTGATTCAGATTTATATGCAGGTCAAGCTATTAAACATGTTGGCATCAACTAGAGTTTGAGGTACGTGAAACCAGTGCTTTGTACTTAGTCACTTGAGGTCAATAGTTTAGTTGCAGACTAATGGGCTTTCTCCTTTCTTTTAGATGTGTTATGTCCTTTAGAGGCTTTCTTCTTTTCGGTAGGTGGCATCTCAATAGCTTTTATTGCTGATGAGCAAAAAACGGTCAAATAGGATTAAGTTTTAACCATTATAGAAATTGATAGCATTGTTTTTTTTCCAATGAATGGCACTATATTAGGTTATAAAGAGTTAACGCCAAAGGGATTTACCCCTTTGGTGTTTTTAAAAATTCCGATTAGCTAATGAATCAAGTAAATCAACCTTTTTGTGGTTATTGGCATTTGAACTCAATTAATGAATCAAGTATAATTTATTAATAGGATCTAAGCCATAAAATCCATGTACTCACGCTCATGTTCCAACCGACTACAAGAACTAAAAAGTGTCCCATTTATTGTTAATAAGTTTTAATATTTGTTGCAATATGCACATTCACACCTTTTTTGTCCACCAAAAAAGTTTGATATTTGTTTACAGTATTTAGCTAAGGTACACGACTATTTTATGGCTTAAACACTTATTAATATGATAATCTAACAAGAGTATTTTAAGCATTCAAATGTCCTTTTTGTTTACCTGTTCGATCAATTCTTATGATTACAATTTGTTTTTTTCTTTGTTATCTTTTACTCTGTTGACCCATTTTCTTAATACACACCCAATGATATTTCACTAAAAAATGAAACCACAAACACCCCTTTAACTGTATTAAGGTCTACAGTCAAATGTTAGATTAGTCATGTTTGATATTTTTTAGCAACGTTTTTGTAGTTTTCATTCATGAACAAGCTCAAGAAAAAAGAACTGTGACTAACGTATATGTTCAAAGTCGCGGTTATGTCCTTTTGGTTTGTTTGTTGTTTTGCTGCAGGAATGACTAACTTGCGTTTCAAGCCTCCATACAATCCATAAACCCAGCATGGAAATATTCAGGCACGGTAACATCATTGCTAATTGATAAATGCAAGAGTATGTTACTTCTGACCACTTATATGTATATCATGAATTTGAAATCCTCTTTATCATGTAAGTATGCGTCGAAGTAATGATATAGCAACATTCATTCGGTGATAACATTATTATAACGCTATTATCTTGAACATTAGGACGTTTAGTTGTTTACCATGCGTCGAAGTAAAGGCCATTTCAAGGTTTGACCAAGTTTCAAGATTTCATTTTTCAATGTTTAACCGTACTCTTTATAGATAGTATAGATATAGATATAAAGCCAAGAGGATTATTCTAAAAACAAGTAATAATATGGGCTAAACCCATAAACTAAGTACAAAGCCCATGGACTACAAATATACGTCTAACATTAATCACCTTTGTGAAACGATCAATGTATATCGTAAACTATTTAACTCAAGAAAATTTTCATGATATCATCATCATTTAAAACTGCATGTGCTAACACAATCTCACGGATTATTAGACTTTAGTCAAGTCCAAACCACTTAAATTAACATTACACGTAACATTTCTAGAAGTGTAAAGAACGAAACACAAGGACTTTAGTCATCAGATGATCAACATATCAGTTTGAAATGACTAATGAGATGGACATAGATAGTCTACAAAACACAAAACATAAAACAATCATGCATAAAAATTATCAATTACAGCAATCACAAAGTGATCAAACACGACACTCTTCGTATTCAAATATTCATTCGTTGACGTGTTCTTATTCCACCCTCTCCTTCATTCTTTGCGTAGGAGTTTTCTAAAGATTAAACAGGGAGAACTTATTAAAGATTCTAAAACGGGTAAAATATGTTGAAGATAAACTTAAGTTATACCTTAATTAGACCCGTTCTTGTATGTGTTTGTTACCACACCTTTTTCTTCTTCCTCGGTCTCTCTCTTTTCCTGCAATTGAATTCGGGATTTTATATAAGAAGAAATAATGAACGAATTCCAAATTGGGTTCAATGTGTAGAATAAAGGACAATTAAGTCCCAAGTCGGCTAAAGAAAGGGAAAACATTTTTAACAAAGTTTCGTGTTGTTGATTCCAAATAACGAACGAATTCCAAATTGGGTTCAACGTGTAGAATAACGGCCAATTAACTAATATCAATTTACAATGGGAAATTTTACAGCACACGCGTCATAATGTACCCTCTCTCGAAAAGAGACATCATAAGTGCATTTTTTTTATAACCACGCTCCATTTTTCAACATGCAACGAATGTCCCGAAAATACCCTTAATGTTCACCCTTTACACTCTTAAAGGGAACGTAGTTATACAAAGAGAGCACTTATGAAGGCTTTATTTGAGAGAGGAACTCTTGTGAGGCGTATCCTTTTCATTAAATAACTAGAACCCACATTACAAGTTACAATCTGCTTCCATGAGTGCTTGATCCGAAATAAAAATAATAATAAAACAAGTATAAATCATTGAGACGGATGGTGAAACTAGAAATAATAAGGAGAGCTCACCTTAACAGACGGAGATACAAGGGTTTGCACAAAGATAGGAGACGAAATATATTCCTCCCTCCTAGACCTATGTATATTATCATCACAAAAGTAAGTTGGTATCCTATACTCATTACTATCCTTAAGCATATAGTGTACAACATGATGCTTCATCTCACAGTAACTTGTGCTTGGCAGCAGTTCCCAAGACGCTTTGCCATTGTAGTTTTTCATAACCCAAATCCTGTAGGGGGGATTATTGACATGATTTCTCTTTTTGATAAATATGCATAGACTGCCTTCAATAATCCCCAGTGAGTAATAATCATTCCAAACATATCTCGTGTCATCAGGTTGGGGAATTTCTCTAAATTCCTCTTTAGCTAAATCGAAAGACACAAGCAATACCTTGTCGTCCCTGGCATAATTAGCATCAAACCAAAACCAGTGAAGTGCCCCGTTGAATAAGATACCAGGCGTGGCTGACCTGGACCAATAATTGACATGTCCAAATAGTTTCCAAATATTTGATTTCAAAGATAATAAATGAACAAGTGCCCTATCACTACCTTGGGAGATGGCCATAACAACTTTGTAATCATCCGTGGATGAATCATAACCAAAGCCCATACATTGCAAATACGGGACGACATATTGTACAGGAAAGTCTGGTGGCTGTGCAAGTTCTTTAAAGTCTCCAGTCAAAGGATTGGTTACAATAATTTTTGTGGGGCATCTTCTATATATGCATACAAGGCCATTGGATGAACCTTCCATACTCCAGTTGTTGCAGATACTCAAATATGGACTCATAGCGATCCTTCTTGTTTCAATGTCCTCATTGTTGCACATAAATTTACAATGAGTTTTAACAAAAGAAGGACTTGATATCAAAGAATACCATGACTTACAAACGCTTTTGCATCGAAGAAGATCTTTCACAAGCAATCTTGAGAGTATCTCCTCGACAACATCAGACAAAACCATCTCTTATCAATCGATTAATTACACCGTGCGTGTTCTAAAGGGTTTTGCCAAAAGTATATATATACAAGTGCATGTGTGCTAGTTCTCCAAGCCCAACCCATACGTAGGTATTGGCCCAAGATACATAAGTGTCGTAGAGTTTTTTTGTCAAATAAGATGCCCTTTGTTCTCTTTTCTTTACATACATATATAAATAAAGCAAACCTATACGAACAGGCTTGTGCTCGTTAACAACACAAACCAACGAGCACATGTTTGTGTGTTAAGAAAATTGAATCCTTTCGCGTGTTTATAAGGACACTAAATGAATGAGCATATGTGAACGGATATAATGTCAACGCAGAGAACCCATAAACTAAGTACAAAGCCCATGGACTACAAATATACGTCTAACATTAATCACCTTTGTCAAATGATCAATGTATATCGTAAACTATTTAACTCAAGAAAAATTTCATGATATCATCATCATTTAAAACTGCATGTGCTAACACAATCTCACGGATTATTAGACTTTAGTCAAGTCCAAACCACTTAAATTAACATTTCTAGAAGTGTAAAGAACGAAACACAAGGACTTTAGTCATCAGATGATCAACATATCAGTTTGAAATGACTAATGGGTTGGACATAGATAGTCTACAAAACACAAAACATAAAACAATCATGCATAAAAATTATCAAGTACAGCAATCACAAAGTGATCAAACACGACACTCTTCGTATTCAAATATTCATTCTTTGACGTGTTCTTATTCCACCCTCTCCTTCTTCTTCCAGAATGATTTCAACAATCTCTCTTTTTTCTGCGTAAGAGTTTTCTAAAGATTAAACAGGGAGAACTTATTAAAGATTCTAAAACGGGTAAAATATGTTGAAGATAAACTTAAGTTATACCTTAGACCCGTTCTTGTATGTGTTTGTTACCACTCTTTCCCTTCTTCCTCGGTCTCTCTCTTTTCCTGCAATTGAATTCGGGATTTTATAAAAGAAGAAATAAAAAACGAATTCCAAATTGGGTACAATGTGTAGAATAACGGACAATTAAGTCCCAAGTCGGCTAGGGAAAAAGAATTGCAAAGTTTTTGTGTTGTTGTTCCAAAAATACCCCTAATTTTCACCCTTTACACTCTTCAAGGTAGCGTAAATATACAAAGAGAGCACTTATGATGGATTTATTTGAAAGAGGAGCTCTTATGAGGCGTATCCTGCCAAATTTCCATTTAGAGGTTGTTTGGATTGTTGTTTAGTTTAATGGATGTTTGGATTTTTGTTTAAATCCAAGTATAATTCATTGTATTAAAAGACAGATGGTGAAACAAGAACATAATAAGCAGAGCTCACCTTAACTCCCAGTACTAACAGTGCTCTTGTTATTCTTTGTACGGCTTGGTATCCCGTTATTATTATTCACATAAGGAGATACAAGGGTTGGCACAAAGATAGGAGACGAAAGATATTTCTCATAGCGAGACAACCGTATATTATCATCACAATAGTAAGTTGGTATCTTGTAGTCATTACTATCCTTAAGCATATAGTGTATAGCAAGATCCTTCATCTGATAACGATAATTTGTGATTGGCAAGAGTTCCCAAGACGGTTTGCCATTGCAGTTTTTCATAACCCGAATCCTGTCGGAGGAATCATCGACATGATAACTCGTGTCGATAAATATGCATAGACTGCCTTCGATAATCCCCAGTGAGTTTTCAGAATCCCAAACATATCTCGAGTCATCAGGTTGGGGAATTTCTCTAAATTCCTCTTTAGCTAAATCGAAAGACACAAGTGATACCTTTTCGTCCCAGGTATCATTATAAGGGGTATGCCAAAACCAGTGAAGTGCCCCATTGAATAAGATACCAGGCGCGGCTAGTGGACTATCATCAATATCAATCCGCCTATCACCACCCCTATAATTGATTTGTCCAAAATATTTCCAAATATTTGATTTCAAAGATAATATATGAACATGCATATGTGTAATATTTCTTTTGCATGTCGTCGTAACAACTTTGTAATCATCTGTGGATGAATCATAACCAAAGCCCAAACATCGCTCATAGACACCTCTAGGATGTTCTGGTGGCTTTGCAAGTTCTTTAAAATCTCCAGTAAAAGGATTGGTTACAATAATTCGATTAGATTCTTCATTATATATGCATACAAGGCCATTGGAAGAACCTTCCATACTCCACCCCTCTGTATATCTGATTGAAAACATAGCGATCCTTCTTGTATTAATGTCCTCATTGTTGCACATAAATTTACAATGAGTTTTGTTAGTACAAATCTTTGACACACTCCCAGACCTAGGTTAGACAAGCCCTTGGAGAGTAGATCTTGCACCGAGTACCTTGAGTGAACTGCTAAGAGAGAAATAGCGTTGTTAGTCTTACCGCGGAAGGGGGGTTCCGCGGTTAACCTCGGGCGTAAGAGTAAGTATCTTGAGAGGTAATTTAAGTGCGGACTATGTGTATAGTAAATGCAGTTAGGTGAGCAGTAATAAATGAGTTGGGTATTTATACTACCCGTATTTACTGTGGCTGAGTTGACCTGTGCCTTATCGGTTAGTGTCAGATCAACTTGCGCCGTCTCTGCGGACGTGTGTCAGAGCAGAGTCCACTTGTATTGTCAGGACAGAGTTCACTTATGGCTTATCTGTCAGATCAAGTGGGGAGAGTCCACTTGCATATTTGCCGCGGCAGAGTATGAGCTCTGCCCCGGTCTGGGGAGTCCGAGGCATGTGCTTGTCTTGGTTTGGCAAGACTCCGTTCTATTGTGAACTGACTCTGCCGCGGTTAAAGTTATGGGGATGTCCGGACCAGTCTGCTGGGTCCGGAGGTACTATACCCGATCAAGTCCCCCCAGTCTAGTATACTTGTTTTGTTGAAGAGCAAGTGTTCTAGACTTTATAGCTGCTTTCCGCGACTGTTAGAAGTTGCGGCTGTGCGGAGGCTGTTGTAGTATCCGCGGTTGTGTTTTTTAGGATGCGTCCCCTGTTTGCTGACTGGACATGCCACCACTTTCCACGTGGTGGTGATAGGCTGTCATGGGGAATAGCGAAGTGTTTTTACCCAAGCAATTTCTGACTGATGGGACGTTTGCGGCGGCTGACCGTTCAATTTCTGCGATCATCGTAGCAGTCCATCTGTCTATATCTGTGGCCGTCCAATAAGTGTCCGGGGATGTGGCGATTTTGTGGCCTTTCGATTGGAACTGATAACACGTGCGTGTGTGGCTATAAATACTAAGATTTACACCACTTTTAAACTTTTTACACACAGTGAAAACTTTTCTTCTCTCCACAATAGACCGCGGTCCTGAGTGCATGCTGCACGAGCCCTCGTGGATCTCTCGGATGACGTAGCTTGCCTGTGTCGGACCTACGCATCGCAACCATGGTTCTAGGAAGGACTTGCGGAATAACACCCCATCAATAACAGAGTATTGCCGTGACTTGAGTTTCAATTTTCTGGCCTTTTTTGGATCTGCGAGAAGTACTTCGTCTTTTAGGTAGGCTATGAGGGGGGTCATCCAAGTTTCGTCTTCCTCCTCAACCACGACCATTATTTCCTTCCCTTCGATTGATTTTACCTTTAGTGTTTCGACGAGAACTTGCTTTGACAAATGAGCAAAGCTGGTGGAGGCTATCTTGCTTAGAGCATCTGCTTGTTTGTTCTGGCTGCGTGGCACCTGCCTGATGGAGAATGTGCGGAAACCTTGTATCAAGGCTTTGGCTTTCGCCAAGTACGAAGCCATACTTGCTTCCTTGGCTTCGTAGGCCCCATTGATCTGGTTTGCAACTAGCCGGGAGTCGACATTCGCGGATAGGTGCTTGACTCCCATTTGCTCCGCTATCCTTAAACCTGCTATTAGTGCTTCATACTCCGCTTCATTGTTAGATGCATCAAATTCAAACCTTAGCGCGTAAGTAAATTCCGCACCTTCAGGGTTTGTAAGAATCAGACCTGCTCCGGATCCTTCTTGGCAGGATGATCCGTCCGTGTACAAGCTCCAAGGTTCAACATACGGACATTCTGCCGCGGCATCGGCTGAGACTGGAGTCTTTTCTTCTGGGATTTCCGCGATGAAGTCAGCTAACACCTGTCCTCTAATCGAGGTCCGCGGCCTGAAGCTGATATCATGTCCTCCTAGCTCAATAGCCCACTTTGCCAGTCTCCCAGTTTTTTCTGTTTTTGCGAGCATTTGCTTAATGGGCTGATCTGTGATGACAATTACTGGATGTGCCTGGAAATATCTCTTTAATCTCCTGACCGCGTGGATCAGTGCCAGAACCAACTTTTCCATTGGGGCATAATTTACTTCCGGAGGTTGCAATGTGCGGCTATGAAGTAGATGGGTTGCTGGATGGGGCCTCTCTTCACCAGCAAAACTGCACTGATGGCTTCCTGAGCCGCGGATAGGTACATTAGCAGTTCCTCCCGTGGTTGTGGAGCCGTCAGGGTGGGAAGGTTGGCTATGTGGTTCTTCATTTCCTTGAACGCTTGTTCTGCTTCTGGTCTCCAATGAAAGTCACTTTTCTTGATGCATTTCTTTAATGTTTTGAAGAACGGCAGGGATTTTTCCGCGGATTTTGATAGGAACCGGTTGAGACTTGCTAACTTCCCATTTAGGCTCTGTACTTCTTTGAGTGTGCGGGGGGAAGGTAACTGAGCAACCGCAGCAGATTGATCCGGGCACGCCCCAATTCCATTTTTGTTGATCTGGTGGCCCAAGAACATTCCTTCCTCTGCCCCGAAGGTGCACTTTTTCGGGTTTAGCTTCATGTTAATTTTTCTCAACGTTCTGAAGGTCTTTTCTACGTCTCTTAACATCTCCGTCTCCGAATAGCTTTTAATGACCAAGTCGTCCACATACACTTCTAGATTCCTCCCAACCTGTTTTTTGAAAGCCTTATCTACCAGTCGTTGATAGGTGGCTCCGGCATTCTTCAATCCGAAAGGCATCTTTTTATAACAAAATATTCCTTGGTTCGTGTGGAAGGCGGTTTTTTCTTCGTCTTCCGCGGCCATTTGTATTTGGTGATACCCTTTATATGCGTCCAAGAAGCATTTGAAGGTGTAGCCGCAGAGAGATTCCACTTTGTAGTCAATTTCTGGTAGAGGGTAGCAGTCTTTTGGGCACGCCTTGTTCAAGTCTTTGAAGTCGACACACATTCGCCAAGTTCCGTCGCTTTTCTTAACCAAGACCGGATTTGATACCCAGTCGTGATAATGGACCTCTCTCATTATGTCCGCCTCTACCAACTTTGCCACATCTTCGTTGATGGCCTTATTTCTTTCAGGAGCTTGGCCGCGTTTCTTTTGCCTTACTGGTACGTACCCGTCCCGGATATTAAGCCTATGTTCTGCTGTGTTCCGCGGCACGCCCGTCATATCTGACGGTTGCCAAGCGAAGATGTCCAAGTTATTCTGCAACAGATCGCATAGGTCTTTCTTTCCCTGGTTCGTCAGGCTTCCCCCAGGGTGACTGTTTGGTCCGCGAACTTAGGATGTATCGCGACCTTCACGCCTTCTTTGGCCGGTATTTCTTCGAAACTTTGCTGTGATGAGGATTCCGCTACCATCTGGCATTCCCTGGGCGTGATTTTGTCACTATGTATTGTGACTACCCCTCCTTGGGTGGGGAATTTAACCATGCCGTGGGCCGTGGAGGGAATGAGTTTAAGCTGTCTTATCCCCGGTCGGCCTATGATGCCATTGTACTGGGAGGGCGATCTGACAATCATGAAATTCATCCACGCACTTGAGGAGTTTTCCTCATCTCCTAAGGTTACCTCCAATAGAATCTGTCCCAAAGGCCACGACAACTCTCCACTGAATCCAAGCAGGGGGGTCGCAGCAGGGATCATTCTTTTCTTAATTTCCGGACTCAAGAGATTGAAGCAGTGTTCGTACAAAACCTTCGAGGCGCTACCATTGTCCACGTACATCCGGTGCACATGGTGTCCGCCTACTTCTGCCTTTATCACCAGCGGATGATCGTCCCAGTCATCCTCCTTTATAGGGGGGAAAGATATCTCCATATTGGGGTAGGCGCTAGAGGTTATTTTTTGCTTCACATTCCGCGGCAAGGCCTGTATCATGAATATGGCTGGGGTTTTATCTTTAGTCGCTGTATCTTTCTTGCCGCTCTTGGGGATCCCGCCTTTTTGGCTTCCATTCTTAATCTCTTTCACTAGATGTGCCAACTGCCCTGTTCTGACCGCTTCTTCGATTGGTTTTCTCAATTGGAAACATTCGTCCGTGTGGTGGCCTCTTTCTCTGTGAAAGTCACAGTATTTGTCCTTGTTTCTGGACTCGGCCGGGCTTGACATTGGCGGCGGGGCCGTGAACTTGACTGAATCCATTGCAAGAATCTCTTTGGGCGTTTTTGTGAGGGGTGTAAATCTGTCGCTACGCTTCCGGTCAGCCCTGGAGCGTTGTTTGAATTCCGTCTTTCTGTCAAAAGGCTGGCTATTGGTTGCCCGGGATCCTCCCTCACCGGACTTCCACGAAGGACGGTCCTGTTTTTTCCTAGACAGATTAGCCGCGGCAGTTTCCCCTCGGACAAAAGCGGTGGTGATTTTCCACATCTCGTCCATGGTCTTTGGGATCTTATCATTGAGTCTCCTGATCAACTCTGGGTTGTTAATTCCGTGCATGAACCCTGAGACTCTCATGCATTCCGGGGCACCCTTTACCTGCATGCTTTCTGACTTGAAACGGTCAACAAATGCCGTTGTTGTCTCCCCTTCTCTCTGTTTGATGTGATGGAGCTCCACCGGATCTTTAGTATACTTCTTCTGTTGGAGGAAGTAGGACAAGAAGTACTTCTTGAGATCCTCAAAGCTGTCAATACTTTCCGCCGGCAAGTCATCAAACCACATCCGGGCATGCCCCATGAGGGTGGAGTTGAACATATGACACCATGTGGGCATAGCCCACCGCTCCACTTTGGCTGCGGTGCAGAAGCTTTTCATGTGGTCCTCCGGATCCCCGGTCCCGTCGTAAGTCTTGACATTGTTGGGCATTCTGGTTCTTTTTGGAAATTTGAAACCCCTAATCCTCAATGTGAAGGGATTAGTGTCTTCAACGTCATAGGGATGATAAAGATCATCTTTTTGCCCCTTGCTTTTTTCAGATCTTGCCTCCCAGTATTCCCCCGCACTGTCCTCACTTTCTACGGGTGTCTTCTTCCGTGGTCGCTCAGGGCCGGAGTATGTGGACCTACTCTCGGTTCCATGTTCCCTGGAGCGTGGGACGCGGCTGAGGGTTGGGCTGGGTGATCTTTTCCTGCTGCTTTCTGAGCCTCTTTCCTCGTGGGGACGCGTACCTTGTCTGTAACGCCGCGCTTCATTTCTCGCTCTCTTCTAGCACTGCTTTTAGTTTTGAGCCTAGAAAATATGTCCGCCTTCTTTTCTCCTAGGCGCGATTTAACATCCCCTTTCCTTTCTCCCAAACGGGTAAAAATGGTAGGTTGGGGGTATTCCGTTTCTTTGTCGCCGCCCCTGGGCTCTTTGCCAAGTCTGGAGAAAATGCTTCGGGAGTGGGAGCTTTCAGAGGGTCCCGACCTGTATTCAGAAGGTCCCGACCTGTAGCTGGGGCTGGTTCTTCGCCTCTTTTCACTCTTTCTTTCCCATAGGGATCTTGACTGAGAATTTCTGGACGGTTCTTGCGGGGAAGGGTTCTCCCGCGACACATCCTCAAAATCAAGGCGAGTTCTCACTTGATTCCGCTTTTCTGCACGGACCTTCTCAGACATTAGCGGCAGCAATCGGTCGTAGTGCTGATTGCAAAACTCCCTGATTGCTTCATCCGGGAGGGATTCCGCACGGTGTTCCTGCTCCTTCTCTTTTTCCATGTTGCGAGTGTGATGCACGGTGGAAGGTTCCAGTGAAGGAGAAGGATTGTTTTCTTGGTTGCTCATGGTAGATTTTTCTTCCTTTTGAAACGCAGTTTATGTAACTGGTCCCACGGATGGCGCCAACTTGTTACTACAAATCTTTGACACACTCCCAGACCTAGGTTAGACTAGCCCTTGGAGAGTAGATCTTGCACCGAGTACCTTGAGTGAACTGCTAAGAGAGAAATAACGCCGTTAGTCTTACCGCGGAAGGGGGGTTCTGCGGTTAACCTCGGGCGTAAGAGTAAGTATCTTGAGAGGTAATTTAAGTGCGGACTATGTGTATAGTAAATGCAGTTAGGTGAGCAGTAATAAATGAGTTGGGTATTTATACTACCCGTATTTACTGTAGCTGAGTTGACCTGTGCCTTATCGGTTAGTGTCAGATCAACTTGCGCCGTCTCTGCGGACGTGTGTCAGAGCAGAGTCCACTTGTATTGTCAGGACAGAGTTCACTTATGGCTTATCTGTCAGATCAAGTGGGGAGAGTCCACTTGCATATTTGCCGCGGCAGAGTATGAGCTCTGCCCCGGTCTGGGGAGTCCGAGGCATGTGCTTGTCTTGGTTTGGCAAGACTCCATTCTATTGTGAACTGACTCTGCCGCGGTTAAAGTTATGGGGATGTCCGGACCAGTCTGCTGGGTCCGGAGGTACTATACCCAATCAAGTTTTAACAAAAGAAGGACTTGATATCAAAGAATACCATGACTTACAAACGATTTTGAATCGAAGAAGATCCTTCACAAGCAATCTTGAGAGTATCTCCTCGACAACATCTAACACAACCATCTCTTATCAATCGATTAACACCGTACGTGTTGTAAAGGGTTGCCAAAAGTATATATATATACAAGTGCGTGCGTGCTAGTCTTTAAAGACCAGCCCATTCACATGCATTAATTCGAATTTTTCACGGTATTGGCCCAAGATATGTAAGTGTCGCAGAGGTTATTTTTTTTTATTATTTTTTTTAAACAACACAAACCAACGAGCACATGTTTGTGTTCATGTTCTATAAAGTAGCATTACACAACAATTCTAGATGTATAAAAAACGAAACACGAGAACTAACTTTAGTCATCAAATGATCGACAAATCAGTTTGAAATGAGTTGGACACATAAAGTTTTCAAAATACAAAATACAAAACACAAAGTGATCGTAGTATCGAACACGACTCTTATTAAAATATTAATTCCTTGACTTGTTCTCTTCTTCTTTGCCTTCCACGCTATAAACTTCCTCGAGCGCTCTCTTTCCTTGCAATTGAATTCGGAATTTTATAAAAAGAATAGATAAATAACGAATTCCAAAATTTGGTAAAACTTGTAAAATAACGGACTAGGAGAAAGTATATATGTTCATATTGTTGGAGTTTGTGGATAAATATTAATAAGTATATGTCGAGTATCGAACCCGAGATCGCGAGATTGCACACTTTACGTATGAGAATTAAAGTTTAATAATTTAATATAAAAAGTTATATTTAATTATTAATTACACAAAACAAATAAAGAATGTTAGTAATTGGCGAAAATTGACTAACATACAAAAAATAAGGACCATGGATAAAAAATAGAGAACCCTAAACTTGTTCTCTAAGTTTTGTATCCTATAAAAGCAAAGGCAAGGATTTTATTTTGGGATGCTGGTACACACGTTAAATCCTAAAACTCTTCTTTTGCTCTTTTGACTTATCGACATCACATGAAGGTTTATATACATGCATGAGTCATCATGCATGTGCATGGGATATTAATGTTTTTCTTTTCCCTTTGACTTCAGTGGTCGACAACAAACAACAAATCACAATTGTTTGGTGATTTGTTTCATTCGGTTCATTAGTTTTGTTTTTTAAAACAAAATATTGTTTTGTGTATATTTAACTAGCATTAACTTTAGTTCGTTAATATTACGTGTGTACAAGAACGTGGTACAATCACACTATTGATTGTATCTTGGATCGATTAATAAAACGGTAAGGGGTTAATCAATAGATCCCTAATTCACATAAACCCTAATTAGGGTTCATCTTTATTGAAGATTTAAAGATTGGTTCTTGTTCTTGCTAGAACCTAAAGGTACGTTCCTATTTATGTTTTAGTTAATTATTATGTGTTATACTTGTTTACACGCTTCTGCATACTTGTGTACTTTGTTCATGGAGTTTATATGAGTGTCATGGTTTTCAAATTCCAACAGTGGCATCAAGAGCCATGTATAACATGTAATTAATTACTTAAACAATAATAAACGTATCTTTAAATTGTTTAGAACATACATGTTTTATTTTCTAGGGTTTTGTTTATTAAAAATTTGTTTTTTTATAAAATTCGAAACCCTAACCCTAATTTAGGGGGGTGTCGATTTGTTCCATAATCCCTAATTAGGGTTTGTGGTTTTCATAATTAATTGTGATTAATTAGAAACCCTAGGTCTTTAACAAGTTGTTGTGTATGTATCTTGTGACCTAATTGCTATGTGATATGCATGAATCCGTGACAAAACATGCATGTTAGTCACGGATAATTACTTGAATTAAATTGTTTAGATGTTTGCTACATGTTTAGATAAATCTAAAAATTAGGGAAGACCTAATATATTAAATTAATGAATCGGTTATGTGCAACGTGGTATATTATTATTAAAACTTACGCGGCCAATTGTTGGCGACTGTGGTCCATTGGGTACAATGAGCTCGAAAACCAATGGAGTTTTATTGATTCTATACATAATAATTCACATATAGATTATTAATAGGATTTGTTTAAAAGGTTGCATGTGGCTAGATGTTTCACTTACAATTAATTGTTGTTTTATTAGTTGATTGTTATTTTCTTTTAATTACTTGTTTATTGTTTTTTTTTATGTGATATGTTAAAGTAAGCAATAAAAAGGGTAATTTTCAAAGAAAATTAAATTGGACTAATAATGGTGAAACATAAAGTAATAAAGTAAGGATCTTGCAAAGTCTTATGTGCCGACAGTGGTTCGCTTCGCACGGTAATTTGCTCCCAGGCGAGACTAGCAAGATCTAAACTTTGTCACTTAATTTTTTAAGACTAAGATCATAAACTTTTGCTTGATTGATGTTTTTGTACAATAGTGTGTGAAAGGCGGACCAAAGTTGACAAACTGTGTGGTGGGTTTATCTGGAGAGGGGTTTTTTAAGAGATTCGCTCCTACCGGCTCTCCGGGCCAGCTTGTGCGTCAACTGCGACTTACCTATATCACTATTTACGTACACTATCATCTTAAGGGTGATTTACCTCAATTCTACGCGCCACTTTTGTGGCAAATATCCGAATAACATGTAAGAGTAGGATATGTGGACGATAATTGTTGGTACTTCTTTAATTGGTGAACCCAATACCTCAAGTAAATAGTTTTGGTTTACTCTTAACTAATTGGTAAATAAAATTGTTTTGAAAATTTATGCTACAAAGATGAGTGCATGCGTCTTTGTATATGTTTTTGTCACACCAAAAACTAAATACCCTAAAATTTAAGTTACATGCCATCTAACTATAAGGAACACTTGAAGTTAATTTTGGGTATGCGTGAGACCTGGACCAAAATTAATGACAAGGTAAATTTCCGAGTGTGCGTGAGACCACACATGGATGAATTTACTGTTTCTAAGTTAGACAACTTAATTAAGCTGATGCGTGAGACCTAGAGCTTAAGGCATGAGATGGGATGAAACATGCTTACATGACATATTGATGAATCAATATGATGTAAATCCCATAATGATCTAGGAATTGGAAAATTGTTTGCCAATTATTGTTCGACAGATTACCTAGTTGAATACTATCATTACTAGCAGATCAACTGATGTAATGGTACTATGTCAATTAGGATCCTAGCTTTAAGAAAATACTATGGTTAATATGAATATTTACCAATGGGTATTTTATTTTCTTAAAGAGTAATTATCGAAAATACTAAACTGAATTTTGTAAATTCTTTTAATTTTATTAATGCAACGATAAACCGTAAACATGGGTTATTCTTTATTAGTAAATTGATCTACACCCGTAGGGGTTTTGGTTAGAGTCAATTTCATTAAAAGAATAAACCAAGTCTCCTTTCATATGAGAAGCGTGAGACTAAATCCTATTCCTTTTCATGAATGAGAAAGGTATGATGGGAAAATTAGAATTGTCTAAATTCTAAATACATAACTCATAGCAAGTTTTAATCGTTAAGGTTATTGCAAATTTATGAGTTATTAAATTAGAAGCTAGACTAATTACCGCATAATGGTAAAAAGACAAGCTAATATATCTAGTTGTTTTGTTTTAACCATTTAAAGGTACTACATACAATTGTTGGAATTGTAGACCTATTAAGGAAGAAATTGCATGTCAATTTTTCAAGTTAACAGTAAGCAATGTGATGAATCACATTTGGCGTAAGTGTGGATAGTCCATCAGTTACGTAGTAGAATACAATCTTTTTGAACCTAAGTAAATTGTTATGAATAGGTTTTCTCAAAGATGTAGGAAAGTAACAAGGACACTCTTTCCTTTCACTGGTTTATGAGACACCTTTTGGTGTCGAAGTCAGTGGGAGTTTAGTGTTCTTAGTACTGAATAAGGGGTTATTGTAAGTTCTCTAATTCAGTGGGAGTTACAAGATTTATTGTCTTGATTGTAACTCAGATTATCTTTTGAATACCTCAAGATAATTACTTTCCAAATATAGATACTAATATTTTCAAGGATAGTCATGTGCGTTTCCTTGATTGATTGAGTAACTCTATATCTACTAGTTATGCTAATGACGCAAATCATATTGATCACATTAAACAAACGCGTGTAGTGTTGTCTATGTGGTACATGATGTTGTTCCATGCACAAGTGGGAGAAATCTTTATTGTGTGCAAGGTACAACATATAAAGAATATGATTTTGTAGATTCTCTTAACTGCAAGGTAAGAGATTCTTGTTCTAATATGATTGTACATATCTAGTCTTAAAAACACTTGGAGTTAATTTTGGGTATGCGTGAGACCTGGACCAAAATTAATGACAAGGTAAATTTCCAAGTGTGCGTGAGACCACACATGGAAAAATTTACAGTTTCTAAATTAGATACTTATTAGAACTTGTGTCAATATGATAACAAGATTACTTCAACTTTAATATTTATGTATTATTGGAATGACATAAATGCATGAAGTAATGTAATACTAGTTCAATAATTATGTATTCTTTGAATGACATAAATAAGTGGAGTAATAAGTTAACTTGAAAATACTAATGAAACCAAATGATGGTGTTCATGATTGCTTTAGTTATAAATATTTATACTTTATTGTAAAGTTATAAATATGAAGTCTTTAAGACTTAGTATAATCTAAAGTAAGACGTTAACTTGTTATGTCTTCTTTATTAAAGACATATACAAGAAGTCATTGAGTTGATCAATGATTTATAACGTGTAGTGAGATTATAACGGTTTATGTCTTCTTGTTGAGACATGAACATGAAGTGACTTATTTAATAAGTACTTGAGTTATAATGCATGCAAGAGGCTTGAAATTCTATTTCACCATTAAGATGACTTAGTTGGGAAATAGGTAAGCCAAAAGGAATACAAAGTTATCTTTCATATTGTTAGATTATCTCACAATATGAGTTCTAATGAAATACCACAAATTTGTGGTGTGTTCAGTTAGGAAAATCAAACGTTATTTGTATTGTTTGATTAAAGATAACTATAACTTCTTTTCTTCCAAAAGTTATCAAGGTTAGGAAATTGAGTATGGATTGAATATACTCAATTAGACTCCTAGAAGATTTATAAGACATTATTTATTATGGAATGTGATGAATCACATTAAGTCTTAAAATGAAGTTCTGAATTTGTTAAACTTCTGATGAAGTTGGATTTTAACAAACGAATGTCAGGAACTATCATGTGTATTTGTAATATCCCAAAAGAGAACAATATGGTGTTGCTTTAATTGCTAATTATTTATAGATAGTCTATAAATTACAAAAGGCAAGTGGGAGTTTTATCTTGTAGAGATAAAGTTACAAGATACATAATCTTCTAAAATACACTAGCAGATATCATGATGAGATTAGACATGTAAATGTTGGATCTCAAAATGATGGAATTCTCATTCATAGATCCACTTGGATATCTCAGATATTTGATTAATATGCTGAGGATTATATGATGAAGTATTACCAAATAATGAATTGGGTAAATTACTCATACTATGAATGATGCTGTCCGTCAAGATAATCAATTTATTGGAAATTTGGTTTATCTTGAATTCTAAAGTAAGACTAGAGAATGAAATGAGTTTCTTTTAAAGATAGAAAACCCTAGTGGTTTAAATCTTTATGTAGAAATCATATGGACAATATTGTACACATATTTAATGTATGTCTTGTGACAAGATTATTAATCATACTTAAGTAATTAACTATGATTGGATACTCTTTCATGAGCACATTAAATATATAAAGATAATAATTGTCATATCCATTTTCAATAATATGAAGGATGACAATGGAATATCAAAACTCTTTCTTGAGTGATTACTTGAGCGAGGACGGTAAGTAATCGAAAGGTTTTTTGAATTCATAATTATTTTGGAAGTGTACAAAGTGTAATAATCCATGAATGGATTAATGCATGCATCTATGAAATATTCTTATGTTTAATTATTAAATCCATTGTTTGATTTATAATTGAAATAAGACAATTTCTAAGTATTCCTTAAAGCTAGTGGGAGTATTATGTTTAATTTCTTAAATAATGTATGTTGTATAACATATGGGAAGTAACATTCCATGTAAGTTAAAATGTTAAGTCTTAACTTGGAATGAAACTTTACTTGAAGAATTTAAGAAGTAAAACATACAATCTTGAGATATATGTTTATTATTATAAACATGTGCGGTAATTAAATCTAATAAGACATAACATATCATTTAGAAAGTCTAAATGAAAATATGTCTTTTGATAAGTTAGAACATGAATAAAATCTATGATTGATTCTAGGATTTTCATGTATATCATTGTTGTATCATGTTTGAATGTAAAATGATTTGACAACATTTGATATCTAATAAAAGATATTTGATAAATTGTGTAATGGATATTCTAATCGAATATGGTTGGACTTAGAATAATGATCCTCAACCTGGAATTGCTCCTAAATTCTAAGTATAAACAATATGGCAAGTTGTTGCGTAATTGTTAGAACCAACAAATCTTGAAAGATTATATGGCATCCAAATTACACAATTGATATTAAGTTTACGGAATAGTTGAAAGGCATATTGTAGTTTTATACAATAATGTTTGTTTGATTGAGATGACACTCAATACTAGTCATGGTAGGATTTTATCCTTGATAATGGCCATGTGAACTAGTTATGCTTAACTAAGAAGCATAGTTGCATTATACATTAAAGAGTTAGAATACTATAAACTTTAAAGTGTTTGAAAGTTTGAATATTGTAAATTGGTGATTGAGGATGTCACACAATTTATGAAATAATATGTGGCAGTATCAATATAGTTGATTGCACACATACAAGAATTTCAATAATTCTTGAAATAAGTATTCTCAAAATTTTATAGATCAAAGTTAGTTGATTTATGCCTTGTCAACAAGTATGATAGACATGACTTGAGGCATAATTCATTAACAAGTAATATCATGCATTGATCTAGTTAGTGTTTGGATAAAGGACATTAAGCAATTATTATTTATAATGAATTAAAGTACTTAGTACGTTTGTTTTCATTAATAATAAATTGTGTCCTATATTTGCATGTTTAAATCCGTGAATAACTTATGTTATTCTAAATGTCCGTTGTCAATTAATGATATGGGAATATCATTGAACTAAGAAAAATCTGAGTATTGGTTAGAATATACTTGAAAGTATATTGATGCGTTGACATACCAATTTCACATGATATTCAATGAATTGAATATAGGACTTATCCCAACTACATGATTTTACTTTGTGGATCTTGTCAGTAAGTAAATCATGAATTTAGTTATCCTCAGACTTGAGATACCAAATAAGTGTCATGGATGTAGTGCATTTCTGTGAAGCAATTTACCGCTCACCGTAACTGGGAGTTATAAGGATTGTTTTTAGAAATGTTGCAAAGTCTATGGGTTATTCTTGTAGTCAAGAAAGAATTTGTTCCTTCAAATTAGTTTTGAAGTTTAATACTGCTGGGCCCCTCGTGGGATTGACAAGATGTTTGCGTGCGCACGCCCAAAGTCTATCTGAAATACGTTCAGATGTTTTGGTAATCTTGCTCAATCATAAACAACGAGAAACAGAATTGTTAATTAAAGAATGACTAAGATCCATATCTTTATTAACGTGGTATTAGTAACAAAAGGATAATAATAATGATGAATCATTAAAGGTTTTCCAGGAGACCTCCCTCGAGTTGAACTAGGGGCATTGGCGTGTTGCTAGACGCTAACCAATGTCATTATACTATTAATAGATATCCAAGTGGGAGCTGTTGGAGTTTGTGGATAAATATTAATAAGTATATGTCTAGTATCGAACCCGAGACCGCGAGATTGCACACTTTACGTATGAGAATTAAAGTTTAATAATTTAATATAAAAAGTTATATTTAATTATTAATTACACAAAACAAATAAAGAATGTTAGTAATTGGCGAAAATTGACTAACATACAAAAAATAAGGACCATGGATAAAAAATAGAGAACCCTAAACTTGTTCCCTAAGTTTTGTATCCTATAAAAGCAAAGGCAAGGATTTTATTTTGGGATGCTGGTACACACGTTAAATCCTAAAACTCTTCTTTTGCTCTTTTGACTTATCGACATCACATGAAGGTTTATATACATGCATGAGTCATCATGCATGTGCATGGGATATTAATGTTTTTCTTTTCCCTTTGACTTCAGTGGTCGACAACAAACAACAAATCACAATTGTTTGGTGATTTGTTTCATTCGGTTCATTAGTTTTGTTTTTTAAAACAAAATATTGTTTTGTGTATATTTAACTAGCATTAACTTTAGTTCGTTAATATTACGTGTGTACAAGAACGTGGTACAATCACACTATTGATTGTATCTTGGATCGATTAACAAAACGGTAAGGGGTTAATCAATAGATCCCTAATTCACATAAACCCTAATTAGGGTTCATCTTTATTGAAGATTTAAAGATTGGTTCTTGTTCTTGCTAGAACCTAAAGGTACGTTCCTATTTATGTTTTAGTTAATTATTATGTGTTATACTTGTTTACACGCTTCCGCATACTTGTGTACTTTGTTCATGGAGTTTATATGAGTGTCATGGTTTTCAAATTCCAACACATATTGTATTAAGAAACGGATGGTGAAACAAGAACATAATAAAGTAGAGCGCGCTCACCTTAACACTCCCAGCATTAGCAGTAGCACTCTTGTTATTCTTTGCGTGACTTGGTCCGCCATTATTATTAACATAAGGAGATACAAGGGTTTGCACAAACATAGGAGACCGAATATATTCCTTACTCCTAGACAACTGTATATTCTCATCACAAAAGTAAGCCGTCATCATCTTAGATTGAATAGCATGATCCTTCATCTCACAATCATTCGGCAAGAGTTCCCATGACGGTTTAACACTGTAGTTTCTTATAACCCAAGTGCCACATGAGGGAAAAGCATCGTCGTCATCAAAAACAGGAAATATGCATAAACGGCCGTCCATAATCCCAAGTGAGCAACCATAATTCCAAACATATCTCGAGTCATCGGGTTGGGGAATTTCACTAAATTCCTCTTTAGCTAAATCGAAAGACACAATTATGTCATCACTAGTATTGTTAGTATTTGCAGATTTTTTAACCGTTGCTTTTTCTAATACTACCCAAAGAAGCATTCAAATTCTAACGCTACTTTTACTTCCTTTTACACATTATAACTTTTACCAAACACTTTTATAAATTAAACAACTACTCCTAACTGGTACCTTACATATCACTACTAGTTTTACCAAACATAATGTGTTTCCATTTTCCAATAAGTAATTCAAAATTGTTTGGAGTATGTTTGGATTGTGTTTCGAATGAGATTTTCTAACTATTGGTTTTTCAAACGCAATTCTGAAAAGGAAAAACGCACTTTTTGAAATAATCTTTTTGCCTTTTTGACACAATTAACCACGACCAAATGGCCTAATGGTAAGTTGTTTGACCTCTTTAAAAGAGGTCAAGGGGTTCAAACCTCATTAGGTACACATATGAGGGTGACAGGGAATGGTCAGAAATGATCACGGGGATACCCCGTTTAGGACAAGGCTCGCCCTCCCCGGCAATGGCGGAACTTGAACATTTATTTTTGGGGGGGGGGGGGGGGGGGGGAATTTATTTTGGAGCGGCCGAATCGGAGATTTTGTTGTATTATCAAATAAATTACCCCTAAAACCTATAATATTTACACTAATTGCCGCAACTTTTTTTTTTTTTTTTTTTTTTTTTGGGGGGGGGGGGGGGGGACCTTCCCCTGCCCCTAAAGAGTTCTGCCATTGCTCCTCGGATAACCTCAAAATAAGCACCAAGGAGTGTTTGCTTAAGCTTATATGTGGCTTATGAGCTGATTTGTTTTTCAGCTTATATTTTAGAGTAAATTACACGGATCGTCCCTGTGGTTTGTCCAAAATCACTGGTTTAGTCCCTCGAGTTTCAAAGTTGCGTGTATGGTCCCTCTGACAGCAAAAGAATAACACCTGTAGTCCCTATCGCTAACTGACGTTATATATTCCGTTAGCAAGTTTCAACGTTAGTCCATTAACCAAACAAGCGTTTGCAACGTTAGTCCTTTTCCTTAACGGCCGTTTGCAACGTTAGTCCTTTTTTTAAAAATATTCGAAAAATTTATACAAATTCGAAAAAACTTATAAAAATTCGAAAAATTTATAAAAATTCAAAAAATTATAAAAATTCAAAAAATTTATAAAAATTCGAAAAAATTTATAAAAATTCGAAAAATTTTTAAAAATTCGAAAAAACTTATAAAAATTCAAAAAATTTCTAAAAATTCAAAAAATTTTAAAAATTCCAAAAATTTATAAAAATTCGAAAAAATTTATAAAAAATTCGAAAAATTTATAAAAATTCGAAAAAACTTATAAAAATTCAAAAAATTTATAAAAATTCGAAAAAATTTATAAAAATTCGAAAATTTTTTAAAAATTCTAAAATTTTTTAAAAATTCGAAAAATATTTAAAAATTCGAAAAAACTTATAAAAATTCGAAAAATTTCTAAAAATTTGAAAAATTCTAAAAGTTCGAAAAAATTTATAAAAATTCGAAAAAACTTATAAAAATTCAAAAGAAAAAATTTATAAAAAAACTTATAAAAATTTGAAAAACCTTGTAAAAATTTTTCGAATTTTTATAAATTTTTCAAATTTTTATAAATTTTTTCGAATTTTTATAAGTTTTTCGAATTTTTATAAGTTTTTTCGAATTTTTAAAATTTTTTCGAGTTTTTATAAATTTTTTGAATTTTTATAAATTTTTTTGAATTTTTATAAATTTTTGGAATTTTTAAAATTTTTTGAATTTTTATGAATTTTTTGAATTTTTATAAATTTTTTCGAATTTTTATAAATTTTTGGAATTTTTAAAATTTTTTGAATTTTTATATATTTTTCGAGTTTTTATAAGTTTTTTCGAATTTTTAAAATTTTTTCGAACTTTTATAAATTTTTTCGAATTTTTATAAATTTTTGGAATTTTTATAAATTTTTCGAATTTTTATAAGTTTTTTCGAATTTTTATAAATTTTTTGAATTTTTATAAATTTTTTCGAATTTTTATAAATTTTTGGAATTTTTAAAATTTTTAAAATTTTTTTAAAATTTTTTGAATTTTATAAGTTTTTTCGAATTTTTAAAATTTTTTCGGATTTTTATAAATTTTTTTGAATTATTAAAATTTTTTGAATTTTTAGAAATTTTTCGAATTTTTATAAGTTTTTTTCGAATTTTTAAAATTTTTTGAATTTTTATAAATTTTTCGAATTTTTATAAATTTTTTCGAATTTTTATAAATTTTTTCGAATTTTTAAAATTTTTTGAATTTTTATAAATTTTTCGAATTTTTATAAGTTTTTTCGAATTTTTATAAATTTTTTGAATATTTTTCAAAAAAGGACTAACGTTGCAAACGGCCGTTAAGGAAAAGGACTAACGTTGCAAACGCTTGTTTGGTTAATGGACTAACGTTGAAACTTGCTAACGGAATATATAACGTCAGTTAGCGATAGGGACCATAGGTGTTATTCTTTTGCTGTCAGAGGGACTATACACGCAACTTTGAAACTCGAGGGACTAAACCAGTGATTTTGGACAAACCACAGGGACGATCCGTGTAATTTACTCTATATTTTATAAGCCTCAGTTTTTTCGCTTATTTTGAGATTCGTGGACTTATATAAATTTATTATGATATCATGAACTTATATAAGCTAAGCCCATAAGTCTCAAAATAAGCCGGAAAATTGAGGCTTATAAAATATAAACCGAAATAAATATGCTCATAAGCCCCATAAAAACTTAAACAAACACCCCCTAGATAACAATCAAAACACTCAGATTCTCAAAACAAAACAAAAAAAAAAAAAAAAAAAAATAATAATAATAAAAAATAAAAAAAATTGATCACCTGCCCAATCCTAAACCAAACCCTCTTATCAAAACTCGCAGCAGTCAAGACAACTTAAGGAAACATAGTAGTAGCCGTAATTGACACCTTTGCCATGTCTAGAAACCCCATGCAAAGCCTCAGACAACTTGAGGAAACATAGTAGTAGCCGTAATTTACATTTAAGGTATGATGAAGGCAACGAAAATTTCCCTTATATGGGTTATTGTTCATGTCCCATTTATCACAAATCCAGTAAAACCAGGCCCTCGAATATAATTACGGATTAGGCTAGGGGGGGGGGGAATTCATCAGATGCAAAATGCATTGAGACGTCTTTATGTTATACCGAATAATATATGACGTTTAGTCATGCTTTTAGATTTAAGAAGAAGAGCATTTGGACTTATAACTGGTTTTGCAGTAGGCTAGTTTCATTGAACTACTAACTACTTCTATAACGAGGCATGATACAACCCGTGCGATGCACAGGCTTGTTTGCTGACTAATTAAATTGTTTTCCGTAACGTTGATGCATCTTTATCTTTGTCGGGTCGGGGTAGCACGTGATGGTATTTATAATAACTTTTTGCATTTGAATTAGTTTATTAGGTTATATATTTGTGATTAGAACCCGAAGTATGGTAAAGCAATATAATTAATAGTAAAGTAATCATTAGGCAAAATTTAGTTAGCCTTGGTTATCTCAATCAATACCCGTATAATCACTACTAACATATGACTGTTGAGATTTCTCATGTTTGATATGTAAATTATATGTACGCTCTATCATGATCAATCAATAGAAAAGCCATACATCTTGTGTCTACTTTATATGATATAACACTTGATGCTTTATTTACACATGCAATCAATGGCAAGAATGCAACCCTTACCAAAGGAAAAAAGGTTTCTCCCCCTTCAACATTATCAGTCAAATACATCAACATTGTCGCTACTCTTTGACCACCACGCTTCAAGTTGAACTGTATGAAATAAATACTTCATCATTATCAAGCATATCAACAGGTCAACTAACAGATAAGGTAGAATAAATTACAGATAGACAGGTTAAATGCATAGATACAGTGAATTATTTACCGTATCAGAGAAGTAGTCATGGTGCGGTCTGTAAAACTGATTCGGTTCATACCTGTGCTTCTGTAGATGTTAGTTTTAATACTGAACATGTATTAGTATACTTGTGAATTAAATGAAAATTAAGAACTCAACAAACAAAGCACCCACCTTAACACTTGAATGAGTTCTCCATTTTCGATTGGAACTTGAGAATATGTAGCAATCTGTTTTTCAATCGCCTGGTTTTGCATATAAACAGGATATAGAAATGATCAGCTGTACTAAAGCAATCAACTGCTTAATGACACACGCATGCGCGCAAGGGAAGCATACTAACATGAACCATTGGGTACTTCCTCTCTTCATGGTTTATAACTCTACTGTACTCGGCTATAATTTACACAACCTTGTTCTTAAACTGATTTGCAAATTATTGGATGAATTTTCATCGCCACCTCCACCTTTAGCTGAGCTACACCACCTTTTCCACCACCACCACCACCACCACCTTTGCTTCCACCTCCACATGCATGGTATTTATAGAGCATTTCTTATTTATAGTATTGAGATCATTATGTGTTGTAAGTGCAAAGATGGTTCATATACTCGAAACCGAAGCAACGATTCATATTCCGCATCACTTGATATTCTGCATTTACCTCCAATTACATTTCATTACATTCAATTGAGAGCTTTTGTGGAGCATTGACATGTTTGTACCGTACTTATGTTTGTGCACAACCCCCCTTGCACATTGAATTAAGGTACTCAACTTTTAGGTATAATAGATAGATATGTAATTAACAATTGGGTTTGGTAGTATTAAACTATTAATAGCTTCCATAACTCGAGCAGCGATATTCTTCAAATCCTCATTCACATGTGACAAAATATCCATACCTACAATTTCATCATATTCAGAAACAAAACTAATACATGCATGCAAAAAAGATAATTGCCGTTCATTTGAAATGTATTAATAGAATGATTAAAATAATGGACATCTCTATATTTAATACCCATATGTTGTACGTTCATATAATTATTTCAAGTTGTACGCGAACTCTTGACAACCCCATTCTACCATCTTGTTAAATGTTACAGTAGTTCATAAGCAATTGACAAATATCTTCAAAACTTTGTATAAGTCAATATTTCTTCAAGATATGAAAATAGACATCAATCAATAATAAATTGAGCATTACTATATTATTGATTTATCCTACACTCTTTCTTTATGCTTACATTTCTATCTGCATGAAAAAATAAGATGTGGAATTTATTTATTTTCTCGAATCATTTTGATATATAGACGTTCTACTTGAATAGATGGGATTGCAGTAGGTTTTGAATGAACAACAATTAGTGTAAATGGAGGGTTTGGTGCCGAGGGTACTAAGAACCGATCCAATGTCCATTCTACAGCAAAAATTAACATTAAAGATTAACATGAAACATACATACATATCGTTCATTAGTAAGATTAAAACAGGGTTGCAACAAACAAAACTAAAACTCGAAACAACAAAACCCCACCACCACTCCCATCAAGTCGATATCAAAGGCTGTCAACAAAAGCCATCTTCTTGCTGACATTGCGAGACAACTGATCACCCATCTTCTTATTGTCAACTTCCTGCTGCTGCTACACTTACCACTGTTCAATCATTAACAAAAAGAAATACGGTTAGAATACTATATTGCATCACTAAGTGGCAACACACTTTTTCTCTTCAAATGTACATATCAGTCAATGCATAACATATATATACTAAAACGTATCTCGATGTGGATTTAGAACACAAATCATTGGTGCTTTCATGGAACCTGATCCTTCCCCGCCATCGCCACCTCCACAAAACTTATAAATAACTTTTGACACTTTAAATTATATGAACACTAATGCGAAAGTGATGAGAAATACCTGACTGATTAGATCCTTGGCAGATGAGGAGACTACCGGTTTTGAAGGAAACTTCAAATCCACTAACAAAATCCTGGAAAAAAAAAAAAAAAAAAAAAAAAAAAAAAAAAAACAAACATTAATAATCACTATCAGATACCTAAAGAATTCAAACATTTGTACCATATAGTGTCACTTGTTAATAATTGTTTTGACAAATGGGTCACCTTCTGTATGTGTCAGAGTGGTATTTCGCTTCAAAGGGAGGAACACCATAGAGAAATTCATAGCACAGTATACCAAGACTCCATATGTCTACACTTGCATCATGCTCCGAACTCTCTACGTTTTACTATGTAAGCTCTCAATAAAAATACAATAAGACCAAATTAGGATCCATATCTTTTGACTTTCTACGATTGCACATTTGCACCATACATTTTCAAATCTTTGTCCACTCACAAATTAAAAAATCTTCAATACACTTATATACCTAACTTTAAAGTTTAAACCCAATTGTACGGAGGGTGCGGAAAGTTTAAGAAATGCATGTGTTATTTATAGGCTCCTAAATATGAAGTGTTGGAGCAACTAAATGCAATGCTTAAGATGAACATGAAGTGTTGTTGTAAGTGCAAAGATGGTTCATATACTCGAAACCGACGCAACGATTCATATTCCGCATCACTTGATATTCTGCATTTACCTCCGATTAATGATGATTACATTCAATTGAGAGCTTTTGTGGAGCATTGGCATGTTTGTACGGTACTTATGGTTGTGCACAACCCCCCTTGCACATTGAATTAAGGTACTCAACTTTTAGATATAATAGATACATTAATATAAATATTTGTTTCTCTGGTATCTTGCATTGACCAACAGATACGTTATCCAAGTGTTCATATTTTCTTGATAAGTAGGTATAGGATTGAGCATGTAAGTAGATATAGGATTTTGCTCCAAAACATTTTATACATGACAATGGGTCAATATTTGATAGATAGATATAGAATAGTACTAGCAATTTAATATATTTAGGACTACATATGAGACTCTTGGTGGTCGAGTCTTGGTTGAAAACTTCCGATAAAGAGTCAAGAGCTTAGATTTATGCTACTTTCAAAGTTTTAACAGTTGACCCATTTATTAAAGAAAAGCCCAAACTGACCCGTTTTCATAAGTGCTCACTTCCAAACTGATAGAGGGTTAGACACAGTAGAGATTATGATGACTGTTGGAGAAGAGTTTGGGTTTGAGATTTCTGATAATGAAGCACACATTATAATGCAAGAATAGTTTTTAGTCACCTTTGTGAAACGATCAATGTATATCGTAAACTATTCAACTCAAGAAAATTTTCATGATATCATCATCATCATATAAAACTGCATGTGCTAACTCAATCTCAGGGATTATTGGACTTCCACTCACACTTTCCAAAATTGCAAAAAAGTTCAATCAAGTCCAAACCACTTAAATTAACATTTCTAGAAGTGTAAAGAAAGAAACACAAGGACTTTAGTCATCAGATGATCAACATATCAGTTTGAAATGACTAATGAGTTGGGCATAGATAGTCTACAAAACACAAAACATAAAACAATCATGCATAAAAATTATCAAGTACAGCAATCACAAAGTGATCAAACACGACACTCTTCGTATTCAAATATTCATTCTTTGACGTGTTCTTATTCCACCCTTTCCTTCTTCTTCCAGAATGATTTCAACAGTCTCTCTTTTTTCTGCGTAAGAGTTTTCTAAAGATTAAACAGGGAGAACTTATTAAAGATTCTAAAACGGGTAAAATGTGTTGAAGATAAACTTAAGTTATACCTTAGACCTGTTCTTGTATGTGTTTGTTACCGCTCATCTTTCTCTTCTTCCTTGGTCTCCCAGTACTAACAGTGCTCTTGTTATTCTTTGTACGGCTTGGTATCCCATTATTATTATTAACATAAGGAGATACAAGGGTTGGCACAAAGATAGGAGACGACATATATTTCTCATAGCGAGACAACCATATATTATCATCACAATAGTAAGTTGGTATCTTGTAGTCATTACTATCCTTAAGCATATAGTGTATAGCAAGATGCTTCATCTGAAAATAATTTGTGATTGGCAAGAGTTCCCAAGACGGTTCGCCATTGCAGTTTTTCATAACCCGAATCCTGTCGGAGGAATCATCGACATGATATCTCGTGTCGATAAATATGCATAGACTGCCTTCGTTAATCCCCAGTGAGTATTCAGAATCCCAAACATATCTCGAGTCATCAGGTTGGGGAATTTCTCTAAATTCCTCTTTAGCTAAATCGAAAGACACAAGTGATACCTTATTGTCCCAGGTATGCCAAAACCAGTGAAGTGCCCCATTGAATAAGATACCAGGCGCGGCTAGTTTACTATCATCAATATCAATCCGCCTATCACCACCCCTATAATTGATTTGTCCAAAATATTTCCAAATATTTGATTTCAAAGATAATATATGAACATGTGTAATATTTCTTTTGCATGTCGCCATAACAACTTTGTAATCATCTGTGGATGAATCATAACCAAAGCCCAAACATCGATCATACCAGTCACTTCTAGGATGCTCTGGTGGCTGTGCAAGTTCTTTAAAGTCTCTAGTCAAAGGATTGGTTACAATAATTCGATTAGAGGCTTCTTTATATATGCATACAAGGCCATTGGAAGAACCTTCCATACTCCACGCGGGGTAGGTATCCCACATACCTGTAGTTTCATATATATAATATGGAATCATAGCGATCCTTCTTGTATTAATGTCCTCATTGTTGCACATAAATTTACAATGAGTTTTAACAAAAGAAGGACTTGATATCAAAGAATACCATGACTTACAAACGCTTTTGAATCGGAGAAGATCCTTCACAAGCAATCTTGAGAGTATCTCCTCGACAACATCTAACACAACCATCTCTTATCAATCGATTAACACCGTACGTGTTGTAAAGGGTTGCCAAAAGTATATATACAAGTGCAAGCGTGCTTGTTTTTCAAGCCCAGCCCATTCACATGCATTAGTTCGAATTTTTCACGGTATTGGCCCAAGATATGTAAGTGTCGTAGAGTTTTTTTTGTTAAACAACACAAACCAACGAGCACATGTTTGTATTCATGTTCTATAAAAAGTAACATTACACAACAATTCTAGAAGTATAAAAAACGAAACACAAGAACTTTAGTCATCAAATGATCAACAAATCAGTTTGAAATGAGTTGGACACAGAAAGTTTTCAAAATACAAAACACAAAGTGATCGTAGTATCAAACACGACTTATTAAAATATTAATTCCTTGACTTGTTCTCTTGTTCTTTGCCTTCCACGCTATAAACTTCCTCGAGCTCTCTCTTTCCCTGCAATTGAATTCGGAATTTTATAAAAAGAATAAATAAATAACGAATTCCGAAATTTGGTAAAACTTGTAAAATAACGGACTAGGGGAACGTATATATGTTATTAATGTATTAAGAAACGGGTTGTGAAACAAGAACATAATAAAGTAGAGCGCGCTCACCTTAACGCTCTCAGTGTTAGCAGCAGCGCTCTTGTTATTCTTTGCGTGACTTGGTCCGCCATTATTATTAACATAAGGAGGTAGAAGGGTTTGCACAAACATAGGAGACCGAATATATTCCTTACTCCTAGACAACTGTATATTCTCATCACAAAAGTAAGCCGTCATCATCTTAGATTGAATAGCATGATCCTTCATCTCACAATCATTTGGCAAGAGTTCCCATGACGGTTTAACACTGTAGTTTCTTATAACCCAAGTGCCACATGAGGGAAAAGCATCGTCGTCATCAAAAACGGGAAATATGCATAAACGGCCGTCCATAATCCCAAGTGAGCAACCATAATTCCAAACATATCTCGAGTCATCGGGTTGGGGAATTTCACTAAATTCCTCTTTAGCTAAATCGAAAGACACAATTATGTCATCACTAGTATTGTTAGTATTTGCAGATTTTTTAACCGCTGCTTTTTCTAATACTACCCAAAGAAGCATTCAAATTCTAACGCTACTTTTACTTCCTTTTACACATTATAACTTTAGCTACAGCTACGATACCAAACACTTTTATAAATTAAACAACTGCTCCTAATTGGTACCTTACATATCACTACTAGTTTTACCAAACATAATGTGTTTCCATTTTCCAATAAGTAATTCAAAATTGTTTGGAGTATGTTTGGATTGCGTTTCGAATGAGATTTTCTAACTATTGGTTTTTCAAACGCAATTCTGAAAAGGAAAAACGCACTTTTTGAAACAATCTTTTTGCCTTTTTGACACAATTAACCACGACCAAATGGCCTAATGGTAAGTTGTTTGACCTCCTTAAAAGAGGTCAAGGGGTTCAAACCTCATTAGGTACACATATGAGGGTGGCAGGGAATGGTCAGAAACGATCACGGGGATACCCCGTTTAGGACAAGACTCGCCCTCCCGGCAATGGCGGAACTTGAACATTTATTTGGGGGGGGGGGGGGGGGGGGCGAATTTATTTCGGAGCGGCCGAATCGGAGATTTTTTTGTATTATCAAATAAATTACCCCTAAAACCTATAATATTTACACTAGTTGCCGCAACTTTCTTTTTTTGGGGGTGGTGGGGGGGACCTTCCCCTGCCCCTAAAGAGTTCTGCCATTGCTCCCCGGATAACCTCAAAATAAGCACCAAGGAGTGTTTGCTTAAGCTTATATGTGGCTTATGAGCTGATTTGTTTTTCAGCTTATATTTTAGAGTAAATTACACGGATCGTCCCTGTAGTTTGTCCAAAATCACTGGTTTAGTCCCTCGAGTTTCAAAGTTGCGTGTATGGTCCCTCTGACAGCAAAAGAATAACACCTATGGTCCCTATCGCTAACTGACGTTATATATTCCGTTAGCAAGTTTCAACGTTAGTCCATTAACCAAACAAGCGTTTGCAACGTTAGTCCTTTTCCTTAACGGCCGCTTGCAACGTTAGACCTTTTTTTAAAAATATTCGAAAAATTTATAAAAATTCGAAAAAACTTATAAAAATTCAAAAAATTTATAAAAATTCGAAAAATTTATAAAAATTCAAAAAATTATAAAAATTCAAAAAATTTATAAAAATTCGAAAAAATTTATAAAAATTCGAAAAAATTTTAAAAATTCGAAAAAACTTATAAAAATTTCTAAAAATTCGAAAAATTTTAAAAATTCGAAAAAACTTATAAAAATTCAAAAAATTTATAAAAATTCAAAAAATTTTAAAAATTCCAAAAATTTAAAAAAATTCGAAAAAATTTATAAAAATTTATAAAAATTCGAAAATTTTTTAAAAATTCGAAAAATATTTAAAAATTTGAAAAAAATTATAAAAATTCGAAAAAATTTAAAAAAATCCGAAAAATTTATAAAAATTCGAAAAAACTTTTAAAAATTCAAAAGAAAAAACTTATAAAAAAACTTATAAAAATTCGAAAAACCTTATAAATATTTTTCGAATTATTATAAATTTTTATAAATTTTTCGAATTTTTAAAACTTTTTTCGAATTTTTAAAAATTTTTCGAATTTTTATAAATTTTTTGTATTTTTATAAATTTTTTCGAATTTTTATAAATTTTTAAATTTTTTTGAATTTTTATAAATTTTTTCGAATTTTTATAAATTTTTGGAATTTTTAAAATTTTTTGAATTTTTATAAATTTTTCGAGATTTTATAAGTTTTTTCGAATTTTTAAAAACTTTTCGAACTTTTATAAATTTTTTCGAATTTTTATAAATTTTTGGAATTTTTAAAATTTTTATAAATTTTTCGAATTTTTATTAGTTTTTTCGAATTTTTATAAATTTTTTGAATTTTTATAAATTTTTTCGAATTTTTATAAATTTTTGGAATTTATAAAATTTTTTTAAATTTTTTGAATTTTTATAAGTTTTTTCGAATTTTTAAAAAAATTTCTGATTTTTATAAATTTTTTCGAATTTTTAAATTTTTTTTAATTTTTAGAAATTTTTCGAATTTTTAGAAGTTTTTTTTTCGAATTTTTAAAAATTTTTCGAATTTTTATAAATTTTTTCGAATTTTTATAATTTTTTTGAATTTTTATAAATTTTTCGAATTTTTATAAGTTTTTTCGAATTTTTATAAATTTTTTGAATATTTTTCAAAAAATGACTAACGTTGCAAACGGCCGTTAAGGAAAAGGACTAACGTTGCAAACGCTTATTTGGTTAATGGACTAACGTTGAAACTTGCTAACGGAATATATAACGTCAGTTAGCGATAGGGACCATAGGTGTTATTCTTTTGCTGTCAGAGGGACAATACACGCAACTTTGAAACTCGAGGGACTAAACCAGTGATTTTGGACAAACCACAGGGACGATCTGTGTAATTTACTCTATATTTTATAAGCCTCAGTTTTTTCGCTTATTTTGAGATTCGTGGACTTATATAAGTTTATTATGATATCATGAACTTATATAAGCTTAAGCCCATAAGTCTCAAAATAAGCCGGAAAATTGAGGCTTATAAAATATAAACCGAAATAAATATGCTCATAAGCCCCATAAAAACTTAAACAAACACCCCCTAGATAACAATCAAAACACTCAGATTCTCAAAACAAAAAAAAAAATAATAATAATAATAAAAAATAATAATAAATAAATAAATAAAATTGATCACCTGCCCAATCCTAAACCAAACCCTCTTATCAAAACTCGCAGCAGTCAAGACAACTTAAGGAAACATAGTAGTAGCCGTAATTGACACCTTTGCCATGTCTAGAAACCCCATGCAAAGCCTCAGACAACTTGAGGAAACATAGTAGTAGCCGTAATTTACATTTAAGGTATGATGAAGGCAACGAAAATTTCCCTTATATGGGTTATTGTTCATGTCCCATTTATCACAAATCCAGTAAAACCAGGCCCTCGAATATAATGACGGATTAGGCTAGGGGGGGGGGAATTCATCAGATGCAAAATGCATTGAGACGTCTTTATGTTATACCGAATAATATATGACGTTTAGTCATGCTTTTAGATTTAAGAAGAAGAGCATTTGGACTTATAACTGGTTTTGCAGTAGGCTAGTTTCATTGAACTACTAACTACTTCTATAATACATTAATATAAATATTTGTTTCTCTGGTATCTTGCATTGACCAACAGATACGTTATCCAAGTGTTCATATTTTCTTGATAAGTAGGTATAGGATTGAGCATGTAAGTAGATATAGGATTTTGCTCCAAAACATTTTATACATGACAATGGGTCAATATTTGATAGATAGATATAGAATAGTACTAGCAATTTAATATATTTAAGACTACATATGAGACTCTTGGTGGTCGAGTCTTGGTTGAAAACTTCCGATAAAGAGTCAAGAGCTTAGATTTATGCTACTTTCAAAGTTTTAACAGTTGACCCATTTATTAAAGAAAAACCCAAACTGACCCGTTTTCATAAGTGCTCACTTCCAAACTGATAGAGGGTTAGACACAGTAGAGATTATGATGACTGTTGGAGAAGAGTTTGGGTTTGAGATTTCTGATAATGAAGCACACATTATAATGCAAGAATAGTTTTTAGTCACCTTTGTGAAACGATCAATGTATATCGTAAACTATTCAACTCAAGAAAATTTTCATGATATCATCATCATCATATAAAACTGCATGTGCTAACTCAATCTCAGGGATTATTGGACTTCCACTCACACTTTCCAAAATTGCAAAAAAGTTCAATCAAGTCCAAACCACTTAAATTAACATTTCTAGAAGTGTAAAGAAAGAAACACAAGGACTTTAGTCATCAGATGATCAACATATCAGTTTGAAATGACTAATGAGTTGGGCATAGATAGTCTACAAAACACAAAACATAAAACAATCATGCATAAAAATTATCAAGTACAGCAATCACAAAGTGATCAAACACGACACTCTTCGTATTCAAATATTCATTCTTTGACGTGTTCTTATTCCACCCTTTCCTTCTTCTTCCAGAATGATTTCAACAATCTCTCTTTTTTCTGCGTAAGAGTTTTCTAAAGATTAAACAGGGAGAACTTATTAAAGATTCTAAAACGGGTAAAATGTGTTGAAGATAAACTTAAGTTATACCTTAGACCTGTTCTTGTATGTGTTTGTTACCGCTCATCTTTCTCTTCTTCCTTGGTCTCCCAGTACTAACAGTGCTCTTGTTATTCTTTGTACGGCTTGGTATCCCATTATTATTATTAACATAAGGAGATACAAGGGTTGGCACAAAGATAGGAGACGACATATATTTCTCATAGCGAGACAACCATATATTATCATCACAATAGTAAGTTGGTATCTTGTAGTCATTACTATCCTTAAGCATATAGTGTATAGCAAGATGCTTCATCTGAAAATAATTTGTGATTGGCAAGAGTTCCCAAGACGGTTCGCCATTGCAGTTTTTCATAACCCGAATCCTGTCGGAGGAATCATCGACATGATATCTCGTGTCGATAAATATGCATAGACTGCCTTCGTTAATCCCCAGTGAGTATTCAGAATCCCAAACATATCTCGAGTCATCAGGTTGGGGAATTTCTCTAAATTCCTCTTTAGCTAAATCGAAAGACACAAGTGATACCTTATTGTCCCAGGTATGCCAAAACCAGTGAAGTGCCCCATTGAATAAGATACCAGGCGCGGCTAGTTTACTATCATCAATATCAATCCGCCTATCACCACCCCTATAATTGATTTGTCCAAAATATTTCCAAATATTTGATTTCAAAGATAATATATGAACGTGTGTAATATTTATTTTGCATGTCGCCATAACAACTTTGTAATCATCTGTGGATGAATCATAACCAAAGCCCAAACGTCGATCATACCAGTCACTTCTAGGATGCTGTGGTGGCTGTGCAAGTTCTTTAAAGTCTCTAGTCAAAGGATTGGTTACAATAATTCGATTAAAGACTTCTTTATATATGCATACAAGGCCATTGGAAGAACCTTCCATACTCCACCCGGGGTAGGTATCCCACATACCTGTAGTTTCATAATATGGAATCATAGCGATCCTTCTTGTATTAATGTCCTCTTTGTTGCACATAAATTTACAATGAGTTTTAACAAAAGAAGAACTTGATATCAAAGAATACCATGACTTACAAACGCTTTTGAATCGGAGAAGATCCTTTACAAGCAATCTTGAGAGTATCTCCTGGACAACATCAGACATAACCATCTCTATTAATCGATTAACACCGTACGTTCTAAAGGGTTTTGCCAAAAGTATATATACAAGTGCATGCTATAGTTTTTCAAGCTCAACCCGTACACAGGTATTGGCCCAAGATATATAAGTGTCGTAGAGTTTTTTTGTCAAATAAGATAAAGTGCCCTTTGTTCTCTTTTCTTTATATATTATACATATATATATAAATAAAGCGAACCTATACGAACAGGCTTGTGCTCGTTAACAACACAAACCAACGAGCACATGTTTGTGTGTTAAGAAAATTATATCCTTTCGCGTGTTTATAAGGACACTAAATGAATGAACATACGTGAACGGATATAATGTCAACGCAGAGAAGCGAGGGCGAGTAATATATTTAGGGATGATTTTTTGTATCTATTTTGTGAAAAGCGTTTTTCAATGATGAATGATAGTTTTTGTGGTCATGGGTTGTGGTGTGAGATTGTGAAGAGGTTAATATGTGATATTATGATGTGCAGATTCGAAAAAATATGATTTCAAATTATAAATGTATTAAATTCATGAAGGTAGCTATATTTTGTTATTGTAACATCCACTTTAATGTATTAAGTAATGTGTAATCATTGTCAGTTTTCAATACCATATGCTTTTAATTCGATACTTTCTAATGATTTCTATCAATCATCTTTCGCGTTTCATATTGATGTTGACTATCACATATATCGTTTTTTAGTTTTAGTTATCAACCCGTTATTTGTAGCACCCCGTTATTCACCCCTTTTAGTATATAGTATAATATTTTCAAAGATACACGTTTCGTTTAAATTATTCTTTATTTCTAAACATATATACTATAATAAAAGGTTCACACTATGACTGGATATATGGTAAAATTAATAACTTGTTCGAATCGTTATCATCTAAAAGAGGCATTCATCAAACTTTAACATCAACAACGAATATAAACTGATTTGTAGAATATGATTCTATTGGTGACGAAAGGTATTTCTCGACATATTACTAATTTTCAAAGATTTTTATTAGTCACATTACAATGTCAATGGTATACTCTTGATCCCCCACGACAAGTGAACGAGACCCTTCTTCTATAACCATCAACCCATCTTTGTTTGCGCTACTAAAGTGCTCACATGGCTTCACAACAAATTCAACCTGGCCTCTTTTCCGTGTTCCTAAACTCGCTCTCTGATAGCCGACTAACTTTTTGATAACATGTCCATTAAGATCCTTACCATTCCACTTTGCAAACAGTAACACTGTGTGATTGCTTGCCTGCCCGTGGTTCTCGACACCAACCACCACTTTGAAGTTGACTTTCTCACACGAGCTACTCTCAACTTCCGAAACTAACATCTGACGAGAGGCTGATAGTCCTTGGTTTGAGTGAATATTAATCTTGTTTTGGGGACTCGAAACAAACTTGTAGGAATAGTTTGAGTAACTAAGACCAAACCCAAAGTCAAAAACTGTTTTTCCATTGTAGAATCGGTATGTACGACCAGGGTAACCAGACGATGGGTCAGGTCTCATTCGCATATCCGTCATTTCCACATTTGCAAATTCTTTTGGATACCATGTCATTGGTAATCTTCCTCCTGCAACGTAAAAAACAAAAACTTAGCTTTGACTTTTAACGTAAAAGTCAAACAGGCTACTTTTCAAAACATTAGCTAAATATGGTTTGTTTTCGCATCATCTTTAGCAAACGAAACATCCACAGGACCACCACAGAGTAAAACAAGCAAAACCGGTTTCTTTGCAGCTTTAGCGACTGCAGAAATAAGATCCTCTTGCTTCCCCGGAAGACCCAAATCAACCCGATCATGCTTCTCCCTTTCTTGACTTTGATCCAAACCCATTACCAGAATTACATAATCGACCCGTTTTGCTATACTGACAGCTTCATCAATGGCTATATTAGTACAGTTTACAAAATCAACACACCCTTGGGTGAAACTGTGTGTTCTTAACATAGTTTTTTATTGCCTGAAGAAATGTGATATTTTTGCAGGCCACGCCCTCATAGTTTCCGAGAAAAGTGTCGGTTGTGTTACCATTCGGGCTTATGACAGCAATGGAAGTGGTTTTGGTTTTTAAAAGTGGGAGAAGATTTGCTGAGTTTTTCAGCAAAACGATCCCGTTTCGGGCAGCTTCAAGGGCTAAGTCCTGGTGCTCTTTAGAACACACTTGGTCTGGTCCAAGTTTTCCATATATGCCATCTTTCGGGTTCCCATTGAACAAGCCTAACCTCATTCTGATGGTAAATAGATTTACAAGAGCTCTGTCTATATCTGCTTCTGTTATTTTGTTCATTTGGACTGCTGATTTGGTGTATTTCTTCAAATATGAACCACAGTTGACATCCATCCCTATAAGTGATACGAAATATGTCATTAGTACGTTGTGTTGAATATTTAAGGAAATTTTACTGATACACAGATAACTCATTAAGGTGCACATTATTATAAGTCTGAGAGTATGAGCTCGGAAGCTTATAACAGCAATGTCGAAAAGCAATGCAGTCATGCTAGTGTCACGTGACTTGTACTTATGATAGTGGAACAACAAGATAATCCAAACATTACCTGCTTTAAGAACACTGGCAACAGCATCTTCGGGTAATTTTGAATATCCTTGAACATCATGCATAATAGCGACTGCATCACAGTCAGATGCAATGTACCTGTGATCATAGAAACAAGTTACACAAACACAACAGAATCACCACTTGGATTTTCGGGTTGCCAAAAACGCTCAGTGGATTTTCTGGTTAACAAAAACTTAAATAATGGAAATGCGGGTACCCTTTAAAGTTCCAAGCTTGGCGAGCCGTCTTTGTCAAAAGATTGTAATCAGCACAATTTGGCAAACCGTTGACTCGATTATAAGCACACATTATCCCACTAGCTTGCCCTTGTTGTACACATTTCTGAAACGGTGGTAAGTATGTATCTGCAAGATCTTGTTGACTGATCTGCATATCCCGCCCACAAAGTATAATCATCATTACACGACATTGTTCTATTGCACAGCTCTAAAGTGCACGAGAGAAACTTACATTGGCATCAAAGTTGTAACGATTAGCGGTTTTCCAGTTATCTAAATCATTGGCAATGAAGTGTTTACAGCAAGCAGAAGCTTGAAGGTGATCAGAATTTGGGTCGATTTTTCCACCTTCAAAAGAGTCGCCTTGAATCCCTCTGACATATGAAACTGAATAATCTCCAACGACTAATGGGTCTTCGCCAGGTGTTTCTTGTCCCCGTCCCCATCTTGGGTCTCTTAAGATATTGATGTTTGGTGCCCAGAATGTTAGTCCTCTTGCTTGACCATTATTGTACATTGCTCTAGCTTCTCTCCCAATTGCCTAAATGTGCATTAGAAATATCATTAAACCTTTGCATACCCAACAAAGTCTTCGCTGTTATGAGAAGCCGAGAAGGTAATCAAATTGGTAGGTCTTATAATATAAAGTTCAGACTGCTCACATTAGACTAATAGTCAACTCAACTGTAGGTCTTATAATATAAAGCCGAGAAGGTAATCAAATTGGTAGGTCTTATAATCAAATTGGTAGGTCTTATAATATTCGACTAAAGGTCAACTGTTTTTTGAATTAAGATCGAACCTAAGGCATTTGATCGAAACTCAACTGTATATGTAATCAAGATGGAACCTAAATTTAGATCAGCAAAGGATTTATCAGAATTTTGCTTACATAGTTGACTAACCAATATTAGAACCTAACATTAACAATAAGTATCACTTATTCTGATACAACACAAACAGTTTTGTGAGTGTTTGGGTTTGCTTATCCAAATACTTATCTGTCATTTTGATACAACACAAACAGTTTCGAGTATTTGGGATTACTTATCCAAACTCCAAACCACTTATCTGATAGTCTATAATGGGTGTGTACGGGGCAGAGCATTTTTGAGCATTTAGCATTTAGGATATAAAGCTTGTTTGGCAAGAAGCAATTAGCATTTGCAGATTTTTTAAACCAAATTCTTTTCTAACACTACCAAAAGAAGCATTCAAAATTCTAACGCTAATTTAATTCTTTTCACACATTATAACTTTAGCTACAACTACGTGACCAAACACTTTCATAAATCAAACTGGTACTACTTACAGGCTTACAGCTACTGCTACTATCACCGCTAGTTTCACCAAACATAATGTGTTTCCAGTAGTAAGTAATTTGAAGTTGCTCAGAGGTTGCTTGGATTGGGTTTCCGATGAGATTATACGCAATTTTGAAAAGGCAAAACACGCTCTTTGAAACAATCTTTTTGCCTTTTTGACACAATTAACCACCACCAAATGGCCTAATGGTAAGGTGTTTGACCTTCTCACAAGAGGTCAAGGGTTCAAACCTCATTAGGTACACATTTGAGGGTGGCAGGGAAGGGTCAGAAACGGTCACGGGGATACCCCGTTTAGGCCGCGTACATCTGAGTTAAAGACTCACCTTCCCCGGGTAACCTGAAAATAAGCACTAAGGGGGTGATTGTTTAAGCTTTTATGTGGCTTATGAGCTTGTTTGTTTTTTGGCTTATATTTCATAAGTCTCAGTTTTTCGGCTTATTTTGAGATTCGTGGACTTATATAAGTTTATTATGATATAATGAACTTATATAAGCTAAGCCCATAAGTCTCAAAATAAGCCGAAAAATTGAGGCTTATAAAATATAAACCGAAATCAAATAAGCTCGTAAGCCCGCATATAAGCTTAAACAAACACCCTCTAAATAACAATCAAAAACACTCATATTCTAAAAATTAAATAAAAAAAAAAAAAAAAAAAAAAAAAAAAAAAAAAAAAACCCACCACACACAAGCATTTGATCACCTGCCCAATCCTATACCAAATCCTGGAATCAAAACTCGCAGCAGTCAAGATAACTTGAGGAAACATAGTAGTAGCAGTTATTGTCCCATTAAACCTGACACCTTTGCCATGTCTAGAAACCCCATGCAAAGCCTCAGACCACCACTCATACTCACTCACCCCAAGCCTTTCCACCCCAGGTGCTCCATTCACCAACTGCATCACTTTTTCATCCAACGTAAGGCGCGAAACCACGTCGAAAGCTCGTTTCGATATTGGCAAAGTTAAGTTGCAAAATGGGTATGATGGAAAAGTTGATGATGAGGGTTTGCATGAAAAAGGTGGCTCAGTTTGAGATGGCTCAGTTTTTATGATGAGGGTGATTATGATCAGGATGAGTAAAGAGATGTGAGTGTTTGGTTTCATGGTTTAAGGGTTTTGGAGTGTTTGGATAAAAAGTTACAGTTACAGGTTTGACTGTGTATTGGCGCACTGCCTAAAAATGACATACATAATGGGAACTCACGTGGACTTGTTTTGTCTCATTGGGTGGTTATGATTTTGGGAGTGTTTGTGTGGGGTTTAATATTTATTTGTTTGTTTGAAGATAAAAGGTAAAAATCAATTAACAAAAGCTACCTTTAACAAATCAAATTATTAATATCGACATTATAAATTCACATTACGAACAACAACATGGGAGAGCGTTTCATGTTTTGCTCGCCCCCTTTTTGCTCGCCCTATTTATGCCCCCTTTTGATTTTACTAGCTAAAAAAACACATACGGTCCATAATTGTCTTTGGTCCCCATCACCCTGAAAAAACACATTCGGTTATAATAGGAGTTCGTTCGAGCAATTTAATTTTGGTCCTTTATTCATTTGGCGAGCAAAAAAATGGAGAGCAAATGAAATTTGCTCGACACACATTCTTGGTTGCCATGTCTAGCTATGGCGAGCAAACACAATGCAATCAAAAATTTTTTTCCTTCTACGTAGATATATGGAGAGCAATGGGCATGGAGAGCAAAACTAGTTTGCTCGCCATGTCCACGTGTCACCATCTTATTAAATTTGGAAATCAAAAATTAACACGTGTCAACATGCTTCTAAGGGTACGAATCCTCCTGCTGTTAGTACTATTGTTGATGTTGATGCTTTGAATACTCGAATGCAAAGGCTAAAGGATCTTGAAGCAGGGAACGTCGGGGTTCCCCAGCCAAGGAAAGCTGTTAGGGTTGTGCGAAACCCTAGCTTGGAACCTGCTATTGGCCATGCTACTACGGATGCTAATACATACTATGGTGATGCTAGTAGCTTTGGTGAGTTGAATGTTGGATCATTGATAAACCCTAGTAGCAAAGCCTTAGACGTGGAGGAGGCTGTTTGGTCAATGGGAGTAAAGAGTAATTTAAGCATGGCTAATCCCAATGAATTTCCTGCACTTAATGAGGTTACTCGACGCGCTAGTTCCTTGGTGACTTCTCATGTGGACGAACCAACAGTTACTATGGATAATTCTGGTATAAATTCTAGTGTTAGTGGTAGTGGTTTAAATAATACTAGTAATTTGGGTGTTAAAGAGGTTGTTTGGTCAGCTTGTGTTACGGAAGGAATGAGCTTGTCTAATCCTGTTGATTCGATTGATGAGATGACCAGACCTGATGCTAATAACAATGTTAGTAATGCTATTGGTGGTGATGGAGGTGTTACTTTGGACCAATCTGAGGGTGTGTCGCCTGGTCATGTGCATGTTACTAATCAAACGAGCTTTGATGTTGCCTTCAAGTAACAAGATTTTGGTATAGGTTCTAATGATTACATAAAGAAACATGGTGTTAAGGTTCCTAATGCTACTTCTAATTCAGTTCCTCAGGTTTCTTCTCTTAATGTTAATGTAGTTAATTCTGATGCGAGCACCTCAAGTGTTTTGAAACTGGCCCAAGCTACAAAAAACCCTAGTGTGAAGCTGGTTTCTTATGCGGGTGCTACATCTAAGGATCCTAAAAAGCACAAATCTAGTTTTCGTAGGTTGGAATGTAGTAACAAAACTAATGGAGTGGATCTTTCCGTGCCTATGAAAGTGATTGAAGAGGTTAACGCTCGGTTTGATAATACTCTATATGGCTACTTTCTTGGTAAACGGATTGCTTTTCCGGTTGTTGATTACTATGTGCGTAATGTGTGGGCTAAATATGGTATTCAAAAGGTCATGATGAATGCTAAGGGTTTATTTTTCTTCAAGTTTACCACTCAGAAAGGTGTTGAAGATGTGCTTGAAAACGGCCCGTGGATGATTAGGAATGTGCCTATAATTCTTAAAAATTGGACTTTAAACACTAATCTACTCAAAGAGGATTTGACCAACATTCCGGTATGGGTTAAATTCCATAATGTTTCACTTGCTATGTTCTCTGATGATGGTCTTAGTCTCCTTGCCACTTTGATTGGTACGCCGAAAATGTTAGATGCTTATACTAGTCAAATGTGCTTGGAATCATGGGGCCGAAGTAGTTTTGCTAGGTGCTTGATTGAAGTTAAGGCGGATGAGGTGCTTAGGGAAAGCCTCACTGTTGAGATACCCTTACTTGATGGGACGGGTTTGACTATTGAGAAGATTCGAGTTGAATACGAGTGGAAACCGCCTCGATGTGATACGTGTAAGCTTTTTGGTCATACTCTGGTTGATTGTCCTAAATTTGTTCCACCTCCTACTCAGCCTACACAGAGTGTAAATGATGGTTTTCAAATGGTCAATTACAAGAACAAGAGTAAGAATGGTGGACAAAGTGGTCTGGGTAAAGGAGGATTTAGTAAACCTGTTGTAGGTCCTAAGTTTCGGTATCAACCTAAAGCTCCTCCTCCTGAGCCCAAGAAGGGGGATGGTACAAAGAAGAAGGCCATTAAAGTGGCTAGAACGAGTGGGACAAAGATTCCTACATCAAATACTTTTGATGTTCTTAATATGATTGATACTGATGAATGTGACATTCCTACTGATGGCGTGACTAATGATGAGGCTGAGTTTGATTTTGGTAGTACGAAGGAAGCTAAGGAGGTTGGATCTCAAAAGACTGGTAATGCATCACAAGAACCACTTGTAAGTGCTGTGTAAGAGCAGGTGCAGGCCGAGGCTAGTAAGTCTACTTCTTCTTTTTCTCCGTCTACGTCTTCTACAAAGAGGGTTAACCCTTTCTCTAAGGTGGGAGAGATTGTTGATTCCGACAATGATCAGGAAGAGGTTGTTAACACTTTTGATGAGTCAGGAAACCTATTTGGTGATGGTCACGAGCGTGAAGATGATTATGATGGCTATGATTATGACAACTATGCGGATCAGGTCTACGATCTTTCAGGGAATTTGGATGCTTTTTATAGCATGTATGGTATCAAGCTCAAAGGTCTTGGTAGAAAGTAATTTGTTTTCGTATGAGGTTAATGTTATCTTTTGAGTAGTGGTTTATTTTCTTGTTTAGAGAATATGAAGTATCTTGTTATGTAAGCTTTTTCGCCTATGTAACGGGCTGAGATATGGGATTTACCCATATCATTTGTACTTAAACGTTTTTTGGAGTAATATATTTACCGGGTCTTTTGACCTTTTACCCAAAAAAAAACATCTGAAGAAGTGGTGAGCAAAAACTGTGGCGAGCAAACTAGTTTGCTCGCCATGTCTGTTTTCGTGAAACATTTTTCAAAAGTCGACTTTTGTAATATGCTCGCCATATAGTTCATTTTAAAAATTTTCTCTGAAATAAACTAGAGAAACATAATATTGATCTTGGAATCTTACGATTTTACGATATTATAAAGCAAAAACTATCTCGTTTCTGCGTAGGATCTTTGCGAGATATAATCTTAATAGGATCCCGATCTTGACAATATGATCTTAAGATCTCTTTCGATCCGATCTTACTTTTCTCGAACCACAAGTTAAAAACTACAAATTTTGTATTAAGTTTTGTAGAATATGAAAAAACAAGAGGTTAATTATATTAAACACTTTATAAATTAAAACTTTAGTTAAAATAGATTCATTTAATCAATTAAGTTGGTTATAGTAAATCGACAGAGCATGTAACCTAAAGAATTTGGATTACACCAAATACTTATGGTAATAAACGAAGAGTAAATCACAACAAACGTTTTTTATGCTTTGTGTTAAGAGACTCATATAACTTTTAACACGTAGAGTTAGAGGATGCACAAAATGCACCCCATACTAGGCTGTGAAATGGGTCTTAGAAAGCCCATGAAAGACGGTCAAAAAAGGCGAGAATCAACAAACCCCTATCCGATCTTAACAGACCCTTGACCAAATTTTGGTATTTTCATATAAGGTTTTTCTCAGCTTCGGGCTTCGGTCGACCTAGATCGGGCTTAGCCCGAACCAGGCTTTGTTAGCTAATAATAGTACTATTTACAACCAATGGTCCAAACCAGGATTTTCGAGCATTTTTTGGGCGGGCCTAGGATCGGTCCCGAGCTTTATCCCGCATATGCACCTCTTGACTAGAGTTACACACCACCAACTACCAATAATGCAAATTTTCAAGTAATACATCTATAAGTGTGAATTTATTTTTCTTAGGGATTATTTGATTTTGGAAAACCATATAAGGTTACTTTTTTGGCTCATGAGATTGTTCTACATAAGCCATAAGATTGAAAATAACGGTCAATTACTTAAATAACAATTTAACGAATCTAATGCGAGATATGCAAGACCTCAAAACGAAGTTTTACAATCCTCCAGGCAGTGTACCTGATCGCTGTAGTGTAGTATAGGTAGGTTCGGGGGATTGATCGTTCTCTAGGGGAATAGTGTTGTTAGGTCAAGATGTATGACGAGATAGGTCTAGAGGTGAGGAATGATTCTTTTTGTCTTTTTATTATTTTTATGAAAGCAAGTAAAATCTCGGTTTTGAGGGAGTGGGCGGAATTAGTTGCTAGTCAACTAACCCAAAAACTAATAATAATAAAATTAATTAAAACTAATTAATACGGAAAAGTAAAAGTGGTGACTACTTATAAGAGGAAAGCGTGTTCACTTAGATATAATTACTCCCTAGTTATCTCCTACTGATTTTTTGAATTGTCACGTCCTTGTTTTAGTTGAAGCGTTGTATTCCTTAATATTGGTCGTGGGGAGGTGCCTAAGTCCCCAGCTCTATAAGCTTTAGTCTCCCCTAAATCCCTTAAAGTCTATTAAGTTATCTAGGATCTACAAGCCGCAACTCACGCAATAAATACAACGAGAAAAATCAATGGTGCACTCTATGGTTGCGTTTCTAAGATGTTCAAGCAAGTTACATATAAGAGGTTAGCCAGTTTTCTTAGCCTAACGCGAGGTAATCAACTAAACAAGAGACAACAAATCAATATTCAATAACTAGGTTTCACTAGACCTAAGCAAACACAAATAAACTTAAGCTACCATGTTAAAGCAAATAAAAGATAAACAAATAATCAAACGATACATAGACATAAAGAATGATTAAAGGGATAACTTATCTTTATTGAAAAATGAAGTTCAAAGGCTGTAAAAGCCTTACATTGGCAGTAAAAAACGTCTAGGGTTTCCCTCTCCAAAGTGTTACACCCATTAATGAAAAAAAAATGCGAAAGTAAATATAAGTTTACAAGGCTGACGGCGTCAGGTTATGGATCGTGACGCCGTCAGATCGCCGCCTTTAGGGTTTCGTCTTGTGCAAGTCGCCGTTGTGACGGCGTCAGAGCTGGCATGAGGCAGTCACCTTATAAATCTTCTGGGCCGTCTCTTGATAGCTTAAAACGTGACTCCCTCCTTCATTTTGTACCTGACGGCGTCAGGTTGTAAGTTCTTCAAAATTCTTTGAGGCGTCGCTTGATGATTTTGAGCCAAAAATCCAACTTCAAAAGCACACTTGGGATTTGCTTTTCCTCAAGCAAATATGCTTTTACACTAATCAAAATACAAGTTAGGGGTCATTTAATAATAATATAAAAGTAATTACAATACATAATCGTTCCACGTTAGTCAAAGCAAGCACGGAAATTATATACTAGCATCTCACATTAAGTGTTTGGATTCTCACATCTCTCGGGTGTATAAAGTGATATAACATATGGAAACGGGAAAATAAAACACTCTCTACCTGTCATAGCACATAGATTACCATTGGCTTGAGAACGGATCAAACTTCCACCACTTTGACGAAAGCACCTAGGATAAACTATCAAAGAGGTTTTTTAAAAGGGTTGTAACATTAGGTGTAAGGGTATGGAAAAACACGGTTTTGTTGGATAAAGGGAAGTTTACTGGTGGCAAGTCAATTATCTTGGTCAATTACATGTACAATGAGGCGTTGCTAAGCCAAGACTCGACTCGACTCGCTAACTACTAACTCTTTTTATATTTTTCTTGACACTTTCTTGACTTAAACAAAAATAAAAGAAAACGGGATGGTAGTCCGTATGTTTTTTTCTCTTGTCTTTTTTTTCTTTTTCTCATTCTTTTTTCGATTTTTTTATATATTTTATTTCATACACTCTTGCCCTACCATCCGAAATAATACATCAAAGGGATCTTGCAACCTCCCTACACTTGAACTTTTACATACTTTACACATAACTAACTAATGACCCGAATTAAGAAAATCAACACACGTGGAGTACTTTAAACATTAGCGTACGTATGGGGGTAACACATGACATTCTTCCCCATTACTCCATAAAAACTAGTACTTTACCCATGAGTCTCAATCGTCCCAAACTGTATTTACAATATATGACTCGACTTAGCAACCATGTAACCACTTAGACAATTGACAAAGGGTTTAACAAATAACAATAATGCACTAAAAGTAAGTGCATACAAGGTAGGCTAACGCGATTTGGGTGTACATTTAGGGGTGGATTTTAAACAATGTTCTTCATTAATATTTCGGAATCCACCAAATATCACGAGAACCGCGAAAATGATAGGCTTTGAGGGGTGTACTAGGGGTATCGTGTAATAAAGATGAGTACATCGCAATGGTGTGGGAAAATTACTTGACCAATGTAGCCAACGTAATTATAATACAGGTTTAAAACAAGGGTTATCCTAATGCCTCTTATCATTTAGTTAATCCTAACTACACGAATGTAGTCTCACTAGCGATCTCGGGATGCATCACAAATGCAATTCTAGAATCTATATACTACCGGTACACTCATAAGCATTAAAAGTGAATGCTTTTTCCTAAATATCTAAAGGCGAACCTCACATTTTTGGGGTGGAAATTTTTTGAGTGGTAGGGTTTTTGTGCTAGCTATATAATTCCTATTCATGAGACGCTTATTAAGACTAAAGTTTTACTCCTATATGTTGTAAAAAAATTTAAATTTGGTGCTAAAATTGCCCTAACAAATATCTCTTTCAGTTTTTTACACATCTACTTTTAAACAAAACAAATATCAAGCGAAGTTATAGTTTCTAAGGTATCCCAATTTACCCTCTCTACACTTAAACTGAACATTGTCCTTAATGTTTTTACAAAGCATCAAAGTTATGATAACGGGAAAAATAAAAGGGATGAAATAAACTAATACTCCCCTGATTTGCTCGGCATGGACGATGTGAAAACATGGTTAGATCATCCTACAAGAAAATAAATGCAATAAGAGGTCAACAAACTTCATCTTTTATCTTCTTGTCCAATATAACCTGTAATTCACTAAGAAAACGAGACACAAAACCTCGCATAAAATCGGCGGTAAACATTATACATATAAAAATTAAATCCTAGAAAGCAATTAAGATATAATGCTTGCAAAAATTAAGTTCCAGCAGAAAAACAAAATCCTGGAAAACTGTGCTGTTACAGTGCCTGACGCCGTCAGGTAAGACCTGACAGTATTTTTGTGTTTTGTTTCTGGAAAATTTTTGGAAAAATCTGTTTATTAAAAACCTGGAAGAACTGCAGAACATTCATTGTGACTCGATACAAGCATTTGAGTATAACAAAAACACAAATATATATGCTAATCATTAATTGTTATCTTTCATGTTTGAATTCATTCTAATAAACAAATACGATCTTCCCTACACTTATCTTTTTTGTAAAATACCTTTATATGTAATTAAGACGAGGTTAAAAACAAAATAAAGCATTTTCACAAAATTATTCAAAACATGAACGAATAACAATTATGATGGAGCATATATATGAAATCAAATAGAATAAAAATAAACAAACAAACAATAAAACATAGGTTGCCTCCCAAAAAGCGTTTTTCTTTATTAACAAGTCTTGTAGCTAGACTCAAAGTCATGCCTATCTTGTATCATCTATGCTCACATAACCAAGTGTGAGCCACTTAATTGTTGTCTCGTCTTTCTTATATTCACTGTTTAACTCTAAACACCCATGATAATATCTCTTATTTTTTTCATATGGGTATTTAAGTCCACTCTTTTTATCGTTTTCACTCAAAATTTCAATTGGAGCAAGCCTATTACAAGCCTCAATTGAAAAATCCTTAAACCTAGGGTGCGAACGGGGCATTTGATAGACAAAATCCTCATCTCCATCCGAGAATGTAATTAACCCATCCATAAGTTTTTCATTTAACTTAGTTAGCCGTTTAAAGGGTTTTCCAAATATGACCTGGGTTAATTTGTCATCAATAAACCCTCCTAAATCTTCTATGACCATGAAATCAACCAAGTAAACAAAACTTCCAACAAAAACGTGCAATGGTTCAACCCTAGCCACGACATTATATCCATGATATTCTAACTCATTTACCATGATTTTATTATAATTAGCACGAGAAATTAAATTCATTGGCAAAGATGAGTTAAGGTAAGCATCAAAACTCCTATATCCGATTTTACAGGGAAATTACATATTAAAAATGCTATCTTTCTCAATCTTTGTCCTAGGGTCAACATATCTAAGAGGATCTACATCATCTTCTTTTCTAACCTCATTAATAACTTCTCCATCACCTAAATCCTCATCAGAATCCGTGAAATAAAAAGGGCCATTCTCATGGTCGGTGTCATGATCGGATTCATTAATTTCAAAGTTATTGCCAAAGTGATGGTCGGGTGAAAGGTTTGGTGGGTTTGCGTCTTCCATAACGGGGGCTAGAACAGGTAACTGGAAATTTCTACATAGAAAAACACGGATAACAGACATATATCACGAACAGATGCACAAAGAGAAGATAGACTACAAGAAAGCTAATAAACAAAAAATAAAAATCTCTGATAGAAATCTAGTGAGTAGACCTAAACGAGATAGAAATTGAACCTAAACAATAACTATTCCCCGGCAGCGGCGCCAAAAACTTGATGCGAGATTTGCAAGACCTCGAAACGAAGTTTTACAATCCTCCAGGCAGTGTACCTGATCGTTGTAATGTAGTATAGGTAGGTCCGGAGGATTGATCGTTCTCTAGGGGAATAGTTGTTTGATGCGTGGTTTTGTAACCTTACAACAGGTTTTACCTCTCGAGGGATCTCAAGAGGCTTACAACCCCACCAGGCAGTGTACCTGACCGATGTAGTATAGTGTAGTGGTAAGTACGGGGGATTGATCGTTCTCCACAGGGAATAGTGTTCGTTAGGTATGAAAGGCTACTCTAATTAGGTCTAAAGGTTGAGGAAGATTCTTTTTACGTTTTTATAGTTTTTATGAAAGCAAGTAAAATCTCGGGTTTGAAGGAGTGGGCGGAATTAGTTGCTAGTCAACTAACCCAAATTACTACGAATGCAAATAAAATAAAATAACAAAAATGAAATGTGGTGAGAAACTTATGTGTAGAGAAATGTGTTTACTTAGATTTCCTTACTCCCTAACTATCTTTTACCGGTTAATTAGTGTGTATTAGTTGCGTGGATGACGGGTGTATTCCTTAATACCATTCGTGGGGTGGCGTACTTACTTCCCCAACTCTACAAGCTCCTACTTCACTCCTATGTCGAGCCGGCTAGGAAGCTCCTAACATGGGATCACTAGAATTCGCTTGTGCATTAAATACAACCATAAAAACCTTTAGTACGCATTTGGTTCATGTTTCTTAAGACGTTCAAGCAAGTTACCGAATAGGAAGTTAGCCAGTTTTCTTAAGCCTAACATAGATAAACAATCATCCAATACAACTAATAACACACTAACAACCAATAATCAATAGCTAGGTTTCATTAGATCTAAGCAAACACAAGATAAAATTAGCCTAACATGTTAAACAAAAGATAAGAATAAGATAGAATCAAACAACACATAGACATATTGAATGATTAATTGATAACTTATCTTTCAATGAAACATGGAAGATCTCAAGGCAAAAAGCCCTGAAAAAGTAGCTAAAATCGTCTTAGGGTTTTATCCCAAAATTCCACACACTAAGCTCTCTTTTATGACAAAAAATTAGAAAACTATATATAGATTTTTGGATCTGACGGCGTCACCTTATGGAGTGTGACGCCGTCACCTCGCCGCTTTTAGGGTTCCCGGATGACCTTCTTGACGCCGTCCCTCTTTAGCTCTTCAAAAATCCATTCTGGCTTATCAAGGCTTGACGCCGTCTAACCATGAACGTGACGCCGTCCCCTTATGATTTAAGCCGTGACGCCCTCGATCAAGTTAAAGCGTGACGCCGTCAGAATTCACATGCTATTTTCACTGGCCCGTCATGAGTAAATTTCACATCCAACTTTTCTTGCCAAGGCATGACGCCGTCCAGAGTAAAGTCTGACGCCGTCAAGAGTAACTTTTAGCCGATTTTTGAGACTTTGTCGTTTTCTTCACTTTAATGCTCCAAAAACGTCCAAAATGCCTCCTTTTCCAGATTTCTCCTCAAAAGTACCTAAAATGACAAAAGAAACGATTTAGGGCAATATTTGATCAAATAAATACGATTTAAGGCTTAAATGACCCCTTAAAAGCGGTACACTTTTCGCTTCATCAAATACCCTTACACTTGAGATTTGCTTGTCCTCAAGCAAATGCGCTTTTATTCTAATCAAAATACAAGTTAGGGGTCATTTAATGCTAACATAAAAGTAATTACAACAAATAATCGTTCCACTTCAATCATAATAAGCACGGAGATTACATACTAGCACCTCACAAGTAGTGTTTAGATACTCACATCTCTCAAGTGTCATCAAAATAAATCTCATAAATGAAAACGGAAAATATCTCTCACTACCTGTCATAGCAAATAGATTACCATAGGCTTGGGAAAGGATCGAAAACCTCCTCCACTAGGCGTAAGCACCTAAGATAAACTATCAAAGAGGGCTTTTAAATGGGTTATAACTTTAGGTGTAGGGAAAAGGAAAACACGGTTTTGTTGGATAAAGGATATTTTACTGGTGGCGAGTTAAAAATCTTGATCAATTACATGTACTATACAATGTTGCTAAGCCAAGACTAGACTCGATCTTAAGCTAGAAACGAAATAACAAAATAACAAAAATATAAAACAAACATAAAATAAAACGGGATGGTAGTCCGTATGTTTTTTCTATTTTTCTTTTTCTCATTTTTTTGTATTTTTCTTGATTTTTTCGATTTTTTTTTTTTTTTTTTTTTTTTTTTTTCATACACTCTTGCCCTACCATCCAAAATAATACATCATAGGGGCATTGCATTCCCCTTACACTTGAACTTTTACATAACTTTACAATTACTAATCTAATGACTCGAATTAAGATAATCGAAAAACTTGGAGTACTTTTGAAATATTTAGCACATATGGGGGTAATAAATGATGTTCTTCCCCATTACTCCATTATACTAGTACTTTACCCATGAGTCCCAATCGTCCCAAAACAATATGTACAAGGATATGACTCGACTTAGCAACCATGTAATCAACTAGATAATTAACTTGGGTTTAAACAAATGTTGTAACAATAATGCACTAAAAATGAGTGCATACAAGGTAGGCTAAGGCGATTTGGGTGTACATTTAAGTGGGGTGTAACAAATTCTTCCTTTAAGTAAAATGCTTAAAGGTCGAAACGAAAAGATAGGCTCTGAGGGGTGTACTAGGGGTATCGTGTACTAAAAATGAGTACAACGCAAAGGGTGTGGGAGAATTACTTGACCAATGTAGCCAAAATAATTATAACAAAAACACAGGTGTAAAACAATGGGTTAATCCTAATGCCTCTTATCATGTAGTAAATCTAACTACACGAATGTAGTCTCACTTGTGGCCTTGGAATGGTCCTAACGCAAGTTCTAGAATCTAAGTGCTACCGGTACACACATCATAGCATAAATGCTTTTCCTACCAATTCTAGGGGCGAACCTCACATATTTGGGGGTGGAAAATTTTTTTAGTGGTACGGTTTTTTGTGCTAGTCATATAATTCCTATCCGTGAGACGCTTATTAGAACTAAAGTTTCACTCCTAAATGTTGTAAAAAATTTTAAATTTGGCACTAAAATTACCTTAACAAGTATTTCTCTCAGTTTTATTACACATCTACCATCAAACAAACAAAAATCAAGCGCAATTGTATTCTCTAAAATCGTACTTTTACCCCCCCTTACACTTAAGATGAACATTGTCCCCAATGTTCAAATAACAAGATGTAAAAGCAAAAAGTAAAAGAATGAAATCAAATACTCCCCTGATTCGCTCGGTGGATAATGAAATTACACGGTTAAATCTTCCTCCAAAGAGAATGTTGAAGCTCCATGACTAATGCATCGCCATAAGCTTGATTCCAAAAACATCTCCTTGTCCAAAATAACCTGTTAAACCTGAGAAAACAAACACGAAAACCTGCATAACATCGGCGGGATAAAATCTATATATGAGGATATAATGCTTGTGGAATGATAATTTTGCAGATTCCTGGAGATTATAAGTTGGAGATTTAATAAAAACTTTTTATGAAAACAAAACTTTCAAAAATTTCTGGAAATTAAATCTGACGCCGTCAGGTTATAAACCTTGACGCCGTCAGAAATGACCTGACAAAAATTTTCATTTTAAGTTTCCGGAAAATTTCTGGAAAAACCTTTACCTTACTTCCTGGAAATCCTGCAAAACATCATTATGACTCGATACAAGCATTTGACTCAAACACACACTAATATGTATGCTAATTTAATATTATTATGATTCATGTTCATTTGTGTTCTAATAAACCGATTTAGATTTCCCTTACACTTAACTTTTGCAAAATACCTTTATATGTAGTTAAGACGAAGTTAAAAACAAAATAAAGCATTTTCACAAATTAGTTTTGAACATGAATCAATAATGATAAAAATTAAACACACATACGGAAACAAATAAAAACAAACAAACAAATAAATAAACACACAAAGCAAATAAATAAAATAAAGCTTGGGTTGCCTCCCAAGAAGCGCTTGTTTTTGTTCGAGTCATGAGCCTGACTCTACCCTTATTTAATGGATAAAGGAGAGGTTTTCCCTACACTTAGGATTAAGTGCGGGTGATAGTAGCGATACACACCAGCTCGGTAGGAGTATGCCACGTGAGGAAAGAGTGGTGGAGGAATTATATGCTCAAAGGGGTGTGCTCCTTTCATCATAACCTTGCCTAGTTCACTTTGGTCAATGGGTGATTTTGAGTTTCCTCCTAAAAAGGGATCATCTTCTATCAACTTCGAGAGACTCCTAGTTGGGAATCCATCTTGACCTAATAAACCCGGTTTAAACCCATAATGTTTCTTGTGATCAATCATGAATGGGTGATGTAAGTATGTAAGGGCATGGTTCACTCCTATATTAGCTTCCTCTCTACAAGGCTTAGAGTCTACTACCTTCAACATAAAACTACCCGGACTACATGGTTTGATGGGTGGGTCGGGACCTAATTCAATTCCTAAGTTCACATCTAAGGATGGAAGATTAGGTAACGGTTTTGGTTTAGGCTCCGGTTCATCAAAACTAGGAACTTCCATAGAACTAAAAGAAAGGTTATGACTACAAGTATTCAAACCTATTTCTTCTAGTTTTATTTCTTCCAAAGGTTCTACTTCAATTGGGGTTCCTATAGTTCCTTCTACTTCTTCCGGGTAAGTCACAGGCGGTGTGTGTGCCTCAAATGATGGTAGGACTTGTGGGGTACTTGGTGGGCTTATGTTACTTACCTCATCATTCCTTGTGTCAAGATCACCTATATCCTCATCATGTGTTTTAGTAGAATCTAACCCTAACATTTTCCCAAGTATCTCAAGTGCTTCTCTAGGCATCTCAACTTCTATATCCGAATCATAAGGATCATCCTCAATATTCTGACTGCTATATTCAAATTGCCCAAAAGATTCATCATGTGTTTCTTGAGATTCATCATCATCGATCATAAAACCTAGGTCTTTTTGATCAATGTGATCACGTTCGGCTAAATCCTCCATCACATCAAGGTCACCTATGTGTTTGTTTTGTACTATGGCATTACATGACAACCACTTAGGTATCTCAACACTAATGTATTCATCCCCAAACAAACTTGTTTCATGATCCAGGAAATTTATATTCAATTGACTTGTACTAACGTTTGTTGGGTTGTCTACCCTATAATAATATTGGGCACAATCTTCTATGGCATCCCATGCTTCTTCAGCACTTAATTCCCTAAAGTCCCCATTGGCAAAATCCTCAATGCGCATTTGGTCATATTGGCCAACACGATAGTAAAAGGTTCGGGTTAGGGATGCTAAAGCGAAACTATGATGAGGGAATTTTCGAAGTAAATTTCTAAAACGAGTCCATGCATCATATATGGGTTCATCTCGAAATTGTTTGAAATTCGAGATGTCAATAGGGTAGAATGGCCTTTGTGGTTGGTGGTATGGTGGATTCGCGTACTCCATAATGGTGAACGGAAGAGTCAATGGAAATTTCTTTTACGAACAAAGACACAAAAAAGAAGACTAAAGAAAAATCCTAGAAAAAGAAAATAAAAATCTCACTAGAAAGGAATCTAGCGAGTAGACCTAATAAAATAAAAATTCAACCTAAACAATAACTATTCCCCGGCAGCGGCGCCAAAAACTTGATGCGTGGTTTTGTAACCTTACAACAGGTTTTACCTCTCGAGGGATCTCAAGAGGCTTACAACCCCACCAGGCAGTGTACCTGACCGATGTAGTATAGTGTAGTGGTAAGTACGGGGGATTGATCGTTCTCCACAGGGAATAGTGTTCGTTAGGTATGAAAGGCTACTCTAATTAGGTCTAAAGGTTGAGGAAGATTCTTTTTATGTTTTTATAGTTTTTATGAAAGCAAGTAAAATCTCGGGTTTGAAGGAGTGGGCGGAATTAGTTGCTAGTCAACTAACCCAAATTACTACGAATGCAAATAAAATAAAATAACAAAAATGAAATGTGGTGAGAAACTTATGTGTAGAGAAATGTGTTTACTTAGATTTCCTTACTCCCTAACTATCTTTTACCGGTTAATTAGTGTGTATTAGTTGCGTGGATGACGGGTGTATTCCTTAATACCATTCGTGGGGTGGCGTACTTACTTCCCCAACTCTACAAGCTCCTACTTCACTCCTATGTCGAGCCGGCTAGGAAGCTCCTAACATGGGATCACTAGAATTCGCTTGTGCATTAAATACAACCATAAAAACCTTTAGTACGCATTTGGTTCATGTTTCTTAAGACGTTCAAGCAAGTTACCGAATAGGAAGTTAGCCAGTTTTCTTAAGCCTAACATAGATAAACAATCATCCAATACAACTAATAACACACTAACAACCAATAATCAATAGCTAGGTTTCATTAGATCTAAGCAAACACAAGATAAAATTAGCCTAACATGTTAAACAAAAGATAAGAATAAGATAGAATCAAACAACACATAGACATATTGAATGATTAATTGATAACTTATCTTTCAATGAAACATGGAAGATCTCAAGGCAAAAAGCCCTGAAAAAGTAGCTAAAATCGTCTTAGGGTTTTATCCCAAAATTCCACACACTAAGCTCTCTTTTATGACAAAAAATTAGAAAACTATATATAGATTTTTGGATCTGACGGCGTCACCTTATGGAGTGTGACGCCGTCACCTCGCCGCTTTTAGGGTTCCCGGATGACCTTCTTGACGCCGTCCCTCTTTAGCTCTTCAAAAATCCATTCTGGCTTATCAAGGCTTGACGCCGTCTAACCATGAACGTGACGCCGTCCCCTTATGATTTAAGCCGTGACGCCCTCGATCAAGTTAAAGCGTGACGCCGTCAGAATTCACATGCTATTTTCACTGGCCCGTCATGAGTAAATTTCACATCCAACTTTTCTTGCCAAGGCATGACGCCGTCCAGAGTAAAGTCTGACGCCGTCAAGAGTAACTTTTAGCCGATTTTTGAGACTTTGTCGTTTTCTTCACTTTAATGCTCCAAAAACGTCCAAAATGCCTCCTTTTCCAGATTTCTCCTCAAAAGTACCTAAAATGACAAAAGAAACGATTTAGGGCAATATTTGATCAAATAAATACGATTTAAGGCTTAAATGACCCCTTAAAAGCGGTACACTTTTCGCTTCATCATTGTTAGTTTTGTGGACATAAAATAATAGTTGTATGTTAGGATCGAACATGAGATCACGGAATTGCACACTTTACGTATGAGAGTTAAAGTTTAATAATTAAATGTAAAAAGTAATGTTTAATTAATAATTACATAAAACGTGTAACGACCGTTAGTATTTAACGGATAATGACTAACGACCGTTAACCAATAAAAGGAAAGAATTATGTGTGAATATTTGGTAAGTCAAAAAGGTTCCGGATTACCCTTTGAGGGTGAATGCCGATCGGTTATTGGGAGGGGAAACCCAACCCAAACCTAACTTGGACTCCAAGATATCTCACACTATATAAACAAAGGCAAGGGTTATTGTTTTGGTACTCTTGAATAGAAAAGTAATATGGACTAAATAATGGTGAAACAATGAATTGTTTTAGAAGAGTTAAATTTTCAATAGTTTAATTGAGTGATGAGTTTTGTACCAATAGTAAGAACGGCTCACCCAATTGTGACAAACTATAAGAGGGGTATAAGGAGGGTACGCATTAAATTGTGACCTTAAAGAAATGGGTTTTTAATTGGCTTTTAGCTAACCTTAGTTTCTCCGCTCCTTTGTGCGTCAAATTGGAGCTACCAAGTACGACTATTTTTATGTACAAAATCATCTTAAGGGTGAATTAGCTTTAATTCCATGCGCCACTTTGTGATAATTATCCGAAACACTAAGTCTTTCGACTTATGCAAAAGTACGATATAATGGATGATAATTAAAGGTAAATTCTTTGATTGGTGAACCCAATACCTCAATCAAAACTTTGATAATTTAATCTTATTGAATTGGTTAATAAAAAGTTTTTTTTATTAAAACCTATGTTATGAAGTTGTATGCATGCTTCTTCATATATATTTTGATATACACATCAAAAACTAGTACCCTTAAAAATTAAGTTAATGCCATCTAATTAAAAGAACACTTGAAGTTGTGATTTACGTCATGTGAGAGCTTGGACTAGATTGCAATGGAAAGGTAAATTTTCATACTTTCATTACTAGCAGATCAACTGATGTAATGGAACTATTTTAATTTGAGTTCTTCAAATTAGACGACTTAATTGAGTTGTAAGTGAGAGCTTGAACTCAAGGCATAAGATGGGGATAAAACATGCTTACATTGCAACTTGGTTTGGCAATGTAAATCCCATAATGATCTAGGAATTGGAAATTGTTCGACTGATTACCTTATTTTATACTTTCATTTCTAGCAGATCAACTGATGTAACGGAAATATGTTAATTTGGATCCTAGTTTTCAAGAAAATTCTATGGTTATATGAATATTTCCTAGGGTATTTTATTTTCTGGAAAAATTGTACTATCGAAAATACTAATATTTGAACTTTTTTTATCTGTAGAAATGGCTCAAAACGATAACACTACTTTGGGTTCTGCATTCAAAACTTTCTTTGAGCGAGAAAATTTGACTGGTTCACAAAATTTCAATGACTGGTTTTGCTCACTCAGGATTCTCTTGCAAGTGTCTGAGTGTTGGGTCCTTCAGTACCCAAGAGTCGTTAAAACAAGATTCGAATACAAATTAAGCTAAGTGTAAATTAAACCGAAAACATTCTAAGTCACTGAGTGAACAGTTACTCAGTGAGTTACCTTCAAGATGCTCAGGACGAGTCTAAGAAGAAAGATTCACCACACAGTGAGGCGATACTCACTGAAGTGTTACTTGAGACGAAGAAGAAGGTAATGGATCAGTGAGCGTTAGACAAGAGCTCACTGAACCCCAAGTGTCACACCCCCAGAATCGGGTCCAACGGAAGCTTACAAGTCGCTGGGGTGCAACTCAATTGGTATCACAACACAAGTACAAAGAATGGTTTTTACCTCTTTCATTTAGGATAAAATTTATTAACAAAAGTGTTAAATTTACATTGTTAAAAGTAGTGCGGAAATAGGCCCATAAATAAGTTAAGCGGTCTCCAAATGAATATCAGAGTCTTCTATGACCGTGCCATGCCCTGCCAAAAGCCTCCAGTAGCGTGCTATTACTTATACCTGAAAATACATGCTAAAGCGTCAACACGAGGTTGGTGAGTTCATAGAGTTTAGTGTAAAATGTAAAGCATTTGAATAATGATTTCCCAGCAAAGGCATTGTATTAGTCATAAACACAAATAGAATAACTTTATAGTTAACTCTAAGCGTGTTAAGGGAACAACACTGAGAAACTGAAATATTTGTATAAGCCTTGTCCTGCTGAACCTGCTGCAACTGCAACTGATGCAGAAAAAGCAGAGTGAAAAGTTGAATACAGGAAACATAATGATGTGGCTTGTTTGATGTTAGGAGCAATGACACCTGCTTTACAAAAGCAGTTTGAGAATTTCTTCCCTTATGACATGCTCAACGAACTCAAACGTATGTTTGAGAAGCCACAGGCTGTTGAAGTTTATGATTTGATCAATGCTCTTCATAGCTGTAAGCAGGCAGAAGGTAAACCTGTAAGTGCACATGTGTTGGAAATAAAGGGTTACATTGACCAACTACAAGCACTTGGAAAAATCTATGAACAAGATCTTGCTATTAACTTAATCAATAGATCCCTGAATAAGGAATTTAGTGGTTTTGTTCGTAACTTCAATATGCATTGTGTGGGGAAGACTGTAAGTGAATTACACGCATTGCTTATTGATTACGAGAAAGGTTTACCACAGAAGGCAACTACACCCCAGGTACTTGCTATTCAAGGGGGTAGAATTAACAAGCCAAATGCGAACAAGAAGGGTAAGGGAAAGGGAAAGGCTGATAAGGGTAAGCAAGTTATGGCCTATCAACCTGAACATAAGAAATACCCTCCTAAGAAGAAGGTGAATCCCAAAAAGGATCAGGCTTGCCACTACTGTCATGTAGTTGGTCACTAGAAGAGGAATTTTCCTCTTTATCTCGAAGAGTTGCGAGCAAATAAGAACAAGAAGTTTGGGCACTTGGGCGCCAGCACTTCAGGTAACTTATTTATGATTGAATTATTTACTCTAAATCATAAAATTAATTCCTGGGTATATGATATTGGATGCGGTATTCACATTTGTAATACGCTGCAGGGGTTTAGAGTTGAAAGAAAGCTTGCCTATGGGGAGCAATATATGCACGTCGGAAATGGAGCACCTGCAGCTGTTGAAGCCATAGGAGTGTTTAATTTAGTTTTTCCTTCGGGCTTAGTACTGTCATTAAACAAATTGTCATTATGCACATTCTATTATTAGAGGTGTTGTTTCCTTTTCATGTTTGTTGGATTTGGGTTTTATCCGCACTATCACTAGTAATGGAATTTCTGTTTCTTTAAATGGTATTTTTTATTTTAATGTTACTGCTGTGAATGGTGTGTTTGAAATTGACATGAATGATTATGTATCCAATAATAATAATTTAATGCATAGCATTAGTAAGAGAATAAAGTCAGACTTGAATTCTTCTTACCTTTGGCACTGTAGACTTGATCATATAGGCAAGACTCGCATGAAAAAGCTACAATGTGATGGGCTTTTGAAAAGTATCAATGATGAACCATATGATAAATGTGAGTCTTGTATATCTGGGAATATGACTAAAAAACCTTTTCATAGTAATACGGAAAGGGCTTCTGATCTACTTGGTTTAATACATACTGATGTGTGTGGACCACTTAGACATGTGTCAAGGAAAGGTGTTAGCTACTTCTTAACCTTTACAGATGATTTCAGCAGATATGTATGTTTACTTGCTTAAACATAAACATGAGGTGTTTGAAACATTTAAGGTTTTCAAAGCAGAAGTAGAATTGCAACTAGGAAAGAAGATTAAAGCTCTTCGATCTGATAGAGGCGGTGAATACTTAAGCCAAGAGTTTAAAGATTATTTAGCTGAGAATGGAATTGTCCAGAATCTCACATCTCTATACACTCCACAACAAAATGGTGTAACTGAAAGAAGAAATCGTACATTGTTAGACATGGTGCGATCAATTTTTAATCTTACAACTCTTCCTTTATCTTTTTGGGATTATGCCTTAGAATCTGTTGTTCGCATTCTAAATATGGTTCCCACCAAGAAGGTTGACAAGACACCATATGAAATATGAAATGGTAAAGCTCCTAGCTTGTCTTATTTAAAGGTATGGGGTTGCGAGGCATATATCAGACGTGACTCAGCAGAGAAACTCCAATAGAAATCTGTAAAGTGTATCTTTGTAGGATACCCAAAGGAAACGATGGGTTACTACTTTTACTACCCACCTGAAAACAAAGTAATTGTTGCTAGATATGGAGACTTTCTTGAAAAGGAACTTATATCTCAAGAATTCAGTGGGAGAGTTTATGATCTGGAAGATGATCATGTAGATACATTACCTTCTGAAAACACTAGCGTACTTCCTGTGGAACCATATAGTCTGGGTCCTCCACCTAAAGTTGAAGTTGTTCCCATTCGTAGGTCTGTAAGGACTACGCGTGCTCCTGAACGTCTATGTCTTAACGTAGAAGTTGAGGAAACTATATTAGGGGATCTTGATGTTTAATCGCAGACCTTGATAGATCTTTATGAGCTCGTGGATCGTTAGTAATGTTTATGTAATCACAAACACACTAAAAGAAAGTCTAAGTTACTTGTATTCTATAGCGGAAAACAAACACAAGTAAGAACACAATTACTAAGAACGATTTGATCCTCTATGGATCTTTTGATTAATACTAAAAGTGTTTTTCTAAATTCGTCCATAATACATAAAGACGTGTTCCTTTTATAGACAAGGAACCCTAAACAACCCTAAACCGTTTCACAAGAAACGTATAATCTAAAAAAATATCTAAGATATGCAATATCACATTCTAAATAAACTCATGCATATCCTAACTAATAACATAATACGCGGAAACTATCCATCAGCAGAAACACATTCCGCACAATCTATACTTCCGCAGTAACATTCTTCAGCAGAATCATAAAGCTTCAGCAGTAACCATCAGCAGTAACCATCAGCAGAATTCTTCCTTAGCAGAATTCCCAACAATCCTCCCTAATCTTGAATTTGACATGGTTAAGTTCAAGATTCTTGATAGATCTGTAACAATTCATGAGAAGAGGATTGACTTCGAACAGCAGCAGCAAAGAATCACATGAACCACAGCACTATGAATGGTAGAACTTGAAACTTCACATCTTTGCAGCAACAAATGACAATTTGTACATCAAAACAATATAGTTTCAGACTATTCTCATCACATCCAGGTGTGTTAACGCCTGTGAGAGGTGAATCATAGAAAATAATGGATTTGATGTCTCTTTACCAATAGCCATCACTAGTGGAGTAGTCAAATGTTTAAGTTCGAAAACTATGGTACACTGATAACCATCTGATTTATTAGCAAATCAGCAACTATAAACGGATTTGAGATGTCTTTACCTGTAGCCGTTTGCTCAGGACTAGCCAATTCTTTGGTTTCAACTGAACCTTGGTGAATTGAGAACCAAATATGGATACCAAATGTCTTTACCACAAACCATACTTTTGTGGACTAGCCAATTCTTTGGATCCCATAAAGGGTTACATCCATGGTGAATTGATGACCATTTCAACTCTCAGCAATGAAGCATGGGTGAGTTGAGTACCCTATAGCTTTGAGCAAGCTATTACAGCTATCAACAGATTTGATGTGTCTTTACCAAAGCTGTACCCTTTGGACTAGCCAACTCTTTGATGGACACAAGTCACATCTGGTGAGTTGATAACCATCAACAGAGTTATACAACAAAACTACAGAAAAGTTAGTACACAAATATACAATGAGTTTTTTTTTTTTTTTTTTTTTTTTTTTTTTTTTTTTTTTAAGAAATCAAGAAGGAAGAAATGAAATAAAGACATAGAAATTATACAAATAATACATAATACCAGGATCAAGTAGAAGCTTGGTGTTGCAGAAGCTTAGACTTGATGAACCCAACCAATTGTTCAGCATGTGTCCTATCATTAGCAATTGGATTTGGAGGAATTTCCAACTTCCTTTGGAGCATGCGATTCAGCAGGTTCATGGGCAATGGATATTGTTGATCAGAAAAATACATACTCTTATGCCAGACTCAGTCTCCACCACATGGACATTGGGAATTGGATAAAATCTCCAACTATCAACTTTCCATCTATGAGAAGTCTTCCAAATCGAATAGCCTTTCCCTTGTGGAGTTTGGGAGTCAAAGAGAACTTGAAGATCGCCCAAGAGATATAGACCAGCACCTTGTGGAGTATGCATAGCATAATACTCAGTGACCAACTTGTAAAGGGTCTGCAGATCTTGCCTATCCACCAGATGAAGAATTTCTTGCAAGAAGGTGAAATTCTTATAAGATTGATCTTGCCTGTAGATAGTATTAATTTGTCCATCTGTGATAGTCCATCTGATCAACACATTGTATGATCCTTCAGGAAACGTTTCAGAAGATCCTTCCTGAATAAATGAATCATCAGTAGCTTCTAGATCTACTTCCTTTGAAGAACTACTCATTTGAGCTCTGAGAACTTGCTTAGCCAGTCTAATTGATCTTCTACTTGCAATATGCTTCCCGATATGTGACATTCTCTTCTTCCTTCGACCAGGGATGTAAATTCCCATAGAGACATCTTCAGAAGCAATAGAAGTAGTATCTTCAGAAGGAATAGAAGAAGTAGGAATAGAAGAACTTGGAACAATACCCTCTGCTACAGGTAACCTATCAGCTTTGTCCCCATCTTGGCTACCCTTAGCCTCAGCCGGTTCAGCTTGTTTACCCTTATCTGCATTAGAAGGAGACAATGATGAATCTTCATGATCAGCAGATGTTACAGCAAAAGGTTCAGCAGAATTGGGTGGAGCTTCAGAAGAAACATGAATCCCAGATGATTGTTTTTCAGAAGCTTCATCAGCAGAAATGGTAGAAGTAACAATAGGCTCAGCAGATTGAAAGTCCGCAGGAGTATCTCCAGTAGATGAAGTACCTAGCTCCACTTGCTTCAGTCTTTTGATACCTGGAGCCTCCAAACTCTCAGCAGTCCTCTTAGGTGGAGTATCAGAAGAGTGAATAGTCTTCATAATCTGATCATAAATTCTATTCAACTCTGAATCAGACAAAGCCCAAACTTGCTTCTTTGTCAAACCATGGCTATACACAGAAGTATACTGATTATAGACCACATTCCTTCTATATTGTTTCTCTTCTGCTTTAGTCTTGGGTCTATCTCTCCTAGCTTGTGCCTTTTGAGCAGCAATAGCCTTCCTCCGTTCTGCTGCAGCTTTCTTCCTCTGTTGCCCAAGAGCTACCATTTGTGCAGCAAAATTATTACTATCAAAGTTAGCTCCTAAGATACTTTGAGCCAAATTAGGATTGGATGCTGCTTGTTGAGTGTAAGTATCCCATTGTGCATCAGTGAAATGAGCTGATTGCTCATCTAGCTCTCTTTGCCTTTCAGGAGGCAAATCTGAAGTAAAATGATCAGCCATCTGTTTTGCTAATGCTTGACTCTTCACAAGATCCTCATATTCTTTAACCAGCCTTTCTTGCTCCTTTCTTTCTTCTGCACTTATAAGATCTGAACCAAGATCTTCTCCAATCACCCTTCTTTGCTCATTTCCAGAAGTATCTACACTAGTAACTCTGTCAATATCTTCAGGAGAAACTCCAATAGAAGCATCAGCAGAAACATGTTGAGTTGAAGATTCAACATGTGGAGCAGTAACTTCATCAGTAGTATCCAAGGTAAAGAATCGTCCAGCAACAAACACTTCAGTAGACACCTTGGAAGAGGTAACATCAGCAGAAGCCACATGAGAATCATCTGCATGTTCTTGAGCAACAGACAAATTTGGTAGTGTAGTTTCCTTGCTCAAGTACTGTCTTCTCCTTTTTCTGAAGAACTTAATCTGATCTCTTTGTTGAGAGGATTCAGCAGCTTTAGGTGAAGGAGTAGAAGTCTTCTGAGCAGCTTCAGCCAATAACTCAAGATGATCCCAATAACTAGCTTCCTGCTCATCATCAGATGCAAACACAAACTTCCTCTTCTTTGTCTGCCCAAGTTTATCCTCTAATTCTTGAACCCTTCTTTTCAGCACCACAATCTCATCACCAAGTGATGACTTAGTGTCTGCAAGTTCCTTCTTCAACTTCTCAGTTTCTTGAACATTCCTGTTGAGTAAAGTATACAGAGAAGTAAGAGTAATAGGGTCCTCAGCTCCACCAGCTGATGTCTCAGTGGTAAAGGGAGCTTCATTGGGCCTTTCAGAAGAAACATTTATATGCTCAAAATTTGAAGTGTTCTCATCTATTGGGTCTCTAAATGGGCTAGGTGTGGACAGTCTTGGAATCTCATCTTCAAGAGGTGTAGGAATATTAGTATCAAGAGACTGAATTGTCTCCTCTACCTCAGGAACAAGCTCTTCAGGAGCTTCATGAGATGGTGATGGAACAGGGGAATGTGGAGGATGGTCAGTAGAAACTATAGGTACTTCAGCAGCTAAGGATGGGCCCTCAACCCTTTCTACTGATGGAGTACCATCAGCAGTATTGGGAGCTGGTGGAGCATCAGCAGCATTGGCCGCATTAGCATCATCATTGCCATGTGGCAACATAGCTGGTAGAAGAGGATGATGCTCCCCACCATAATGAGTTCGCATAGAAGCAAACAATTTGGCACTAAGGGCTCCTATGGGATAATGTCCTCTATCCTGGGTATTAATGTCTAAAATTATCTGTAGAAACCTAGGGTACATCAGAAACTTATGCTTTTTCTTGAGAATATTTTCTACCAAATTATCAAAAATAAACTTAGAAAAATTATAAGTCAAACCCTGAGAAAGACACACGATTCCACAACCCAGTTGACTAGAGAATTGATCCCATCCTCCAGATTTGTTGCTGATGCATTGAAGTAGTGTATGCACCAAAAATCTCCACTTGGGACAAAACTTGTTCTTCAGCCACATAGTCGTATCCTCACTTTGATAACCCGCTGCTCTTAGACCAGTAAGTATCTCTGCTGTGTTGGTGTGATAAACCCCATTTTCATCATCCAACTGCAATCTTTCCCTAATCAAAGCTTCAGTCACAACATACTCCGTTCCATCAATCTTTGCGACTATCTCTGACTCAGACCGCTTCTCAGCAGATGCCCAAAATTGTTTTACCAAAGATTCATGTACTATGTCTGGATAATGAGTCAAAGCAAAATGAATCTTTGATCGCTTTATGAAATCAACCATTGGGTCATATATTTCCTGTCCCTTTGCTTTTCCCAGAAAAGCAACTTTATTGTGATCCTTCTTGAATTGTAGGGACTCCATTGAAGAACTTGTGAGAGAATGAAGAATAGGTGTAGAGTACTTGAAGAGGGAATTAGTTGTTTTGGGCGAAGATTATATGAATAGGTTATAAATAGAAGTTACCCAATTATGGTCAAAATTTATCGGAACAAATGGTTGACCTTATCTGACGTGTAAAGTAACTTCACCATTCAAAATCAACCTTTCAGCAGAAATGATGGTCAATCTGCTGAAGTGAAGAGTCAATCAGCAGAATCAACTCAAGAGAATAATATCTTCGGTAAAGATCTTGAGTTTTAATTTGCCACCCAACCAGCATTAATTAGCATTTCCACTTGACTTCGCCTATAAAATAACCCCAATTCACAATCCACACAAATCACTTAACCCTAATTTACCATCAAACCTTCATCCAATCAAAATCACTTATCAACTCAATGAATAACCAACCCGAAGTCATTGATCTTTCTTCTGACTCATCAGCAGATTCCGGAGATAACAAACCTCAATCATCCAGACGTCCTTCACATAGAATGTATGGGATCACCAAGGAACAAGCCCGCAAGAAAAGACATGATGTGGGCTCTTCAAGCAGACCCAACAATCCACCCAAACCTCCATCATCATCTTCATCATCTGAGGATAATCGACCTCTATTTCGATATCCTCACCAAGACGAGCCACCTACAAGGAAGTCCCCTTTTCTTCCTTCTTCAGAAGATGATAGTGTGGTGGATCCAGACGACTCATCTAGGGGCTCTGATGACTCCACAGAGCGTCTTGAGCCAATCTTCAATAGGTTGGTAAGAGAGGAAGAGGAGAGAGAAGCAGCAGCAACCAGGGAAGAGAATCCCCAACCTTCACAACCCCAACCAAGGCCACCCACCAGAAATCCACCACTCCCAGAGACAAGGGAAGTGGTTATTGGTCTTCCTGCTCCTAGGACTGGAGTTTCATACCACAGGGACACAGGAAAGAGCAAGGGTGCAGAGGTGACTGGGAAGGGAAAGGGAAAAATGTAGTAGGTGCTGATGAGATGTTGCCAAGGACCAAAGATATAAAACTAGGTTCTTCAGCATCTTCAATCATGTCTGTTAGTCTTCCTGGTGCAGCATTAGATGATAGGAACTTGTGTCTGTGTAGTTGATCTTGTATAGGATTGGTCTTGATTAAGTTGTTTGTAAGCTGTAATTTCTTTTGAATGAATGAACAACTTTGCTTTGATTATAACTTTCACTATGTTTCAGTACTTTCATTCAGCAGAAACACTCTTTAAGCTTACTTGACCATGTCCCATACACTTGGTGAACTTCAACTTAAGATCATCAGAATCAAGACATTGCTGCAAAACAGACACATAATAGCAAACAAACCAAACCATACAAACTAAAATTACATTAGTGGATTAGTGTGTTAGCAAACATAATCAAACAAATCTATAAAATAGTACATACTTTACAATCACAATCCTCCCCTGAGGCATATGCCTCCCCTGAGGCCTATGCCTCCCCTCAAACATAGCATTTAAGGGTTAACCATCCCAATATGGACCACTAAGTGTTGAAACCTAGGTCCATCAAAAGCTTTAGTCAGCAGATCTGCCACATTATCATCTGTGTGTATTTTAAGCACCTTAATCAAATGTTTTTCATATGCATCTCTTATAAAATGGTGCCTTATCTCAATATGCTTAGTCCTATTATGAAAAACTGGATTTTTAACAATGCATATGGTGCTTTGGTTATCAATAAAAATGGTGGTATTCATGAAATTAAACCCATAGTCCAACAATTGATTTTGTATCCAAAGAACCTGTCCACAACAATTGGCAGCAGCAACATACTCTGCTTCAGTAGATGAGGTAGCAACAATGGTTTGTTTCTTGCATTGCCAAGAAATCAACCTTCTTCCAATAAATTGGCAACCTCCAGTTGTGGATCTCCTATCCAGATTTGCACCAGCATAGTCACTATCACTATAAGCTTCCAACTTGAAAGGAGACTCTTGTGGGTACCAAAGACCTAGCTTGGGTTGGCCTTTGAGATACTTAAAGATCTTCTTGACTGCATTCAGGTGGGAAGTGAGTGGTGTGACCTGATGTCTAGAACAAGCACTCACAGCAAATGTGATATCTGGCCTTGAAGCTGTCAAGTACATTAGTGAACCAATCATGGACCTGTACAAGTGAACATTCACTGCATGATCTGGTTCAAGGTTATTCTTTGGCTTGGGAGCTTCATAGGGTGTAGTGGCAGGTCTAACATTCTCCATATCAAACTTCTTCAACATATCCTGAACATACTTATCCTGACTAATAAAGATACCATCTGGTTTCTGCTGAACTTGGAGACCCAAAAAGAAAGTGAGCTCTCCCATAGCACTCATCTGAAATTCTCCCTTCATGAGTTCCTCAAACTCCCTGCACCAAGCCTCTTTAGTGGAGCCAAAAATAATGTCATCCACATAAACTTGAACAAGGATGATATCCCTGGAATTCTTCTTAATGAAGAGTGTTTTGTCTATAGCACCTCTTCTGTATCCATGCTTCAGCAGAAAGGATGAAAGCCTAGCATACCAAGCTCTGGGTGCCTGATGAAGGCCATAGAGAACAGGTTGAAGTGTTGCAGTTCCTTCACATAGAGCACATTCTCAAAGTCCAAGCCAGGTGTTCTGATGGTACCAAACCCAGTGATTTTGCCATCTCCTCCACCAAAAGTCACAATGCCTCCATCTTGAATGGGTACAAAATTCTGCAGCATGTCCCTATTTCCTGACATACTTCTGGAACAACCACTATCTACTATACCTACATCTTTACTTTTCAAAGGATGATCCTACATATACAACAAAATTATACAAAAGTTAGTACACATTGGAGACTCAAGTCATTACTGACTTGAGCCTGCCTTGTGGATCATAAGAATTAGGCCATGTAGATTGATAAGATCCACCATTGTTCTTGGACCTTCTATGAAGATTAGGTCCCTTGTGAGTCCAAAAACAACCTGCTGAGGGCTTAACAGCAGTATCCCAATATCCCATACCCATAGTCATTGGGTCAATAAAGCCAGGCCAAAGACCATTCTGAAAATAAGAACTAGTGGGTTGCACAAATGGTCTAGCAACATATCTTCTCCTAGCAGACTGAAAATTTCTATCAGCAGAATGTTTCTTAGGAGAATGTCTATCAGCAGAATGTCTATCAGCATAATTGCTGGCCCTATGAGATGCCTGTGGGACATATGGTGGAATATTCTGAACATTTGTCCACATTGGTCTAGGTTTAGTTTGACCAACACCCATTCTTTGCTCATGAAAATCACAATCCTTGATTAGATGAGATTTACTTCCACACACAAAACATTTCTTCTTTTTAGAAGATTTATTAAAAGAAAAAGATGTTCCATTACAAGTAGAATTATTCAAATCACTAACAGAAACAGGATTGTTTTTGACACAATAATAAACATTATTTTGCAAAGAATTAAAAGACAAGTCTTCAGAAGAAACTGTCTTGGACTTGACATCCTCAGCAGCAATTCTAACAGACTTGTAGGGTGTCTTGGGTGAAGGCTTGGGAGAGGTCTTTGTAGGGTCTGACTTTTCACTTGAATCACAACTGGTATAGGTGGTAGACCCTTGGTCAGAGGACTTGTCACTGTCAGAACAAGAGACAAAGTCAGAAGAATTAGAATCAGGGTCTGGCAAGTCAATTGACTTTTTGCCATAAAGATGGTGTGATCCATCAAAGTCAGAGGTGGTGGTGCTAGATGGCATGTGTTCTCCCCTAATAGGTCCAGGCACAGCATGTAAGTATCCATTACTGACAAACTTAACAGGGGCTTGATAGTCTACTGGTTCAGGGTCAAACACACTGTACTCATTAGGGTCATAAAATTGATCTTTCCCTATGTAGTCACCAAACCCTAAACCAATTTTAGTTTTTACAGACATGGAACTGTTAACTAACCTGTTTAGATTTTTAGAAGAATCTTTCCATTTATCAAACCTAGCCAAGCTATCATCTAGTTTAGTCTGCACTTCCTGTTTTTCTACCTCTAGTTTAGCCTTTTCCTTTTCACAACATTTTAATTCATTTTTAGCACAAAATAGATCTCTCTCTAACACCCCTATCTTTTCACCATAAGCAACCTCATTCTTCTGAAACCAGACTTTTTGTCTTTCTAGTGTTTTTAAAGAGTGTTTATAAGCCTTAACATCTATATAACTTTCATGATATTTGGCTTTTAATTCATCATGTTCTTTTTTAAGTTCATTATACCTTTCACTACAACCAAATACACAATTTTGTACCTGAGATATGCCCATCAAGGCATTCTGACAATGATTATCCTCTGAAGAACAGCTGGCCAGCAATCCACCCACATCAGCATTATCATCAGTCTCAGGATCATGCACCTTCCAGTTGATATGTTCATCAAGAGTGACCATGGCTTTGGGGTTTTCAGCATTCACCTGGTTCTTCTGATAGCTTGAATACAGAACTTCATCACCAGTCTTTCTATCCTTGCACTCTCTAGAGAAGTGACCCAACTGACCACATGAATAGCACTTGATCTTCCTTCTATCAAACCTAGCTGGTTCTCTTCCCTGAAACCCGAACTTTCTTCCAGACTTCTTTTCAAACCTCTTGACATTTAAAGTAAGCATGGCCACCTGCCATTTTAGATTCATCTCTTCCAAGTCAAGAGGATCCACCTGATCAAAATCCTCAAAAGCAAGATGCTGCTGATGTTCATAATCAGCAACAAACGACTGGAGTACATCCTCCATTACACCACTAGACTGTGGTTGAGAGTAGGAAGATGTTACTGAGGAGCTTGAACTTGAAGCCTGAGTCATCTTATTGGAGCTGGTGCTTACAAATGCTGAGTAGTTAGGAGTGGATGTACGAATGGGACTTCGAACATCAGGTTCAAGAGTCTTAAGCTTGTTGAAGAGATCATCAAATGAAAGCATATCAAGACCACCTTTTGCTTTGAGTGCAATGCTCACTTGTAGCCATGAGGGAGGTAATGATCGAAGGAACTTTGCATTGCAGTCCTCATTGTCAGGTCTGGCCTTCAGCTGATTCATCTGGCTCAAAATCTTATGGAACCTGTCATACCCCTTGTGGATACCTTCCTCTTCAGTTATTTGAAACTCTTGAAACTGCTGTTTCAACATCGACTTCTTCATCCTTTTTGACTCATCGTTCCCACCAAACCTAGCCTTGATCGCCATCCAGATATCTTTTGCTTCATCCATGTAGTGAAAATCTCCCATGTGGTCATCTGGAATAGCTTGAAGAAGAATGGTTCTCACTTTATTTTCTCTTTGAACTGCAAGAATCTCTTCAGCAGATCTAGGAGGAAGAATAGTAATAACACCATGTTCATCCTTAGAATGCTTCTTCAAACTGTTTCCTTTACGGACAACTTCCCAAAGATTCCAATCAATATTGGTGATCCAGTTCTGCATCTTCATTGCCCATAATTCATATTCTTCCTTCTTAAGATAAGGAAACTTTGCATTGCTATTGGTGAGATTGAGTTGTTGCATAGATGTGGTGTTTTGGTTGTTGTTGTTGTTGTTGTTGTTGCTGTGAACTTCAGATTCATCATCTGATCCAGGCATGGTTATTGGGTGTGAGAGGGTGTAAACGAGAAGATGTTCTTAGTAACACAGAGACTCTCACGAGGCTCTGATACCACTTGTTTAATCGCAGACCTTGATAGATCTTTATGAGCTCGTGGATCGTTAGTAATGTTTATGTAATCACAAACACACTAAAAGAAAGTCTAAGTTACTTGTATTCTATAGCGGAAAACAAACACAAGTAAGAACACAATTACTAAGAACGATTTGATCCTCTATGGATCTTTTGATTAATACTAAAAGTGTTTTTCTAAATTCGTCCATAATACATAAAGACGTGTTCCTTTTATAGACAAGGAACCCTAAACAACCCTAAACCGTTTCACAAGAAACGTATAATCTAAAAAAATATCTAAGATATGCAATATCACATTCTAAATAAACTCATGCATATCCTAACTAATAACATAATACGCGGAAACTATCCATCAGCAGAAACACATTCCGCACAATCTATACTTCCGCAGTAACATTCTTCAGCAGAATCATAAAGCTTCAGCAGTAACCATCAGCAGTAACCATCAGCAGAATTCTTCCTTAGCAGAATTCCCAACACTTGATGAACCTATTTGTTAGAAATGAAGTTAAGCGATATTTACGTGAATTGGAGTAGACAACTAGTATGCGTATAACGTAGGGAATGCTAATGTAATAATGGAATAGTTGTATTATGTTTGGCCTATAAATACCCCTCAAGTCTCCAATTGAGGGGTGTGGGTGTAAACTTATCTTTTAATATCAATAATATCTTTGTTTCCTTTCCACCTTCTCTCTACTTTCTCTCTCTAAAAACTATCATGGATTTCATATACTTTGATCAACCTAGACATCCTGAACCACATAAATCTTATATATTTGAAGCTGTTTTTTATACCATTTTTTTGCATCTGAAATTTTTTTTCCTACTATGCGGGTAAACAATTTCATCACAATCTTATGTATCAAATATTGGTCAAAGTCTATTGCTTTATTTACTGGTTTTCAAAAACTGTTTGTGTCCTTGTTGTCCTAATAACGGTTTTTGTTAACTTTATATTATGCTGAGACTTGTTTTGTACCAAACCGTGAATTTCTGGTAAAAAACTTGTCGGAATATTGGTCTGAAGCTGGTCGGAATTTATGGTGGCAAAATACGCCGGAGAAATGGTCAACAAGTCAAAAACCTCTTTTTTCAAGCAAGCTTCGAATTTCTTGTAAAGAAATTTTCGAACAAGCCTTAAACCCTAAATTTTCGAACAAGCTTTTCGATCAAGCTTTTCGAGCAAGCTTCATACCAGTTTTTGAGTATCTTGTAAAGATATTTCAAACAAGCTCTAAAAGTTTCGAGCAAGCTTTAGTGCAAACTTTCGTGCAAACTTTAGAGCAAACTTTCGTGCAAGCTTTTGAGCAAGCCTCGTTACATATTTTCGAGTATGTTGCTTGAAAAGTGACCAAAAAGTAAAAGAATGAAGATGAAGCAGAGACCTTTGACCACTGACCAAATACCAACAACTCAGACCTCAGCTTATTATACACATCGGTCCAAGAATCATAAACGAATAGAAAAAGAATGAAACAAGAGGAAGACATTCACAGCGAAGCCCATAAAAATCAATAACCATCCTAATCTCCTTACATCTTAACAGCAAAAAACAACTGCAACTACACCCTCAATCTCATAACACCTACTCAGATTCAAAACTCAAACAACAACATGCAACAAGACGTCAGAAACGTTCAACTTTCTGTCTAATCTAGTATAGATTTTTTTTAGTTAAACAATTATCATCATCAATCTCTTTCAAAGCAAAGCTTCTTTCTCATATCCGAAAATTAAAAGAACGAGTAATAACAATTGTGTTAAACACGTTTCTTTCATTCGGTACAAAAACAAACACAAATCATACACCTACCCGAGACCCATCCTAGGATCTTGAAGCCTCCTTTGCATCAGTTCTTCGTAAAAAAAAGTTGTGTTTGATATGCTTAACGAAGAGAGAAATGATAGATGAGATGAGATCGGTTATAATTATTGATGGAAGAGATAGTGATGAGATCAGATTTGGATGGGTTATTGAAATGGAGATGAAGATGGAGGCGTTATTTGTGTTGGGAGAGTGAATATAGAAGATAGGGGCGGATGTATAAAGAGATGTGTGTTTAGGGTTTACTCAAATGGTTATAACTTGTTAATTTGTGTAAGTATGGATCCGATATTATCATTTGAACCATGGATCGGGTATTTCATTTGTTTTGGGTTCGGGCTCAACTGATTTACCACATATCGGATTGGGCTGAAATGATTGGATTTGCAAAAACAATTTTTTTTTAATCCTTATATTTGTCATATAAAAATATTGGATACAAAATTTTGATATATTTTGGTTAAAGAGTGGTACTTTGGTATTATAATTTTCACGGGGATACATATATTTACAGCTCGCATTGTTATTTTTAACAAAAATGACTACGGGGTTTTTCTACGGTATTACTTATTTGAGCTTGAAGTGACGTTTCACGGGTGTGTGTACTTATTATCTCAAAGTCTAGGGGTTGGTTGGATGCAAGACTTTTGGAGATCCTTGTTTGATCATTTATAGAATAGTGATTACGACTTGGACATCTAGCTATGTGTGTGATCTATAAACGCATAAGTTGGTTCTTAATGCTCACAATAGCTATCACTTTAAGGAGTTACGTTGTAGTGCTCATTGTTACAAAAGGTTGTGGATTGTTCAAGAGGCGGATATACTATAAAGGATGGATGGTTGGGTATAGGCCACTACCTATAATTTAAGGAGTGACATTGTTGTGCTTAATATAGGTTTTTAATCACACATTAGTACAAGCTTAAGTCACAAGTCTGGAAATTTTACTTAATTCTCAAGTTTGTCATATCGGGTTGTCTCCATACGTGGTCATTTACTATTAGCCAGTGGAAGTGAAAAGAGGTTTGATAAGAGGTTGATCTGAAGAGAATTGTAGAGAGAATAGTTATCGACATCCACTCATGGGGTATTGATTTGTATGTTGCTTCCAGTTGATATGTTTATGTACACATATGTATGATGAGTCCGAGAGATCTTCATCATCCTAGAGGGAGAAATGTGTACATCAGGGCTTTTATTGAAGAAATGGTAGCATTCTAAGTGAGTTGAAGATGTCGATATGATGCTCCCCAAATGATGAAGCGAAAAGTGTACCGCTTTTAGGGGGTCATTTAAGCCCTAAATCGTATTTATTTGATCAAATATCGCCCTAAATCGTTCCTTTTGTCATTTTAGGTACTTTTGAGGAGAAATCTGGAAAAGGAAGCATTTTGGACGTTTTTGGAGCATAAAAGTGAAGAAAACGACAAAGTCTAAAAATCGGCTAAAAATTACCTTTGACGGCGTCAGGATTATCCCCAGACGGCGTCATGGCTTGGCAAGAAAAAGGTGGATGTGAAAATTACTCATGATAAGCCAGAGAATTTTGCATGGAAATTATGACGGCGTCACCCTTTGGAGTGATCAAGGTCGTCACGGTATAAGTTAAAGCGGGACGGCGTCACGCCTAATTCTGACGGCGTCAAGCCTTGATAAGCCAGAACGGATTTTGGAGGTCTAAAGAGGGACGGCGTCAGGAAGGCCATCCGGGAACCCTAAAAGCGGCGAGGTGACGGCGTCACACTCCATAACGTGACGCCGTCAGATCTGAAAGTCTATATATAGTTTTGCAATTTTTTGTCATAGTGTGGAACTTATTGAGGAACTTTGTGTGTAAGAACCCTAAGACGATTTTAGCAGCTTTTTCAAGGCTTTTTGCCTTGAGATCTTCCATGTTACATTGAAGATAAGTTATCAATTAATCATTCAATATGTCTATGTGTTGTTTGATTCTATCTTGTTCTTGTCTTTTGTTTAACATGCTAGGCTAGATTTATCTTGTGTTTGCTTAGATCTAATAAAACCTAGCTATTGATTATTGGTTATTAGTGTGTTATTAGTTGTATTGGATGATTGTTCATCTATGTTAGGCTTAAGAAAACTGGCTAACTTCCTATTCGGTAACTTGCTTGAACGTCTTAAGAAACATGAACCAATGCGTACTAAGGTTTTTATGGTTGTATTTAATGCACAAGCGAATTCTAGTGATCCCATGTTAGGAGCTTCCTAGCCGGCTCGACATAGGAGTGAAGTAGGAGCTTGTAGAGTTGGGGAAGTACGTACGCCACCCCACGATTGGTATTAAGGAATACACCCGTCATCCACGCGATTAATGCACACTAATTAACCGCTAAAAGATAGTTAGGGAGTAAGGAAATCTAAGTAAACACATTTCTCTCCACATAAGTTTCACCACATTTTCATTTTCTGTTATTTTATTTTATTTGCATTCATAGTTATTTGGGTTAGTTGACTAGCAACTAATTCCGCCCACTCTTTCAAACCCGAGATTTTACTTGCTTTCCATAAAATTATAAAAACATAAAAAAGAATCTTCTCTCACCCTTAGACCTATTAGAGTAGTTTTTCATACCTAACGAACACTATTCTCTGTGGAGAACGATCAATCCCCCGTACTTACCACTACACTATACTACATCGGTCAGGTACACTGCCTGGTGGGGTTGTAAGCCTCTTGAGATCCCTTGAGAGGTAAAACCTGTTGTAAGGTTGCAAAACCACGCATCAAGTTTTTGGCGCCGCTGCCGGGGAATAGTTATTGTTTAGGTTGAATTTTTATTTTATAGGTCTACTCACTAGATTCCTTTCTAGTGAGATTTTTATTTTATTTTTCTAGGATTTCTTTAGTCTATCTTATTTCTTTGTACTTTTGTTTGTGATACCTTCCACTTACCTCATGAGTAATAGTGATCGCTTGATCCCTGTTATTCGTATTTTCCGCCGTGCAAACTTTCAACTACCCGTTCCCGCCCCCATCATAGAAAACAACAACCTTTCACCCGACCACCACTTTGGTAACAATTCTGAGATGGAGGAGTCTGACCACGAGAATAACTATGTTAATCCGTTTTACTACTCAGACTCCGATGAGGATGCCGGTAATGGAGAAGTAGTTAACGAGGAATGGGGAAAAGAGGAAATTGATCCCTTTAAGTATGTTGACCCTAGGACTAAGATCGGAAAGGATAGCCTCTTTAACATGCAATTTCCGTGTAAGATTGGTTATCATGATTTTTATGCTTATCTTAACTCATCTTTGCCTATGAACATTATCTCTCGCGCTAATTATAATAAAATCATGGTAGATGAGCTAGAATATCAAGGGGATAACATTGTTGCTAGGATTGAGCCACTGCACGTATTCGTTGGAAGTTTTGTGTATTTGGTGGATTTTATGGTTATGGAGAACTTAGGAGAATTTATTGATGACAAATTAACTCAAGTCATTTTTGGAGAACCCTTCAAAAGGTTGACCAACCTTGACGAAAAACTTGTGGACGGGTTAATTACATTCTCGGATGGGGATGAAGATTTTACTTACCAAATGCCCCGAGCACATCCTAGGTTTAAAAACTTCTCCATTGAATCTTGCAATAGACTTGTGCCTCTTGATTTGTTAAGTGAGAATGATAAGAGGAAGGGGCTCAAATATCCACATGAGAAAAATAAGAGATACTATCATGGATGTTTGGAGCTGAATAACGAATACAAGAAAGATGAGGCAACAATTAGATGGCTCACACTCGGATACGTGAGCATAAGCGATACTAGGTAGAAGGACTTTGAGTCTAGCTACAAGACTCGTTAATAAAGAAAAGCGCTTCTTGGGAGGCAACCCAAGTTTTATTTGCTTTGTGTGTTTATTTGTTTGTTTAATTTTATTTGTTTCCGTATGTGTGTTTGAATTTTATTATTATTGATTCATGTTCAAAACTAATTTGTGAAAATGCTTTATTTTGTTTTTAACTTCGTCTTAACTACATATAAAGGTATTTTGCAAAAGTTAAGTGTAAGGGAAATCCAAATCGGTTTATTAGAACAAATGAACATGAATCGTAATAATAATAAATTAACATACATATTAGTATTTGTTTGAGTCAAATGCTTGTATCGAGTCATAATGATGTTTTGCAGGAATTCCAGGAAGTAAGGTGTAGGTTTTTCCAAAAATTTTCCGGAAACGTAACATGAGAATTCTGTCAGATCATTTCTGACGGCGTCAGGTTTAATTTTCTGAAAATTTTTGAAAGTTTTGTTTTCATAAAAAGTTTTTATTAAATCTATAACTTATAATCTCCAGGAATCTGCAAAATTATCATTCCACGAGCATTATATCCTTATATATAGAGTTTATCCCGCCGATGTTATGCAGGTTTTCGTGTTTGTTTTCTCAGGTTTAACAGGTTATTTTGGACAAGGAAATGTTTGATTGGATCAAGCTTTTGGTGATGCATTAGTCTTGGAGCTTTTACATTCTCTTGGAAGAAGATTTAACCATGTTACTTCATTATCCACCGAGCGAATCAGGGGAGTATTTGATTTCATTCTTTTACTTTTTTTACTTTTACATTTGTTATTTGAACATTGGGGACAATGTTCATCTTAAGTGTAAGGGGGGGGGGTAAAAGTACGATTAGAGAATGCTATTACGCTTGATTTTTGTTTGTTTAATAGTAAATGTGTAATAAAACTGAGATAAATACCTGTTAGGGTAATTTTAGTGCCAAATTTAAAATTTTTTACAACATTTAGGAGTAAAACTTTAGTTCTAATGAGCGTCTCACGGATAGGAGTTATATGACTAGCACAAAAAACCGTACCACTAAAAATTTTTCCACCCCCAAATATGTGAGGTTCGCCCCTAGAATTGGTAGGAAAAGCATTTATGCTATGATGTGTGTACCGGTAGCACTTAGATTCTAGAACTTGCGTTAGGACCATTCCGAGGCCACAAGTGAGACTACATTCGTGTAGTTAGATTTACTATATGATAAGAGGCATTAGGATTAACCCATTGTTTTACACCTGTGTTTTTGTTATAATTACGTTGGCTACATTGGTCAAGTAATTCTCCCACACCCTTTGCGTTGTACTCATTTTTAGTACACGATACCCCTAGTACACCCCTCAGAGACTATCTTTTCGTTTCGACCTTTAAGCATTTTACTTAAAGGAAGAATTTGTTACGCCCCACTAAAATGTACACCCAAATCGCCTTAGCCTACCTTGTATGTACTCATTTTTAGTGCATTATTGTGACAACATTTGTTTAAACCCAAGTTAATTATCTAGTTGATTACATGGTTGCTAAGTCGAGTCGTATCCTTGTACATATTATTTTGGGACGATTGGGACTCATGGGTAAAGTACTAGTGTAATGGAGTAATGGGGAAGAACATCATTTATTACCCCCATATGTGCTAAATATTTTAAAAGTACTCCAAGTTTTTCAATTATCTTAATCCGAGTCATTAGATTAGTTAATTGTAAAGTTATGTAAAAGTTCAAGTGTAAGGGGAATGCAACGCCCCTATGATGTATTATTTTGGATGGTAGGGCAAAAGTGTATGCAAAAAAAAAAAAAAAAAAAAAAAAAAAAAAAAAAAAAAAAAAAAATAAAAAAAAATACAAAAAAAAAATAAAAAAAAGAAAAATAGAAAAAAAAAAAAAAAAAAAAAAAAAAAAAAAAAAAAAAAAAAAAAAACAAAACATACGGACTACCATCCCGTTTCATTTTATGTTTATTTTATGTTTTTGTTATTTTGTTTTTAGCTTAAGATTGAGTCGAGTCTTGGTTTAGCAACATTGTATAGTACATGTAATTAATCAAGATCTTTAACTCGCCACCAGTAAAATATCCCTTATCCAACAAAACCGTGTTTATCATATCCCTACACCTAACGTTATAACCCATGTAAAAGCCCTCTTTGATAGTTTATCTTAGGTGCTTACGCCTAGTGGAGGAGGTTTTCGATCCTTTCCCAAGCCTATGGTAATCTATTTGCTATGACAGGTAGTGAGAGATATTATCCGTTTTCATTTATGAGATTTATTTTGATGACACTTGAGAGATGTGAGTATCTAAACACTACTTGTGAGGTGCTAGTTTGTAATCTCCGTGCTTATTATGATTAAAGTGGAACGAATATTTGTTGTAATTACTTTTATGTTAGCATTAAATGACCCCTAACTTGTATTTTGATTAGAATAAAAGCGCATTTGCTTGAGGACAAGCAAATCTCAAGTGTAAGGGTATTTGATGAAGCGAAAAGTGTACCGCTTTTAGGGGGTCATTTAAGCCCTAAATCGTGTTTATTTAATCAAATATCGCCCTAAATCGTTCCTTTTGTCATTTTAGGTACTTTTGAGGAGAAATCTGGAAAAGGAAGCATTTTGGACGTTTTTGGAGCATAAAAGTGAAGAAAACGACAAAGTCTAAAAATCGGCTAAAAATTACCTTTGACGGCGTCAGGATTATCCCCAGACGGCGTCATGGCTTGGCAAGAAAAAGGTGGATGTGAAAATTACTCATGATAAGCCAGAGAATTTTGCATGGAAATTATGACGGCGTCACCCTTTGGAGTGATCAAGGTCGTCACGGTATAAGTTAAAGCGGGACGGCGTCACGCCTAATTCTGACGGCGTCAAGCCTTGATAAGCCAGAACGGATTTTGGAGAGCTAAAGAGGGACGGCGTCAAGAAGGCCATCCGGGAACCCTAAAAGCGGCGAGGTGACGGCGTCACACTCCATAACGTGACGCCGTCAGATCTGAAAGTCTATATATAGTTTTGCAATTTTTTGTCATTAGTGTGGAACTTATTGAGGAACTTTGTGTGTAAGAACCTAAGACGATTTTAGCAGCTTTTTCAAGGCTTTTTGCCTTGAGATCTTCTATGTTACATTGAAGATAAGTTATCAATTAATCATTCAATATGTCTATGTGTTGTTTGATTCTATCTTGTTCTTGTCTTTTGTTTAACATGCTAGGCTAGATTTATCTTGTGTTTGCTTAGATCTAATAAAACCTAGCTATTGATTATTGGTTATTAGTGTGTTATTAGTTGTATTGGATGATTGTTCATCTATGTTAGGCTTAAGAAAACTGGCTAACTTCCTATTCGGTAACTTGCTTGAACGTCTTAAGAAACATGAACCAATGCGTACTAAGGTTTTTATGGTTGTATTTAATGCACAAGCGAATTCTAGTGATCCCATGTTAGGAGCTTCCTAGCCGGCTCGACATAGGAGTGAAGTAGGAGCTTGTAGAGTTGGGGAAGTACGTACGCCACCCCACGATTGGTATTAAGGAATACACCCGTCATCCACGCGATTAATGCACACTAATTAACCGCTAAAAGATAGTTAGGGAGTAAGGAAATCTAAGTAAACACATTTCTCTCCACATAAGTTTCACCACATTTTCATTTTCTGTTATTTTATTTTATTTGCATTCATAGTTATTTGGGTTAGTTGACTAGCAACTAATTCCGCCCACTCTTTCAAACCCGAGATTTTACTTGCTTTCCATAAAATTATAAAAACATAAAAAAGAATCTTCTCTCACCCTTAGACCTATTAGAGTAGTTTTTCATACCTAACGAACACTATTCCCTGTGGAGAACGATCAATCCCCCGTACTTACCACTACACTATACTACATCGGTCAGGTACACTGCCTGGTGGGGTTGTAAGCCTCTTGAGATCCCTTGAGAGGTAAAACCTGTTGTAAGGTTGCAAAACCACGCATCACCAAACAAACCTGTGAAGAAGTTACAGATTATCAGTCTATGATCCATTTTCCGCTGTGCATGACAAGATAAGAGACTAAAGACAATTTGGGCAGAATTCAGAGAAACTTCTTCTACAAGCATCAGGGTTATATCAAACGGGTTGTCAATTTGGGAGGGAGCATGTAAAAGAAAAGGGCTTACTAATTGGGAGGGAGTAATAACCCAATTAGATCATTACAGTGATTCTGCAAGTAATTCAAGCAAGCTGAGGAAGATACGAGAAGATCAAGATTTGTGAAGACATCCTCAGAGGCAACTGCACTGCTTCAGCATTGTATTCATCATTTTTATGTACTTGTTAGGAATCATTGTAACCAATTCACGTATATCTCAAGCTGGAGGGAGATTGTTAGAAATGAAGCTGAGCGATATTTACGTGAATTGGAGTAGACAACTAGTATGCGTATAACGCAGGGACTGCTAATGTAATAATGGAATAGTTGTCTTATGTTTGGCCTATAAATACCCCTCAAGTCTCCACTTAAGGAGTGTGGGTGTAAACTTATCTTTTAATATCTATAATATCTTTGTTTCCTTTCCACCTTCTTTCTACTTTCTCTCTCTAAAAACTATCATGGATTTCATATACTTTGATCAACCTAGACCTCCCGAACCACATAAATCTTATATATTTTTGGTCCTACACTACTAATTATAGAGCTGCCATTAATAGTCCTGAAAAGGATAAATGGGTAGTAGCAATGAATAGGGAAATGCAATCCATGAGAGATAACGAAGTCTGGATTGAAGTAGACCTTCCTCCCAATGCTAAAGTCGTTGGAAGTAAGTGGCTCTTCAAGAAGATAACTGACATGGATGGCAATGTACACACCTATAAAGCTCGTCTGGTAGCTAAAGGATTCACTCAAACCTTTGGGGTTGACTACGAGGAGACCTTTTCTCCTGTAGCAGACATTAGAGTTATTAGGATTCTCATAGCTATAGCAGCGTACTATGATTATGAGATTTGGCAAATGGATGTCAAAACTGCTTTCTTAAATGGTCGCCTAGATGAAGACATCTATATGGCACAGCCTGAGGGGTTTGTGAATCCACAATTTCCAAACCGTGTATGCAAACTTCAAAGATCCATTTATGGATTGAAGCAAGCATCACGACAATGGAATAAGAGATTTGATGCAGAAATCAAAAAGTTTGGATTTACTCAGAATCTTGATGAGCTATGTATATATCATAAAGCTAGTGGGAGTGATGTAATTTTCCTTATCCTATATGTCGATGACATATTGATTATGGGAAAAGACATTCCAAGTTTGCAAAGTGTTAAGGCATATCTTGGAAAGTGTTTTTCTATGAAGGATTTAGGGGAAGCTGCATACATTCTGGGAATCAAGATCTATAGAGATAGATCACGGCGGTTAATTGGATTAAGTCAAAGTGCTTACATAGACAAAATATTGAAGAGATTCAATATGCAAAATTCCAAGAAAGGATATTTGCCAATGGAAGTAAAACATGGCTTAAGCAGTGAGATGTATGCTTCAACACCTGCAGAGGTGGCACGCATGAGTAAAGTTCCTTATGCTTCGGCAGTAGGATCTATCATGTATGCAGTTAGATGCACAAGGCCAAATGTGGCGTTTGCTCAAAATATCACCAGTCAATTTCAACAGAATCCAGGTGATAAACACTGGATTGATGTTAAACATATTCTAAAGTATCTTAGGAATACGAAAGATATGTTTCTAGTGTATGGTGGAAATCAAGATATAGAACTTGGTGTTACAGGTTTCTGTGATGCGTCCTGGCAATGTGACAAAGATGTTGTGAAGTCTCAAACAGGTTATGTCTTTGTTATCAATGGAGGAGCAGTAGACTGGAGGAGCAAGAAGCAGAGTACAATTGCGATGTCTGCGACAGAAGCTGAATACATAGCTGCTTCAGAAGCTGCTATGGAGGCTGTTTGGATTAGGAAATTCATTTCAGGGCTTGGTGTTATGCCTTCAATTGAATCGCCTATTAATATGTATTGCGACAATTCTGCTGCAATCATATTTGCTAATGAACCTGGAGTCACGAAGGGCACCAGACATTTTCTACGGAAGTATCACTATGTTCGACAACAAGTAAGCATAGGAGAGATTAATCTCTTGAAAGTTCACACATATGACAACTTAGCTGATCCATTCACTAAGGCTTTAGCTAAAGAAAAGCTTACTGAACTTGCCAATGGCATTGGACTTCATTTAGCTAGTAGTTTCATGCATAACTGTGATTAGTATTTGGATAAAGGATATTGTAAACAATTATTAACTTTAATGAAATAAAATATTTGTTATGTTTATTTTCATTCTTTAATATTGTGTCCTATATTTGCATGTTTAATCATTGAATAAATTAGTTATTCTAAATTGTTCGTTGTCAATTAATGATATGGGAATATCATTAAACTAAGACAAATGTGAGTTTTGGTATAATATACTTGAAAGTATATTTATGCATAGACATGCTAATTTCACATGATATTCAATGAATTGAATATAGGATTTATCCCAAACTACATGATTGTACTTTATGGATCTTGTCATTAGGTAAATCATGAATAGTTATCCTCAGACTTGAGATACCAGATAACTGTCATGAATGTAGTGTATTTCTGTGGAACAATTTAACGCTACACGTAACTGGTAGTCATAAGGATTGTTTTTGGAAGTGTTACAAAGTTCGTGGGTTTTGCTTGTAGTCAAGATAGAATTTGTACCTTCAAATTTATTTTGGAGTTTAATACTGCTGGGCCCCTCGTAGGGTTGACAAGATGTTTGCGTGGCCACGCCCAAGATCTCCCCTGAATATGTTCAGAAGATTTGGTAATCTTACTCAATCACAAACAACGAGAAACAGAATAGTTAAATAAAGAATGACTTAGATCCATATCTTTATTTAACACGGTATAAGTAACAAAAGGATAATAATAATGATGAATCATTAAAAGGTTTTTTCAAGAGACCTTACTCGAGTTGTACTAGAGGCATCGAAGTTTTGCTAGACGCTAACCGATGTGATTACACTATTAAGATATGTCCAAGTGGGAGCTGTTAGTTTTGTGGACATAAAATAATAGTTGTATGTTATGATCGAACTCGAGATCACGGGATTGCACACTTTACGTATGAGAGTTAAAGTTTAATAATTAAATGTAAAAAGTTATGTTTAATTATTAATTACATAAAACGTGTAACGACCGTTAGTATTTAACGGATAATGACTAACGACCGTTAACCAATAAAAGGAAAGAATTATGTGTGAATATTTGGTAAGTCAAGAAGGTTCCGGATTACCCTTTAAGGGTGAATGCCGATCGGTTATGGGGAGGGGAAACCTAACCCAAACCTAACTTGGACTCCAAGATATCTCACACTATATAAACAAAGGCAAGGGTTATTGTTTTGGTACTCTTGTGCACACACACATAACCCTAACTTTGTTTTCTCTTTTCTTTCTTGTTTGGCCGATCAACAGACACCCTCTATAAGGGTCGATTGGTTTGGTTTTCCAAACTAAAACGTTTTGTGTTCTAAACCTAGCATTTACTTTAACTTACTATTAGTACGTGTGTACAAGAACGTGATTCAATTACACTATTGGTTGAATCTTGGATTGTATTACAAAACGGTAAGGGGTAATTCATTAATCTACTTATAAACCCTAATTAGGGTTCTTGGTGATTAATTGAAGAATTGATTCTTGTTTGGCTAGAATCAAAAGGTACGCATATTTTTAATTTAGTTAATTAATTTACATGTTATATGATCCTATACGCTTTCGCATGTGTTCTTTATGTTTATTGTTTATATTTATGAGTAGTCATGTTATATAATTCCAACAATAGTGTCGTTAGGTCAAGATGTATGACGAGATAGGTCTAGAGGTGAGGGATGATTCTTTTTGTCTTTTTATTATTTTTATGAAAGCAAGTAAAATCTCGGTTTTGAAAGAGTGGGCGGAATTAGTTGCTAGTCAACTAACCCAAAAACTAATAATAATAAAATTAATTAAAACTAATTAATACGAAAAAGTAAAAGTGGTGACTACTTATGAGAGGAAAGCGTGTTCACTTAGATATAATTACTCCCTAGTTATCTCCTACTGATTTGTTGAATTGTCACGTCCTTGTTTTAGTTGAAGCATTGTATTCCTTAATATTGGTCGTGGGAAGGTGCCTAAGTCCCCAGCTCTATGAGCTTTAGTCTCCCCTAAATCCCTTAAAGTCTATTAAGTTATCTAAGATCTACAAGCCGCAACTCACGCAAAAAATACAACGAGAAAAACCAATAGTGCACTCTACGGTTGCGTTTCTAAGACGTTCAAGCAAGTTACATATAAGAGGTTAGCCAGTTTTCTTAGCTTAACGCGAGGCAATCAACTCAACAAGAGACAACAAATCAATATTCAATAACTAGGTTTCACTAGATCTAAGCAAACATAAATAAATTTAAGCTACCATGTTAAAGCAAATAAAAGATTAACAAATAATCAAACGATACATAGACATAAAGAATGATTAAAGGGATAACTTATCTTTATTGAAACATGAAGTTCAAAGGCTGTAAAAACCTTACAATGACAATAAAAATCGTCTAGGGTTTTCCTCTCCAAAGTGTTACACCCATTAATGAAAAAAATGCGAAAGTATATATAAGTTTACAAGGCTGACGGCGTCAGGTTATGGATCGTGACGCCGTCAGATCGCCGCCTTTAGGGTTTCGTCTTGTGCAAGTCGCCGTTGTGACGACGTCAGGACTGGCATGAGGCCGTCACCTTATAAATCTTCTGGGCCGTCTCTTTATAGCTTAAAACGTGACTCCCTCCTTCATTTTGTACCTAACGGCGTCAGGTTGTAAGTTCTTCAAAATTCTCTGAGGCGTCACTGATGATTTTGAGACAAAAATCCAACTTCAAAAGCAAGGGACGGCGTCACGTTGTAGTGTGTAACGCCGTCAGGTCTTCAGATCTGACAGGTTTTTCGCGACTTTGTCCTTTTCTTCACTTTTTCGTCCAAATACGTCCAAAAAGTGTCGATTTCTATATTTCTCATCTCAAGTACCTAAAATACAAAAAGAAACAATTTAAGGCAATATTTGATCATATTAATACGATTTTGGGATTAAATGATCCCTTAAAAAGGTACCAAATAAATCCTTATCAGAATCTTTATCGACCAATTAACCTTCAGAAAGTAGAACTTTGGAATCTAGTCATGGATTTCGCAAATGCGTTGCGGACTCTTGCGAACCACACATATCCGAATATTTTATTGGCTTGCAAATGTGGTTCGCAAACTTAAGGAACCGTTGTGAATAATTATATATTAAAAATTGAGGACTTCACCTTTTCCGAGTTTATATAGATTGGCTATTTCGTAAATTGTTCGCAACTAAGTTGCGAAATGGATAGATATTTCAAAAAATGTGTTTAAATATTAAATTTTATCATATTAAATGATTATTTTAGTTATATTGACTCTAAGAACACGTGGTACCCTTGAGTTATAGAGCAATTTTAGACTTATAACTCAGCTCCACAACCCACCCCAAGTCATAGTTTCTGGCGCCATCCCTTACCAACCGATGTTATACGTCATTTTCTTTTCATTTATTTATTTATTTATTTTTTTTTTTTTTTTTTTTTGTATTTGTGTTTTTGGGTTAAGTGTGGATCAGGGGTGTCCTATAACTTCAATGATAGAGGAGGGTGTTTTGAGTTAAATTAAATATTCTGAGTTATAAGATAAAAATGCTAATATGACAACAATTTTTACTATAACGTGAGACATATTACTCACGGGGTTCTTGTGCTCTAAATATAAGCTTTATGCTTTTCCAAAATCAAATAAGTTGAAGCACTTTGTGAGTATAATGAGGTTATTCAATATGAGGAAAAATTATTGGCCCAAAAAGCTAGAGTTGAATGGTTGAATGCTGGAGATAAAAACAGTGTTTTCTTTCATAAAGTGATCAAAGGAAGAAGAAATAGGAAAAGGGTGGAATCTATTTGTGATGAGAATGGTGTTAGATATGATAAGAAAGATGTGCCTAATCAATTTGTGAAGTAATTTCAACAATTCCTAGGTAACACTGCTACTGTAATTGATCTAAGGCATAGTAAGGATTTATTCAGCCCCAAGAAGAGGCCAATCACATGGTGAGAGATGTATCTGATAAAGAAATTAAGGATGCTATGTTTGACATTGGAGACAATAGAGCACCAGCACCAGATGGGTACACTTCCATGTTTTAAAAAAAAGCATGGAGTGTTGTAGGAAAAGAGGTATGTGATGATGTAAAAGAGTTCTTTAGTAATGGACAGCTACTAGGAGAGGTTAATGCAACATTGATTACTTTAGTGTCTAAAATCAAAACACCCCTTAGAGTACCTGATTTCAGGCCTATTGCATGTTTTTATGTGCTTTACAAATGCAAAAGTAAAGTTCTTACTAATTGAATCAAAAGTGCCTTGAAGAAGCTTGTACAGATCAATCAGAGTGCCTTTATTCCAGGAAGATTAATTCAAGACAACATTATGCTTTCCTAAGAGATTTTAAAAGGCTATGGAAGAAAGAATGGGCCAAAGATATCTTCTATGAAGATTGACCTCCAAAAGGCTTATGATACTATAAACTGGAAGTTTTTAAGAGTTGTTTTGCAATCATTTAGCTTTCATCACAGAATGGTGGAATGGATTATGAAAGGTGTTGAAACAGCTGGTTTTACAATATGTATTAATGGAGAGAGACATGGGTATTTCAAGGGGGTAAGGATTGAGACAAGGAGATCCAATCTCCCCTTATCTCTTTACCTTGGTGATGGAAATGCTGACACTGATGTTGCAAAGGAAAATAAGAAGCAGTAGTGGATTCAAATACCACCATGGATGCAAAGATTTGAAACTTGTCAACTTGTGCTTTGCACATGACTTGATGATCTTCTGTCATGGTGATCAAGTTTCTATTGGTATAATCAAAGAAGCATTGAAGGAATTTAGTGAAACATCTGGTCTGTTCCCTAATCTTAGTAAGAGTACAATGTTTTTTGGGAGCTTGATTAACATTGAGAAAGTTCAGTTGAAGAGTATCATGGAGTTCAAGGAAGGGTTGCCTACTAAGTACCTTGGTGTGCCTTTGATTGCTAAGAGACTGAGTGTTTGTGACTGTCAAGTTCTTATTGATAAGATTAAAAGCATAACAAAAGATTGGAAATGTAAGTATTCATCCTATGCTGGAAGGCTCATATTATTTGTTGTTGTCATTGAGTCAATAAGTATGCATTGGGCATCTGTTTTTCTACTCCGCTAGACTGTAATTAAAGAAATTAATATGATTCTCAAAAGGTTCCTTTGGAGTAATGGGGATTCTGCTAGTGGTAAAGCAAAAGTGGCATGGAAGCAGGCCTGTCAGCCTAAGATAATGGGTGGTTTGGGCATCAAAAATCTTGAAGCCTGGAATGAAGCTCTATTGACAAAACACTTATGGAATAATGTATCAAAAAGGGATACTCTATGGTTGAAATGGGTTCACATGATGAGGTTGAAAGATAATAGTATTTGGAATGTGCAGTATAACAACAATGATAGTTGGAGTTAGAAGTGCTTATTGGTGATTAGAGACAAAACTGCTAATCACTTACAATATAAGGTTGGAGATGGACAGTGTATATGTATGTGGATGGATAAGTGGCATGATAATGAGTTGCTGATTGATTATATATCTCACAGAGATCTCTATAATGCAAGGTTGTCCAAAATGAGCACCATAAATGAAATGATTGAAGGGGGTGTTTGGAAGTGGCCTATAGAGTAGATAAACTCTGAGTTTGATGTAATGAATATTCAAACCCTAATGTTGACAAAGGATTCTTATGACAAAGTTACGTGGAATAAGGATGATAATAGTATGATTCCTTTTCGTGTGAAGCATGTGATGGATAGTATATGCTCAAATATGGAGGAAGTCAGATGGCAAGAGCTTGTGTGGTTCAAGCAATGCATTCCAAAGCACTCATTCTGTTTATGGTTAGCTATGCTTGGAAGATTGCTTACACAAGACAGAATTATGTCTTCGGGTACACATATCGGTCTCTTATGTCCTCTTTGCAATAAGGTCAACGACTCACATAGTCATTTGTTCTTTATGTGTAAATTCACTAAGGAAATTTGGAGAATGATGGTAAGCAAGATGAGTTTGAATAAGTTGCACTTCAAATGGGATGATACTGTTAATGATTTGTTGAGCATGAAAAATGGTAATCATATATGGGGTGTCGTTAGAAGACTAAGCCTTGCAACAGTGGTATACTACATTTGGCAAGAAAGAAATCAAAGACTATTCAGAGGGATAAAAGGGATGTTAAGAAATTGTATGATGACATTTGTAAAGTTATACAGCTTAAGCTAATGAGCTTAACTGTCAAAGATTCTAAAGTTGTAAGAAATGTTGCTGATATATGGAAGAGTTAATTCAACAGGCATAATTGAAAAGAGGTGTTTGGATCTACTGATAATGAATATCTACAGAGTATTGTGAAGTGCAATATGCAGTGAAGTTTATGAAGTTTGTGAAGTGTAGTATGTCTGCATTAAAGGGTGTTTGGTAAAACAATTGAGGTATGGATTAGTGGGAGAATGAACAAGTTTTTAAATGATTCAATAGTCCTTACCTGTCTTAAAGGGGTGTTTGGATCAGTGGTTTACAACAATATATCTTCAAAATGGGTAATTGCAGACCACTACAGTGTGACAACACCTTGTACCTTGGAGTTTCTTTGGTGTGACTGTACCTATTCGAGACTCATATTCTTTTCCAACTTGGCCTTGGGAGGAAGTTGGTAAGATATGTTGTATCAATAGTAGGTCTAATTCGAAGAAATGTACCATAAAGTAGGGTTGTGCACTGTGAATGGTAAGTGGTTTGGGCGGATGGTGTATGATGGATGGAATAGAGAGGAATGAAAGATAATCATTCTTGGTCCATCCAATACACCATCAGAGGAGGTAATGGTTGGTCTTCACTCAAGGTGTATGTTCCCAAGTAACTGAAGCCATTCATAGAGATGAAAATGTAGGTTGCTTGGCATAACCCTTGAGTGAAAGGAATATGGGTTTTTCACGAAGCCATACATCTTTTCTACTTTGATCATTGTGGGTGCTGGTTGAATGGTCCCAGTGGGGGGATGATATAAAAATGTAGTTAGATGGTATGGTGCTTTTAAAAGGTGAAAAAAAAAAAAAGGTTTATAAGCCTAAAAACCAAGTTAACCTAAACACCACAAAAGACAAAGTAGGAGGACCATCCTAGTACGAAAAAGAAAATGAAGAATCCAAACACCCTCCTCCTCAAAAGTCTGGAACCAAACACCAAAAAACATAAACCCTAGCCGTTGTCTTCACAGTCTCCTCCGACCACCAAGTACGCATTTATTCTACTCAACTATGAATTTTATTATATATAACAATAACCAACATTTGTAGTATATGTGATTACTGCTTATTTTTTTAGTAATAATAATGATAAGCACTTTGAGAATTAGTATTTGGATTTGCTCCCCAAAAAAGCACTTTTGATATATGACAGTAATTTTATATAGTCTTGATGATTCTTGTGATAGAACATATGTTTTTGTAAGGAATATCTATTCGTATGAGGTGTTTGTCTAAGCTTATTTGATAGGCTTATTGAACTTTTGAAAAGCTGATAAGCTCAATTTATGGGGTTTATGAGCTTATCAACTTAAGTTTTTGGTTTATTTAAGCTCATAAGCTCAATTGGATTGGCTCATAAGTCCCAAAATTAGAGCTTATCAGCTACTCAGTAGTTCAATAAGCCAATAAGCCGACCAAATAAGCTTAAACAAACACCCCATAAGCTTATTTGATGAGCTTATGAGTTTATAAGCTCACTTGAATAAGCTCATAAGCCCAAAAAAATTAGCTTATGATCTTATCAAAATTTTGATAAGCTCATAAACCCCATAAATAAGCTTAGACAAACACCCCCTTAAGTCAAATAAGGTTTTGTGTTACTGACTGATACCCTGTTTCCGTGACAGGCTTCGTGTTAACTAAAGTTGAATTTAAGGAAAAGTTCAATAATCATCGGAACAAAACATGGGTAAGGTGTATTCACTTTTCGTTTTATCGTATGTTGATTGCTTTAAAGAACTTGCAAAGTTTTGATACTTCTATTTGGTGACCTGCAGCAGCTAAAGATAAGGAAATTAAATCTCGCAAAGAGAAACGCAAAGAAGCTCGTAAAGAGAAGAATGAGAAAAAGCATGCGCAATGGGTCCAATATCAAGTATGAAAGTTTCTCGTTTTGGTTAAAAATGTGTAGTTTCGACAAAGGTTTTGTACTAACGTGATTTTCTGTGTTGATTTATAGCAATATAAAAAAGAGAAAAAGAAAGGTAACAATAAGAAGACAGAAGAGACGGAATCTTTACCAAAACTTGAGAGGAAAGAAAATGGCCGTGAAGATAAATTAAAAACTGAGTTTGACGAGTTTGTAGATATTGAAAGTCGTAAAGATGATATTTCTGCTGACGAGGATTTACGCCTAGAAAGAAAACTCGCTAAGAAACTTAAGTTGAAGAACAAAAAGTTACGTGAAGGGGAAGAAGACGACGCTTCTAGGGAAACTAGTACTTCACGTAAGAAAAATAAACGGACCGTATCGTTTAGAGATGATGATGAGATGAAAAAAGAGAAAACAAAATTTGAAAAGTATTTGGAATTAGAAACAGGGACGGATGTCGCTTCTGCAAAGGAGGATCTTGATTTAGAAAAAAGACTTGCGAAGAGGCTTAAAGTGAAAAAAGGGAAATTAGGTGGAGACGAAGATGACCTTAACATGGTATTTTCGGGATCTGGCTTTGATTCTTTGGATGAAGCTTCTGACGAAGATGTTAAGAAAAAGGTTTCAAAGAAGAAACGGAAGAAGAAGTTAGAACAGAAAGTGGATCCTGAAATTACAAGTGATGACGTTGCTGAAGAACCTGAAAATGAGACAACGGGTGATGCAGAGTTGGATTCTGAAAATGATAATGCCCAAGCACCCGTTATAGAAAAGCCTGCAAAATATGTGCCACCTCAACTAAGATCTATGTCGAGAAATGAATCAGAAGAATATGCTCAAGTTCGTAAACGTGTGCGTGGTATGTAAATATAAGATCGAGCTAATACAGCTATATCTATGTCCTCAGCTCTTCTTGATGATACATTAAAGCTAATGGTTTTGTCTTTATTCTTCATTTTTTTTCAGGTCTTTTAAATAGGCTGGGTGAATCCAACGTGGAAGGAATTACAGGGGAAATGTCGACAATCTTCCAGGTCAGCTTTTTAACTTCACTAAGGATTCACCAAAAGTCTGAAGAAAAACCGTGTAGTAAATTGCCCTTTGTTTTATTGGCCTGTTGGGATGAAACAGTTACTTAAAAACAGTTCAGGTTAGCTAGAAACAGGTAGGGTAACAGGATAAAACGATTTTTTAGAGGTTTCGGTTGTAAGTTGAAGTAAGTCGTAATTTAGTATGCATCAAAACGGGATGGATTTGGGTTATTTATGTTTCTAGTTACATGCTCAATAGAAGTATATATTTTACTTGCAGTCTATTAGTCGCAGTGATGGTACTCAAATTATCAGTGAAGAAATTTTGGCATCATGTTCGGGTGGTCCTCGTGGTAATGAACAGTTGAGTCCATCGGTTCCACTTTTACAATCTCTCTTCCTCATCATTGTTACCTTTGGTCTTCCCTTGACAAAAATACATTTTATCTTCAGGTATGCTGCGGTTTTTGCTTCTTTAGTTTCTGGTTTGGCTTGCTTGGTTGGGATCGACTTTGGTGCAAAACTGATTGCTTCACTTGCAAAGTGTTTTGAGGTTCGTTGGTTTTTCTGATGAGCAATTTATAGCCTGATAAGCAATCAACTGTTCTTGATAATCATTTATACGTTTATATTAGGATGAGTACGAGAAAGAAGACAATCTATCCTTGAGGAACCTTACTCTTCTTCTCTCTTATTTGTATCTATTTGGTGTCTGCTCAAGGTTGGTCACTTTAAGCTGTTTACATGTTTTTCCACGCTCTCTGTTTGTCTGTCTTAGTAACCGTCTTATATTGCCTTTTCAGTGATTTAATATATGATTTCATGATGATGCTGAGCTCACGGCTGACCGAGGTTGATGTTTCCACCATCTTGACTGTTCTTAATTGTAAGATTTCACCATCTTTAGTTGTCGTATATTATACTATCAGCTGAATCAAATAAGCTTTATTGATTCATCCTATTATATTTGTCAATAGGTTCTGGGATGAGATTGAGGAGTGACGACCCAGCCACCATGAAAAATTTTATTGTTAGCATCCAGAACAAGGTGGCAGAACTGAAAGCCTCTGGAGATAACCAGGGAAACTCGAGGAGTAAAAGAGTATGCGTCTTGTTAATTCATATATTTGCATATTCTCGTTTCTGCTCAGTTTTAGCTTCTCTTGTAACTTTGTTTTCTTCATGTTTGGCAGATGGAGTTCATGCTTGAAACCATATTTGACATCAAGAACAACAAAAAGAAAGCTAAAGAGGATACGTTACAGCATACTCGCATCAAAAAGTGGCTTCAGAAGGTCATTATAACAAGATATTTTCTTGTATTTCGTTAAAACGTTTAGAATCCATTAAAACTCAAATTTCTTATAGTTGCTTGTATTTTTGTTTAATTTATGCTTGCAGTTGAGAGTAGAAAGTATATTAGTTCGGGGACTGAAATGGAGCAAGCTTCTTGATCCTGACAAGAAAGGTCAATGGTGGTTATCCGGAGATATGCTATTGTCTGCTACTGACAATATCGATAATGTTGCAAAAAAGATTGATAGAGAGAGCTCCGAAGCTCAGAAAATGCTTCAACTTGCTGCTGGACAAAGAATGAACACAGATGCAAGAAGAGCAATCTTTTGTATCATAATGAGCGGGGAGGATTATATTGATGCGTTTGAAAAACTCTTGAGGTTGGAGTTGCAAGGAAAACAGGTATATACTTCTTTTGTATATTGGGCGTGAAAAAAGGCAGGTAGCGTGGACTCGGTTAAGGGTGAACATGGTTTGTTTTTTAGTCTGTCGAATGGGTCGGGTTGGGTTGGCTTAAAACACTTTCGTCATAAACTTTTGTTTTTTATTAAATAACAGCGTCATAAGCTTCTGTTTTTTATTAAATAACAGTAAATTAATCATCAGTATAAAATTCTAAAATATAAAATGAAACCAGTACCTTTACTTTTGTGCATTAAAAATACATTTTGGGATGCTTTTGACCCGTTGGACGTGTTAGAGATAAAAAATAACACCAAACACCTATACTTGAGTAAATTAGTTGAAATTGTCACCTTTACTGGTTACTAGTATGACGGTCATGTTAAGATTATATGATTTTTTTTAATGTCTATGAGTATATCCAAGTGTTGAACTGAATATATCTTTCATTATCGTCTCGTATAATATTCTAGGATAGAGAGATCATGCGAGTCCTTGTGGAATGCTGTCTGCAAGAGAAAGTATTCAACAAATACTATTGTGTTTTGGCTTCAAAGTTGTGCAGTCATGATAAGAACCACAAGTTCACGTTACAGGTATTTCATTACGAAGTTGTGTAGTCATTTGATATAATGATATTTAAATTATGAGAACTATCTGGACCTTTGTAAAATTTAGTGTGCGTGTTTAGTGCTCTTATCTGGTCAAAAGAGTCGCTACTTTTCTTTTTTTGCTTCTGGGGACCGTTAATTAGAAAATTTTAAATCTTAATATCTCGATATCGGATTGAATAAGTTGAATCTGGATAGTACTATCGTAACACTAGAATTCACAATTTCACCCCATTTGTCGAAACGGGGTAGAGTTGGGTTGGGTTGGGTTCTTTATGCAATGGCTCAAATAGGTAGAATGTTAAACTTTCACAAAAATGGAAATGGGTCAACGTCGACAAGGTTAAAAGTTACCAAAAGTTTCTACAAATTCTTATAACTCTTAAATTGTTTATTGAAAAAAAAAATGATTTTGATATAAGCAAAGCATTAAAAGGGCGACCCACCCTCACCCGTTTTTACGCACATTACAAAAAATTATCCGTTTCCACCCAATGCCCACATGTTTTTTTTGTTGCCACCTACAGCATTGGTTTGTCATTTAGAATGGGGACCAAACAACTTTTAATGTCTCGACCATATTGATGCAAATATTTTTAAATTTTATTGACAAAATTATTTTGTTTCTAATTCAGTACTGCATATGGGATCACTATACCGAATTAGAGTCGATGCCCCTAATCAGATCGATGCACCTAGCGAAACTCGTAGCAGAAATGGTGTCCTCCTTTACACTCTCGTTAGCAGCATTGAAAAAAGCGGATTTACACGACACCACTCAACTCACTTCTAGAAAAATCATGCATTTCAAGATCTTTTTTGAGGCTGTCTTTGAGTGTACAGATAATGTGATTTGGAACATATTTAAGCGTATAGCCAGTTCTGAACAATATGAAACCCTTAGAACCGGGATCAAGTTTTTTATAGACAGTTATGTTCTTACGGGCAACAAAAAATTTGCTGGGAAGTACAAAATTGCGAAAAAGGCCTTTAAGAGTGTTGAAGAAGAAGACCCATTCGCTTGAAGTGTTTTAGCTTTGAAGTCGGTTTGATGTGCCGAAGTTGGTCCAAAAAGTTTTGTAGCTAGGGTTGAATTAATTTTCAGTTTATTTTTCTTCTGTTTTATGGTAATTGATGCTGGAGTAAGTTTACAAGTTTATGAGATCCGAGAGTCTATTGTTTTGTACATGTGAACAGGGTTATCGGTTTAGAGAAAGACTCGTATTCAAGGACAAGTTTTCAAGTACGTTAACATATTTATAACTTTTCGAAGGACAAGTGTTCCGTAACTTTTTGTAGTGTTTAGACTATGTTTACACTAAGAGCTCTAGGTGTAGTAACATACACAAAACACATACATGCACGCACTTCTTTCAACGATGCCCCACCAACGCTGAAGCAGTAACGTAGGTAGGGGACCGGTTCAATGCCAACTTTATGCATTACATGGGGCTATAACTATACCGAGAGCATATCTATCTTACATATGATTCGCACAAGGAATCACTGCGTTTCTTTTTAGATATACGGATCGTTAAAAGATAGTTTTGTATCTTGTTCGAGTCACGTGGTCGTTTCTCATGACTCGAACAAAACATAAAGCTATCTTATAAAGATTCGAACGAAAAACAATACTATGTTTTCACATGCCGTGTTCTTTCTGTTCTTGATTTTTCTCCAAACTTGAGAAAACAAATGGACTCAATCCAAAGTGTACAAATAATAAAGGATTTAGGTCAACTATCTTGCAACGTATATTTTCATATTGTATTGGTATGACTTTTAGTTTTATTCTTTGTTCTTTGAATCATTGATTTGACTTCTTTATTAATTTGGTTTGATTTATATATTTCTAATCTAACTATCTTATAAGATTTATGTCATATTTCTTCCTTATTAAGTAGATAACTTCAACATTCATTACGAGTATATAACATGAGTAATTGAAGTATTATATTAAGGAATATATTAGCTACAATTAATTGTAGCCAATTGGCTACAATTTTGTGCTATAAATGTGGGCATTTGATTTTTTTTGTAGGTCCTGATTCTTTTCTGTGGGTCCCTGATTTATTGTTTGTGTATTTTTTATGAAGGATTGTAGCTAATTGGCTACAAAAATTGTAGCCAAACTATCCCCATTATATTATACTATAGATATTGTATACTTACTTGTATAACTCATTATGCTTTCTCTAATTTAAAAATGCTCATTATACGTTAACTTTAAAGGTAATTTAGTCATTTCTTACAACTCCATCTTCTACATCTTATAACTCCAGCCAAGCACCAAAAAAAATTAAAAAATTAAAAAAAAAAAAAAAAAAAAAAAAAAAAAAAAAAAAAAAAAAAAACAGTTTCTAGCCAACAACAACTCCACAAGATTCGGAACAAATTAAATAACAAACACGCAAAATCGAAAACATAACCTAACATATATATACCGCATATTTACAAACCATCAGGCACATGAGTATTAGGCAATAGACGGGCTCGCACCTTATAATCTATTGCCTAATTAAAAACATCTTTCGGACAATTGTTAAAAAAAACATTAGGTTGAAATAAAACATACAAATTTAAGAACTTGTTATATATTGAACAAATACAATTGCACTGTACCCAAAGCATAAACCATTTCTCAACACATATGTTTGATGTATATAACCTAGGAACCTCTGTGGTCACCATGTGGTGACCTTCACCAAATGTGCCATGTCACCAACTACCAATAACAACATTACACTTCAAAGCACCCCAAATCCGCCCCAAAGTGAGGGAGTGGTTACCAAATGGTGAACTTCCCTCATTTCCACATCATTTTTTTTTTTTTAAATTTATTTCTATTACATTTAAACACAAACTACATAAACATAAAAAACACATTTCATTAAAATTAAAAAGAGTACATGACTTTGTGTAGGGTTGGGTTAAGTTTTAGTTGAAAGAAATGTAGCTTTTATAGTGAAAAAAGGGGGATTTTTTTTTTTTTTTACAAACAATGCAACGGTCCAAAGTTTTCAAAAATTAAACCCACGCTCTACATTAATAGACCGTTCAACGGTCAAAATCATCCACACCACACTCGGTAAACTTCACCGCAAAATCCAACACCGAATCCGGCACCGGTAGGCGGCGGCGGTGTTGCCGATCGGCACCGGATCCACTCCCTCCCCCCTTATGTGTTTAACCTATGTTGTATCAGGGATGTATGGTTCTTATCAAAAAGAATAAGCAAGGTATCTAAATGTTGAAAAATGCACCTTTAGTATTCTAATTCATACGAGTTATGTGTTTATTATAGTTGCGAGGTTTAACAAGTCAATAAAAATGTACAATTGATGACTAGTTTAACCGTGTTCTTTCTGTTCTCGATTTTTCTCCAAACATCAGAAAACCAATGGACTCAATTCAAAGTGCACAAATAATCAAGGATTTAGGTCAACTATATTGTAACGTTTATTTTGTATTGGTTTGCCTTTTAGTTCTATCCTTTGTTCTTTGAATTTATACCCTTTAATTTTGTTAATGAAAGTCTATCGTTTGAGGTGGCCAAAAATCTGTCGGTACAATAAGTTAGTGAAATTATATTGTTTGGGGTGGCCATGGAAAGTGTTTCGAAACTGTTACTGGATACCCTAGTGAAGCCTCGTACTTCTAAGTTAAAAACTCATTTTCTTCGAATAATCTAATAAGTGAAGCCCACACATCTCTAACAAGTTAATGAATTCACTCGCTACTAGGCTCGGTCAGTCCAGTTCGGTCCGCCCTATCCAAGCAAATCAGCAGGTTTTGTGTAAAACTGGACAGGACCAAATACCAAATATGATAAAAATGATGGACCGAATACCGGACTGAAATACGTTTAGCCCTGGCCGGTTCGGCCCAGTTTGTCTATTCAGTCCGACCCACGATCTACTATGCTCAGCCCTATCAATAGCCGTAGACGTGCAGTTATCATTTGACAAAAGAAAAGTTGGAGTAGAAAGTGAGACTCATGTGATCATATATTCTTATTTTAGCTTACTTCCAACTTCAAATAATAGTTGTCAAATAGAAAGAAATCGAATAACATGTGATACATCTAGAGAAAACAAAAGCAAGTTGCTGCGAGATACATTGGTGCATGTTTCACGGGCTATAAATCATGAACGCATATACTAAAATTAGATAAATAATGATGGTTTTATAACAGAAAATTGTTGGTAATTTATTTGTTATGACTTATGAGTTATCGAAACCGTTATATATATATCTTTATATATATATATATATATATATATATGAAAGAAGATCTAATGATCAATAGTTTTGAGTTATCTTTCACGATACTTGAATTAGAGATACGGGCGGACCCATAACTCTAAGTCATCAGGTGCACACAATTTTTTTACGAGTACAAATGAAATAAAAATGAACTAGAATGTACAATTTCATTATTAAAACTAGACGACAAACATCCATCGGGTTCTCATGAAACCCCAGAACCCCGAGGTGTCCGCCCCTGATTAGGGACATAACGATCTCACGTATATCAGTAGGCTGTGAACTAGTCTAATTTACACACGACTCTTACAAAAAATCATTTTGCATAATAATTGTGAAACTGCCAAAAAAAATTACTACCTCCGTCCCATATTAAGTGTCCATAATGGAATCTTGGGATGTTCCAAATTAAGTGTCCATGGAATATTTTCAACCAATGAGAAGAGACATTAGTGGGTAATAGTGATATTTGATTGGTGGAGAGTGTAGTTAGTGAAATTTCCTAAAACTTTGTGCATTGGGAAAGTGGACACTTAATATGGGACGGAGGGAGTAATACTCCCTCCGTCCCAAAATTATTGTCCCATAACAAAAAACGCATTCTTTTAGAAAAACATCACTATCACTACTTTATCTCTCTTACTTTTTTGTCAAATGACAAGTTTACCCTTAACCAATTAATTAATACTTCATTAAAGTTTGTAATATTAATTTCAACCAAGGGTAATATAGTAAACTTACCAAACTCCACTACCTATTCACTTTTCATTTTTGGTATGAGACAATAATTTTGGGACGCCCAAAATGGAAAAATGGGACAATAAAATTGGGACGAAGGGAGTAATTTTTATGCCAAAAAAAAATGAATCACTTCTTAAAATAAAAAAGTAAACTTAGGAATAATATAGAACAATCATCATTTGACTTTTAATTATTTTTCTATCGATTTTATCTCCATTATTTTTGTATCCAACTATCTTATATATTTCTTGCTTATTTTTTATTATATTTTTTACATGGGTTTTCGGCTCAACATTACAAGCCGATTAATCCCATTGTGACTACCCTTTTAAATAACCCAAAGTCGGCGTAAGTAAACCTCTGTGGGTATAAGAAGATTAGTTTTCTCCCCGTTGAATTTAAACCCTTAACTTCTGTTTTGGAAGACTGGTATGGAATTCATTGGTTTATTTTTTACTTACTCAACTTTCGTATTTATTGTTTATAAAAACCAACACGATTCATAAATTCATATTGCTTTACTTTACATTTAGCAAGTAAGAACAGTTGGCTGAAAGTGAGACTCATGTGACCATTTTCTTATTTAAGCTTACTTCCAAACTCAAATAATAGTTGTCAAGTGGAACAAAAATGTAAAAAACATGTGATCGACGTCTAGGCGAAACAAACTAAAGCAAGCGGCCGCGTGAAACCGTAGTGCATGTTTCACGGGCTTTGGAAATCAACAATGTCGACTTCCTACAACCGTCGACGTACATAGCCAAAACATACACTTCCATATATGCACATTAAAAAGAGGTAGTTATACACTTGTATTGACTGTAAAACCTCTATAAATTAATGATGTTGGGACCGAGATATTTTATTAATTTAACGAAATATTATTATATCGATAAATTAATAATTTATTAATTTAAAGATGTTTTACGTATTGCCTTTAAATTTTCAAGTCCAATATACTAGTTACAATGTATACTAGCTAGAAATGAAAAATAAATTAGAAAAACAAGTTCCAATTAACATTTTATGAATTAACATTCACAAATTAATTGAATTTGTCATGTTCATTGTTTTTTAAATAAGTAAAAAGTTAGTTTCGTTAGGACAAGTTCCAATTACGTATGACATTAATTTAATTAATTGAATTTGTACAAGTTCAAATTGCGTATGACCTTTACACATATATAAAATATTTTATTAATTATAAATTTATTATTTCGTTGGTACCAATATATATACACTAGGGTTTCAAAAATATTATTATCTTATTATTTTATCGATTGCGGTTCAAATTTGTACTTGTCCCAAGATGGGACTAGATAAATTATTAATTTTATCGAGGTTATTAATTTATCGAGTATTAATCTATTGTTGGCTTTAAAATTTTGTCATATATGAGAATTGCAATAGCATTTAAAGTACAAGGACTAGTTTAGTCATATTGCTAAGTTAGACTTGTAGCTTTGTAATAAATACCCTCCTATGTCAACACTAGGAGGGTTGGAGGATTCATTGTAACACATAAGGTGTGTGTGTTTTCTAGACTCTCTCTCTAGAAAACATACACACCTCGGCAATCAATAAACCGATTATGAAATATTTAATCTTTAGATCGTGTTTATCGTGTTTCCTCCACCTCCATATGTGAATCTTGGCTTCTACAATTGGTATCATGAGCTAACCGGGGGCGAATCGTGGTGTTTTTAAGGTAACAAATGTGATTTTTGGTGTGTATTATCTTGTTTGTGTTCGGATTTTGTTTCACAGCAACAAAAAGGTTGCGTTTTTGTCATAAAAACGTGAGTTTTTTGTTTATCTTGAAATCGTACACATGTTGAAGATCAAAGGTTGTGTTTGTTTTTGAGGTTATTCGACTTGGTTCTGTCATTATCTTCAGTTTTACACTAGAACTCAGTTGGTGGATACTAGATTTTGGTTTGTTCTTCATTCATTTGATCAACAAAAAGTAATAAATCTTGTATAAGATTTGTTATTGAGTTGTTTTAGTGAATTATTGATTAGATCAAAGTTAGTAAGAGTTAGTAGAGTTGGTGAAGAAAGGGCTTACAAGAAGTATGGAAGAGGCAAAGGAAAGCATGGGTGTGTAAGGCTAAAGGACAAAAAGTAAGTAGAAAAAGTCAGTTTGTCGAAATTCCCATCAGCAGACGTTTTATCTGAATTGGCATAAACCAGCGTTTTATCGCATTTGACACTTTTTGTCGCAATTGAGGCTCACAAGGTTTATCGCAATTGGAAGCTGGAAGTATATCGCAATTGATAACTCAGATAAGTATCGCAGTTGACAACTCATATAATTATCGCATTTGCATCTCAGATAATTATCGCAATTGACAACTCAGACAATTTTATCGCAATTGCAAAATCAGATAAAATTATCGCAGTTGAGGCATAACCAGAAATTATCGCAATTCAGCTTCCATCAGATATCGCAAATGCCATCCGAGAACCTTATCGCAATTCAGATATCGGACATAACAACCTTATCGCAATTGCAAAAAGAAAAAAAAAAAAAAAAAAAAAAAAAAAAAAAAAGTTTTTTGGCGGGAAAAGTTGAGTAAAATTTAATTTTCACAGGAGACTTAACGGTCCATTTTTACGCGAGATTCAAATTCTGGTACAAGAGTGAAAATTTTGGCCCAAAATTCGAATTTTTCGGGAATTTTTGGCGTAAAAATTTCTTAAACTCAAAATTTTCCAGCATCATTAGAATGTCATTTTATGGCATATTTCACACCAAAATCACAAATGATATTTTTGGCCTACACCTTCAACATCACCACGTATAGCCGAAAAGATCATGATCAAGATTCACAATCAAATGACAATGGCTAAATATTGATTGTTGATTGATTTCAACTGTGACTACAAGGATGATGATTCGTTGTTACTTATTTGAAGATGAAGTGGAATGTCACGGGTGCGTGTACTTAGTATCTTGAAGATATCGCAAATCTGACCCTTTCGCAATTGGTTGAACTCTTTTGCAATTGGTTGAACTTTTTCGCAATTGGTCCCTTTCGCAATTGGTCCCTTTTCGCAGTTGGTTGGTTGCATGATTCTTCGAGATCCTTGCTCGATCTTAAACGGCTCTCAGAGCATTCAATGATTAAGTCTTGATTTATCTAGTTTTCATAGGTCAAGGGGTGGACGGACGAAGACCTAGTTAACTATCACTTAAAGGAGATACGTTGTAGTACTCAGTGTCACACAAAGATGTGGATAATTCAAGAGATGTTCATATACTATTAAGGAAGGTTGGATGGGTATATGAAACGACCTATGCTATAAGGAGTTACGTTGTAGTGCTCAGTATAGGTACTTAGTCATACAACAGTGCAAGTTTAAGTCGCAAGTCTGGGTTATTTTACTTCAGTCTCAAGTTCGTCATAGTGAGTTTTCTCCATCAGTAGTCACTACATGAAGCCGTTGTTTTTGATACAGGAGGTTAGATTGGGTATATCGACATCTTCTCACGGGCTGATATGATTCCTTATAAAGGGCTTCCAGTTTGTATTTCACGTACACATCAGTATGCTGATTCCGATAAATCGTAACCAGCAGGGGAGAGAAATGTACGGGCTGATCTCTCATGGGAAAAATAACTGGGATGCATTTGGTGAGATAAAGATGTTGATACTACATTCCCCCGAACAGATTCAGAGCACTCAGGGCACTCATTAAATGAGGTTGTCAGTTTGGGGGAGAGCACTCAGGGCACTCTGAATTAAACCCTAATTAGATTTGCTCACTTAGTTCGTCTGCAAGTAAAGAAATGGCGGCTGAGAAGATTATGCAAGCTGAACGAAGTAATGAAGTTTGAAGATCTTTCTCATGTTTTTGTATTGAATTTTACTTGTAGGGAACATTGTAAGCAATTCCCATATGACATCACTTTGGGGAGAGATTGTTAGCTTTAAAGTTTTGTCATATGTGGGAATTGCAATAGCATTTAAAGTACAAGGACTAGTTTAGTCATATTGCTAAGTTAGACTTGTAGCTTTGTAATAAATACCCTCCTATGTCAACACTAGGAGGGTTGAGGATTCATTGTAACACATGAGGTGTGTGTGTTTTCTAGACTCTCTCTCTAGAAAACATACACACCTCGGCAATCAATAAACCGATTATGAAATGTTTAATCTTTAGATCGTGTTTATCGTGTTTCCTCCACCTCCATACGTGAATCTTGGCTTCTACAATTGGTATCAGAGCAGTTTTGTGATGCACGGTTGGGACACAATCTGTTCTCTGTCGGGCAGTTTTGTGATGCAGATTTAGAGGTTGCTTTTCGGAGAAACACTTGCTTTGTTAGAAATTTGGTTGGAAATGATCTCTTAATTGGGAATCGTGGCACCAATCTCTATGCAATTGACATAAACCAAATGGCCTCTTCATCTCCGATTTGTCTCATGACCAGAGCAGGTGAAACAAAATCCTGGTTGTGGCATAGACGCTTGTCCCATCTTAACTTTGACTCGATCAACAAGCTTGCCAAAGACAACATCGTCTCCGGTCTTCCTAAATTCAAATACACCAAAGAACACCTATGTCCATCATGTGAGCAAGGAAAGAGCAAAAGAGCAACATATAAACCTAAACCCGTACCTAGTTCGGTTGATAGGTTGCATTTGTTGCATATGGACTTATGTGGCCCGATGAGAGTTCAAAGCATAAATGGGAAGAAGTATATTCTTGTAATTGTTGACGACTATTCAAGATATACATGGGTAAAGTTTTTGAGATCAAAAGATGAAGCACCAAGCACCATCATCACCTTTCTGAAGCGGATTCAAGTTCTACTTCAAGCTCCACTTAGGATAGTAAGAACGGATAATGGCACGGAATTTGTCAATCAGGAGTTAAGAACATTCTTTGAAGAAACTGGTATTACTCACCAGACATCAGCTGTTAGAACTCCACAGCAGAATGGAGTAGTTGAAAGAAGGAATCGAACCCTTGTAGAAGCTGCTTGCACTATGCTGATTTATTCTAGTGCACCGTTATTCCTATGGGCTGATGCTGTTTCTACTGCTTGTTTTACTCAAAACCGATCCCTAATCCATCCAAGATTCAATAAAACCCCATATAAACTTGTCAATAACCGAAAACCGGATATTTCTTATCTTCATGTATTTGGCGCTTTATGCTATCCAACAAATGACAGGGAAGATCTGGGAAAGTTGAAGGCTAAGGGTGATATTGGAATCTTCATTGGTTATTCTGAAAACTCGAGGGCATTCAGGGTGTATAACAGGAGAACGAAAAAGATCGTGGAGACGATGAATGTGAAGTTTGATGAAATTTCACAAATGGCTTCTGAGAGACTCGCTCTAGAACCCGCGCTTAACCCGATGACTTCCGGACATATCAGTTCGGGACTCGCACCTCAAGGAGCTCAATCAATTCATGACGAACAACCCACAACTCAAGAACTGGATAATTTCTTCGAGTTCATGTACGATGAATACTATGGTGGCGCTTCGAAAAATGAATCTAACCAACATTCCGCTGCATCCACTCAACATCAACAACCACCACCTCCACCAAATCCAGATGCATCCACAACATTCGAAGTTGGCGCACCAACTCCCTCAACATCAACATCATCTACATTTACTCCAGCTACTCCATTCATTGAAATTGTTCTACCAAGAATTGATGAGCAAGAACAAAATAATGCTGTGTTAGACGAAGAAGTCTTTGAAAACCCGTTTGGAACGGAATCTGGTGAATCTTCTTCCAAATTACATGAACCGACTAACACACATTTGTTCAGTCCAAGGTACCCTTCAACATTACAGTGGACAAAAGACCATCCAATAGAACAAGTTATTGGTGAACCCTCAAGACCAATTCAGACGAGAAAACAACTTCACACCGATTGCGACATGTGCATCTATGTCTGCTCAGTCAGTCTCATAGAACCTAAGAACATTCGGGAACATTCGGGAAGTAATGGCAGATAATGCCTAGATTGAAGCGATGCAGGAAGAACTTCTTCAATTTCAAATCCATGACACCTGGGATTTAGTTCTAAGACCAATTGACAAACTAGTCATTGATCTTAAATGGTTATGGAAAAACAAAAAGGATGAAGAAATGACTGTAACTCGCAACAAAGCTCGTCTGGTGGCAAAGGGATACAGACAAGAAGAAGGGATAGATTTTGAATAGTCATTCGCACCAGTTGCAAGGTGTAACACCCCGTGCCCGCTTAGACTAAAAACTTTGACTTTTACGCGGAAACGACTCACCTTTACGGACATCTGCTTACTCTTTTGACCACTGATAAAAATCTATAAACTTTTAGCCCTTGAGACTATTTTTAAATGAAAGTAGACTCAAATAGCTTCAAAACGATAGGTCATACGACCCATTTCGACTTACGGATTAAAAGATATGATTTTTCGAAAACTGCCCAACTAACCGTGACGCCGTCAGAAAAATGGTGACGCCGTCAGACCTTGACGGGCCAGAGGATTTTTGGACGATTAAAAGGGGACGCCGTCAAGAAGGCCATCAAGAACAAATCTGCAGTTTTCACCATTAAAAACCCATTTTGACCCATTTCATGACATCAAACTACATATACCACTTCCGTTTTACACCAAAACTTGATCCACTTCATTAATTTAACATAACTAACACGTTCCAACAACACTTGACCCGTTTACAACCCAAAATGGGTACGAACACGCTTAAACCAAACACCCCATTATCATTACTCAAAAACACTTAAAACACACTTTGACCCATCGTTAGACTCCCAAATCGTTATGACCTTTCTAACATACAAATTGACACTCGACTACACTTTACAAATCAATAGAAGACTCGTGGGGGTACAACCTTGTCACTTGAGCTCGGTGTTCTATACTAAGCTCCTAATTATGATTTATCCTCCAATCCGCTTCCAATTCCTTAGGCTATAGTCCAAGTCCTTATATTTCGCCGCACATAAACCTACAAAAAAAACATTAACAACTAAAAGAATAAGCTTACGCTTAGTAAGTAAAACGATTATAACATAACATCATAACTTATTCACACATTAAGCATCATAATCCAACTATTTCATCACAACATTAAACATAACTCATACCTTAGCCATTTCAAGCCCTCTCAACTCATCACACCCTTCCTATATACCTACACTAATCCAACTCTACACTCATTCCCATTTGCTAGTTATGCCAAACTAGCCTTACATCTACTTCTTCACCCCACACTAATTTAAACACATTCAAGTAACCTCATCAAAGCATTCATATAACACATAATGTAAGAAATCATTATAACATTAAATCATAACCGATTTACTTACCTTGAATCCAAGCTAAGCTAATAACATGAATCCCACCATCAACATCTTCTAACCATCATCATCTTCATCTTCACTAGCCACCAACATCACTTCATCACCATCACCATTATCATCATTATTCCTACTAAAATTACATACCAAATACTTACTTTCTCATCAAACTAACACTTTCTAACAAGGGTTTACCAAACCCACCATGACCCTTATGAATCCCTCTCATAATCATTAAAAACACTAGATTAAGTTTACTTACTTGTGGGGGTCTTTGCTAGAGATGATCATAACCACAAAGTCTATATCTTCTTCCTTTCTAAGCTATCCAACAAGTGCTATTTCCCTCCTTTTTCTCTCCTCTAAATCCGGCCTTCATCTTATCTCCATAATGATGGAGAAATCTAGAATAAGCTAGATATACTAGTTAGGAAGAAACTTTGACCCATTGGCAAGATTGGTCCCTAAAGTCTCTTTCCTACTATTTTAACCACAACTAACTTATAACACATAACTAACAATTGGCAACTTAGGTCCTTCTAGTTTATACCTCACATTTCATATTACTACATTAGTCATACTTTGACTACTAGTTTGACCATCGGGTTTGACTTTCCACGTAACTTCGTTGACCAACCAATTACATCCAACCTTAGCATATTTCATCTAGGGTGGGGCCTACTCGTAACCGGGATACGGGTCTAACAATTCTACCCCCCTTATTTAGATTTCGTCCCCGAAATCTGCCATTCATTACTAACCTATACTTAGTCACATAACTCATCTCATTACTAGCACCTTAACCCCTAGTTTACTTAGTTCGACGATCTAAGTGATCTTGCAATTTACGCATACTATAACATATCACATGCCCTAATCCACATTACCCCCGCTTACTTTTATACCACACAACTCTCGCTTAGATTTTACATAATACAAGACTTACTTATTATTGCCAATCATCATCCTAATCCGCCCTATTACCGCACATCATTATTTCACTCGCTTTATCCTCTACCCTCATTCTTGACTACTCGATACTTAAGAAACTCGTACTATTTGACTTTACATAATCACACTCGACTAATACGTTCACATTCCATTTCTTTCATTCATCATATTTTGTACCACACCGCAAGGCACATTATGCCACCATTACAATTTCTCTATCCCATCAAGGTTCTCCTAATCCTCCTATCTTAGTCCTTACAATTTCTACGAATTCTAAACTCTCGCTTTCTACTTCTCTAACCCTACTCATGCCGTGTCGGCAACACATAGCCAACTCGTTTATAATTCCTCATTTACATGGAGAGGCGTCCCAATCGATGTAAATCAAGAAATATAAACTAGTGGTTATGTACTCCCGACATAACACCACTACTCCTAATTCCCAATTTAACTTTTATTATTTCCTCATTGTTTTTATTACATTATTTTTACTCTTCTTAGACTTGGATCCTTCACATTATCACATTCATCATGGGGATACTTTTATATGCCATGGACGTAGGCAACCCCTTGCCGGTGAAGGCAAAACTTTTCATCTCGAAGGATCTTTAACATTCATCCTGAAGGATTCCTTAACATTCCTTTACTTGGTCATCCCGAGGGATACCACATTTAACATTCATCCCGAAAGATAATTAACATTCATCACTTTACCACTTTCACATTTTAACACCGGATCCAAGTCATAAGCACCACACACTCATTATTACATTCGTTTATTATAGTAATTACCGCTAATCGCCTTAGCAGTAATATGATAATTTTAGAACAACGCCTTTATCTCATACACACTCCTTACATTCTTAATCCGCTTTAGTTATTTTCACATCTTTACTTTACCTCTTGCATTCTTAGCCTTCATTAATCAATTTCACATTCTTATTTTACATTTTAGTCCACCCGACTCATTTACATCTAGACCTCTCACATTTTACCAACCTTAACTCATGCATTCATTATAGTGATTACAGCGCCGTAATATGATAATCTCAAGACAACTTCTTTATCTCACACATACCCCTCTCATTCTTTCTTACGTTTTTAATCCATCACCTTTTTATTTCCATATTTTATCTCTCTTCTTTTAGTCTCACTCGCTTCCTTTACATGTAGACCTTACATAGATCGTCAATTATAACACGCTCATTATTTATTAATGATTACAGTTAATCGCCTTAGCTGTAATATAATTATTTCATGACAACACCTTAGCTTCACACATATTCATCTCATTTTAGCTATTATTACTTAGGAAGTTTCGTTCTATTTCACTATTTACTCAATCACCATGCCTTTCCTCATCTTGTAACTAAGTTCATCACAAACTTATTATGTATATATTTTTATTTCATTTCTTCACCACACACATTCAACGTTACCACATGTTCATACTTATGCCCCTACTGCTTTAACTCTCCACTAACCCGTCTCTAATACCTTATTATTGATTTCATACTAAGTATAAATGCTCGCAAGGCCATGCTTTGGTCACCACTATCATATAAGTTACGCACTTTCATTTTTAGTCACATTTCTTATAACCCACCACACAACTTATTACACCTATTCACCCTCGCTAACTACCATGGCACACAATCACCTAATCATATAACGATCACCGACAATATCCAAGTGTACGGTAATCTATCATTTAAGCACGTCTAGTCCACCATGGACTTACATTACATTCACATCAATACTATAAACATAAACAACTCCTAACACTTTATGCTCACACAACATATCACGCATTCCACTTCATAAACAATCAAAGACTCAAGTTCAACTTATTAATTCTACCATTAGTAAATCCACATTCTCAATATTCATATTATATCCAATCAAAGCCTAATCCCCCTATTGCTCTAAGCTCTTTCACATCGCACCACTAAGGCATTTATTTTTCGCGTCTAAATCATTACTTCTATACTTCACTACGTTCACATAATCGTATAATAATTACCGATACAACCCGAGGTGCACGTTCATCCTATCACTCCACATCAAGTCTCCCATCAATACACTCATATAGCAATCACATAATACGTTTCAAAACTCAACATTCACATCCTATAACTCACAAACTATTAGCCCGCCTATCTCAAACTTAACTTAACGCGTCTACGAGTGGTTTAAGTCTAGGCAACCTAAAGTGGAAACCTAATTCACTTAAACCGAAGCTTTGATACCAAGTTGTAACACCCCGTGCCCGCTTAGACTAAAAACTTTGACTTTTACGCGGAAACGACTCACCTTTACGGACATCTGCTTACTCTTTTGACCACTGACAAAAATCTATAAACTTTTAGCCCTTGAGACTATTTTTAAATGAAATTAGACTCAAATAGCTTCAAAACGATAGGTCATACGACCCATTTCGACTTACGGATTAAAAGATATGATTTTTCGAAAACTGCCCAACTAACCGTGACGCCGTCAGAAAAATGGTGACGCCGTCAGACCTTGACGGGCCAGAGGATTTTTGGACGATTAAAAGGGGACGCCGTCAAGAAGGCCATCAAGAACAAATCTGCAGTTTTCACCATTAAAAACCCATTTTGACCCATTTCATGACATCAAACTACATATACCACTTCCGTTTTACACCAAAACTTGATCCACTTCATTAATTTAACATAACTAACACGTTCCAACAACACTTGACCCGTTTACAACCCAAAATGGGTACGAACACGCTTAAACCAAACACCCCATTATCATTACTCAAAAACACTTAAAACACACTTTGACCCATCGTTAGACTCCCAAATCGTTATGACCTTTCTAACATACAAATTGACACTCGACTACACTTTACAAATCAATAGAAGACTCGTGGGGGTACAACCTTGTCACTTGAGCTCGGTGTTCTATACTAAGCTCCTAATTATGATTTATCCTCCAATCCGCTTCCAATTCCTTAGGCTATAGTCCAAGTCCTTATATTTCGCCGCACATAAACCTACAAAAAAAAACATTAACAACTAAAAGAATAAGCTTACGCTTAGTAAGTAAAACGATTATAACATAACATCATAACTTATTCACACATTAAGCATCATAATCCAACTATTTCATCACAACATTAAACATAACTCATACCTTAGCCATTTCAAGCCCTCTCAACTCATCACACCCTTCCTATATACCTACACTAATCCAACTCTACACTCATTCCCATTTGCTAGTTATGCCAAACTAGCCTTACATCTACTTCTTCACCCCACACTAATTTAAACACATTCAAGTAACCTCATCAAAGCATTCATATAACACATAATGTAAGAAATCATTATAACATTAAATCATAACCGATTTACTTACCTTGAATCCAAGCTAAGCTAATAACATGAATCCCACCATCAACATCTTCTAACCATCATCATCTTCATCTTCACTAGCCACCAACATCACTTCATCACCATCACCATTATCATCATTATTCCTACTAAAATTACATACCAAATACTTACTTTCTCATCAAACTAACACTTTCTAACAAGGGTTTACCAAACCCACCATGACCCTTATGAATCCCTCTCATAATCATTAAAAACACTAGATTAAGTTTACTTACTTGTGGGGGTCTTTGCTAGAGATGATCATAACCACAAAGTCTATATCTTCTTCCTTTCTAAGCTATCCAACAAGTGCTATTTCCCTCCTTTTTCTCTCCTCTAAATCCGGCCTTCATCTTATCTCCATAATGATGGAGAAATCTAGAATAAGCTAGATATACTAGTTAGGTAGAAACTTTGACCCATTGGCAAGATTGGTCCCTAAAGTCTCTTTCCTACTATTTTAACCACAACTAACTTATAACACATAACTAACAATTGGCAACTTAGGTCCTTCTAGTTTATACCTCACATTTCATATTACTACATTAGTCATACTTTGACTACTAGTTTGACCATCGGGTTTGACTTTCCACGTAACTTCGTTGACCAACCAATTACATCCAACCTTAGCATATTTCATCTAGGGTGGGGCCTACTCGTAACCGGGATACGGGTCTAACACAAGGCTTGAAGCAGTCAGGATTTTCTTAGCTTATGCCACTCACAAGAACATCACAGTTTATCAGATGGACATCAAGACAGCTTTCTTGAATGGAACTCTGAAAGAAGAAGTGTATGTGAGTCAACCAAACGGTTTCGTTGACAAAGATCATCCGGAATACGTCGACAAGCTAAAGAAGGCAATCTATGGTTTGAAACAAGCCCCACGGGCGTGGTATGACGAGTTATCATCTTTGTTATTGTCAAATAATTTCACCAAAGGAACAATTGATCCAACCTTGTTTACAAGAAAATACAAAAATGACATTTTGATTGTTTAGATTTATGTGGACGACATAATATTTGGGTCCACTAATTCGGAACACTCAAAACATTTTGAAAATCTCATGAAAAGCAAATTCGAAATGTCCATGATGGGTAAATTAAAATTCTTTTTAGGCTTACAAATTCATCAATCCCCGCGTGGTATTTTTCTTAATCAGGCTAAATATACAATTGAGATTTTGAAAAAACATGGTATGGAAAATTGTGACTCTGTTGGTACTCCAATGATCACTTCACCAAAAATTGGAACTGACCTATATGGGAAACCCATGGATCCGAAGAAATATCGGAGCATGATTGGTTCTCTCATGTACCTAACTGCAAGCCGACCAGATATTCATTTTGTTGTTTGCTTACTTGCAAGGTTTCAGGCAAGGCCTACCGAACTTCACCTCCAAGAGGTTAAACGGATCTTTCGATACCTTCGAAGAACCATTAACATGGGTCTTTGGTATCCGAAGGATTCGGAGTTTACACTAATAGCATTTTCAGATGCAAACCATGCCGGTTGTCAAGTTACAGCGAAAGTACATCAGGCGGAGCGCAATTTCTGGGAGAAAAGCTAGTAGGCTGGTCCTCAAGGAAATAAGACTGCACTGCTTTATCAATAGCAGAGGACGAGTATGTGTCTCTATCAGCGTGTTGTGCTCAAGTCCTTTGGATGAGAACACAACTCACGGATTATGGTTTCTCTTTCAACCGCATACCTTTGTATTGCGATTCCAAAAGTGCCATAGCCATCTCGTGCAACCCAGTGCAACACTCGAAGACCAAGCATATTAGAGTCCGCTATCACTTCATAAAAGAACACGTTGAAGAGGGTACTGTTGAATTGTTTTTCGTGAAGACTGAATATCAACTCGCCGATCTATTTACTAAGGCCCTCCCAAAAGAGCGGTTTGAAATTTTAGTTCGTCGAATTGGAATGCGAAGCCTAACTCCCGAAGAGTTAGAAAGTCTTCTCGAATCTTCTTGATTTATATCAAAAAGCTTCGCATGTAAATATTTTTGTAAATATATACTTGTAAAAATCTATACTGTAAATATAGAAAATTTCAAAAAGCCATAAAAAATATAAAACTCAAAAACCAAAAATATTCTTCTCTCGACATGTCTCTCGTATAATTGATATTCTGTACGTACTTAGAAATGTCATTCAACAATGATACGGGCATGTACAGATGCTTGAGCGTGAGTTATTTTTTTATGTTTTTCTAAAACATGTCGTTCCTCAAATTTTCTTCATTAAGGCTTTCGTACATTTCAGTACGAGACCCGTGCTTTATTGTGAAATCTTTTATCGTGGCCCGAGTACTCCAACTCGAAAAGATTTCATACTAAAGGCTACATTGATGAATTCTGATTATTTCCGATCAGGACTCGCAATGTTAATGGCAAAAAGGTAAAACCGTGAGCACTTAATCAAAATTGTTTTCAAAAAGATTTTTATAAGTCTTTCTATAAATTTTGTGCTCACAATGACTCCCTCAAAGACCACTAAATGCTTTTAAACTCAAAAGTTTAACCATTTGCTCTGATTAAGGGGGAGTATAAAAAGAAAAATGTTCCATTTTTCATGCTAAAATCAGTCCGTCTCTCTACAAAAAGTTTCATTTTAATCAACTGTTTTCAAAAATACCACATCATGCTATTTTTGAGGGGGAGATTAGGTGTTTATTATAAATATGGGGGAGATGACGTGATTAAAATATGATCTAAAATAAGTTTTATCGTTTGAATCTCAAAACGAGTTCTTCAAAAAGACTCAGCATGAACCCTCGAATTGACGAAACTAAATGTCCGTTCTCGAAAAGACATGTCCTGGACGGGTAATAATTTCAAACTGGTTTTCCAGTGATGTAAGCATGTCTCGCAAAGGACTTGTCTGAGTAGAATGTACCAATTCGAGAGATGATCTTTGAATATGACCGGGACGGGTAATAACTTCAAGCTAGTCTAACTAGTGATGTAAGCGTGTCTCGCGAAGGTCATGTTCATGGAAAATCGATCATTTCAAATGTGCAAACTCTACCCAACATGTGCAATTTATTTCAAAAATGCATGAGCACATGTGAAGGGGGAGTGTTTCAAAAATGCAAAACTCTCAATGTGTTAACAAAATATGTTTTCTCATAAACATGTTGAGAGATTTTCACAAGGTTTAATGGCATGTGACAAATAATCTAGGATAATCATGGAGTAATAAGGTGATTATGGTTAGGTTATGTCCAATGATCCACCAGAACCGGAGGGATCTACACAAGGACTATTCCAATAACGTAGCATTAGAAGTCCTTAGGATAGATTGAAAAAAGGAGTATAATGAGAAAGGAGAAAGAAGGGGTTGAAGAATGAAAAAGAAAAGTTTTTGTAAGGGTGAAAAGAAATAGCCCTCCATGAAAACTTAGGTCAGAAACCGGGTCAATACATCTGCTATCGGTACTCACTAAGGTGATACTGATATTGAAGACAAGACGTCATGGACCCAGTGACGCATTTGCACCACCCTCCTTGCCACTCAGATATCTCTTAAAAGATATTTGTTTCAATTCTCACGGAGAACACTACATAATCTATCGACCTCTCACTCCGAGATGTGTTGATATTGAAAAGGTGGCACTCTGCTCCATGCCTCCGACGACTTAAACCAAAACGCACATAATTGAGTTTAGAGACATGAGATTCATCAAAAGATCTCTTAGGAACACTTCCTATGCAATACACTTGTGTTCATCAAAAGGATACAAGTTGTATGAGTCTTAATGAGATCCAAGGATCTTGCCACACGAAATGATGGCCGCTGGATGATTTATTGCTAACTGTCTTATGCAGGTACCGACGAAAGTCCATCCACCATCATCATCTACAACATCGAAGCAGCTGAACAGAAGATGTAGATCAAGGCAAGAAAAACCACAAGATGATTCTTTGAAGATCACAGTGCATGAAGGAACATTAATTGAAGAATATTATACATTGACACACGAAGTTCAAGACGTCAAATGCAAAAGACCAATCACGGGAGCATCATTGAAATGACCATCCCTTAGGGGGAGATTGTTAGCATTGATTTTATGCTATTTTGGAAGTGATGGTCATTTGACATCTAGAAACAAAGTGTAATGTATAATATGTAGTTTAAAAGTGGGCTTGTAGTATTAGTTTTATTAGTATCCAATGTATAAGTGTAATACATTTATAAGCCCACTACATAGTCCAAGTAAAAGCCCACACATATCCAATGTGTTGGCTGTGAATTCGTATAATACACACACACTCTTCTCATTGTTGGTTGGTTGTCTCATAAGTTAGAAAGAGAGAGTGTGTGTGTATTCCCATTGTCTTTGTTTATTTCCTTTTCACTTGAAGCTAATAAACATTTGACCAAAGTTAACATAATATCCACATCTCTCTTATTGTTCTTAATATGCATTTGTGAGTTATCTCATCTTAGTCTTGTCGAGGTGTATGATAAAGAGGAAGCTCGGTTCATCATTCTAAGTGAAGATCGAGTGCTACATCTATAGATGTTTTACTTTATATTAAATGTTAAATGGGATTTAAAACATTAAATCTTCTTTCATAAATTACATTTTTAGTGTGTGTTCTTGGAGGTCCAAAGACAACATTCACATACCAATATAAGGTGCTGTTTGGTTTGAGGGTATGGAATGGTTTTCTGACACTTGATCACAAAAGTCAACAAATGTTTTATTTTTAATATTTCATACTACTTAAGTTGTCATTTTCACTCTTAGACCATGTGTAGTGGTAAGAAGTGGAGAGTGGGGGGTTGTTTGACACGTGGCATGTGGGGTATTGTGGGGCTTTGTTGAAAAAATTGTGTAGTGGAGAGTGGGAGGTTGTTTGACACTTGTCATTCATTTTTTTTTCTTTTTTATTTTTTTTAATAATTAAAAACTTATAAAAAAAACTAAATAATATAAATAAAAAGATAATTTCATTAAAATAAACCCTAAAACTATTACATAATTAAAAAAATAATAATAAATAAAATAAAATAATAAAGTCATACAATTTCATACTAAATATTACATAAAAAACACTACCAACCATACTTTTTTTTATTGCTTCATTGATTTGTTCGTTAATAGCTTTTTCCTCGTCGGTCATCCCATCGGTGCTTCGTCGCAGTTGCTCCCAATCTTTCATTTTGATTAGCGTTGCTTGGTCGTTGTATCTCTTTTCTTTAAGCTCACGACGCTTTTGAGCCTCATCCCCTAGCCTAGCTAGTTGAGCCGCAATTTGGCTCAATGCGTTGTCGGTGTCGGTGGTAGAGGATGAGGAAACCCCTTTGCCTTTGGCACTTCGCCTACCCGAGGGCCTTTGCGGCTCGACATACACGGTCTCCTCATCTTCCGCCTCGTCGTTTAGGTTCAATGTGTGAGCATCGGACGATTGGCTTTCGGGGGCGGATGATGAATCGGTTTTAGACCGTTTTGACGGCCTCGTTGTACGAATTTCCAAAGAGGGTTGCTGGAGCCATTTTTTATGGGTGTGAAGGTACTCCCACACCGCCTTGTGTTGGAATGATTGCGACTTAAGCGCCTTGTATTCCTTGTCGGCGGCCTCGTATGTCCACGTCAACAAACTTTCACCACTTGGTACCGGCGTATTCTTTTTCCGGTTGTAGATACCGTTAAAGAGTTGACACGCCTTGTTGAGGTCGGTCCACTTCCCCCGAATCATGTCCGGCGTACGATAATCTTCTCCGACACCCATTGCGGTAAAAAATGCTTCTCGAATTCGAGCCCAAAAAACCATTCCTCGTTGATAATTCGCTACAAAATAGACAAATAAACATAATAAAGATGAGGATCTTGGTTTGAAAACATAGCCTCGTTCTCGTTAACACGACGAGGACGAACGTATTCGGGGTTTGTGTAATTTTGTGGGCGGGTTGGACGGTTGGGATTCATGGTGGTTTGATGAAAATATATAAAGATGAGGAAATGTGTTTATAAAAATTGAGATGAATGTATAAATGATAGGAGTTTATAGTGTGATTGAATGTATAAAATTATATAAAATGTGATAGTTTTACAGGAGTAAATGGGATTTTTTTAAAAAAAAAAAAAAAGAGAAGCCTGCATATCCGAACGTTGGCAACGTTCGAATTTTATGGGAAATAGAGATACACGGGCGCTGTCAGCACCACGAAGGGGAGGGTTTTTTGGCCAACAACGCCCGGCCGTTTTGCACGTTGGGGCGTTGTTGGGCGCTGTTTGGGGCAAAACTGGGTGCAACAACGCCCATTACGCATGGTCTTACAATATGTGTTTAATAATATAACTAATGGGCCCGCTTTATTATATAATAATATTAAATAAAAATTAATTCTAAATTACATTTTACAAAACAAACAACATTAATATTATCAATCAATTTACTTTTCTTTCAATTTATATCAAATCCAAATCTTATTCTAACCCATGATTATACCAAACGGGCCCTAAATTACTATATTTGATTCCTATTTTACGCCTATGGATAAGATAAAAGTAACAAATTTGTAGCAAGAGTTCCACGCTTCCACTAGGCACTAACATCACTTTTCATCTTAAATTAGTAAGTAATAATTCGGTTTTGTATCTAAAGTCAAATATATACGTAAGTGATATGTATCGTGAGTGGGATCCCCATCCCAAAAGAGCTTTAATGTTTACGGATCATGTTATTAGGTCACAATAGTTTTCATTAAAAGATTTAAAATATATATAAACCTTTTTATTTTATTTTAACCATAATGAGTTTTTATTTCATGTACATGTGACATTAAGAGGTTTATATTATGACCAGTGATTTGCACATTCTCAAAATTTATTGACACACTTCACTCAATGCATTAGACAGTTGTACTTTACGTATAACATGTTTTAACTGCTTGTACAGTTGAGTGTGCCAATAAATTTTAGGAGTGCTCTTAGATGTAATTATGTAAGCTTATAGACCTATATAAAGCTTCATCATTATGAATATAGATGTAATTAAAATGTGTTAATTCAAAGAATATATATTTATATTGCAGTTAAAAAGATAATATTAGTTAACATGAAAATAAAGGACAAAAAATGTAACTTTTTCATTTTTGTTGTTATGTGTATCCTTCTTTCTTTTTGCTATTAAAACATAAATGTTTTTAATCTTTGTGTGTATTTTATTCATATACAATGACTATTTTACCCTTTGATGTTAAAATGGTGGTTAAAAAATATAAGGATAGAATGATCACAAAATACAAAAAAAAAACAAAATTTGAAAAGTACTGTTTTAATAGAAAAAATAAAGTATTAAAGCAACAAAAATGAACAAGTCAGATATATTACTCGGTTATTACCCTTGAAAATAAACTAGTAAGTTTTTTTTCTATTACTAGTAGTTAAAGTTTTGGTCTTTGAGATATGCACCAAATATAAAAATGCCCTTTAGCACAAGTTTGGAGCCAACATAAAATTTTGGACCAAAGCAAACAAGGGATAGGTTATCCTCACACCCCTAAAAAATACCAACCGCACACCCTTTAATTTTTGTATTTTTTTATTTTTTTTATTTTTATAATTTTGTTTATATATATAAAAAAAAAAAAAAAAAAAAAAAAAAAAAAAAAAAAAAACCTATAAACCTAAAAGTGCGGAACAGAAAATATAAAGTTTAATAAGTCAAACGCTTAAAATTGTCAGAAATACGGAACAAAAACTGACAAAAACTGTGATATACTGTAAATAAAAGGGAGGACAAAAGGAATAAATGACAAAAACACCCACTGATTTGACATCATAAGGGGCGTTTATATAGTAGAGCCCAGCAAACAAATACTACACATTTTTTAGATGATAATAAAACCCTTTGCATTAAAATGTAAGCTAAAATGAGTTGTTCGGAGATGGTGACCTTTTATTTTCTTTTTGTTTCTTGTTTTGCCAAGTTATTTATATTTTTGGTGGATATATGTGCATTCAAATAAGAAATATCATTGTCAAAATGACTCTCTTTTGTTTTAATAAGCAATAGAATATATTTTTAAACGTGTACGTGTCTTCTATTATCGTTTGAAATATATTTTTTCTGGTTTAAAAACTAGTATCCTGGTTGTCACGTCCCTTTTAAAATAATGTAATTATGTGACTAATTTTAATTAGAAATTTAGTCAAAGTTGTAGGTTTTGTAAGTTGTAGGCTTTGTTTTATGATGAGGTATAGTCATAGATACAAACATTTTTTTTTTCTTTTTTTCATTAATAATGTATTGAGTAAATTGCAAAAATCGTCTTTGTGGTTTGGCCAAATTGCACGTTTCGTCCTTGTGATTCATTTGCAAAGATCGTCTTTATTTTGCATTGTTACGTGCACTTTTAGTCCTCCATTATTGCAAAAATCGTCCTTGTGGTTTGCCAAATTTCACTGTTGAAGTACCAAAAGTGCACATAACAATGCAAAATAAGAACGGTCTTTGCACTTAATGAACCACAAGAACGAAACGTGTAATTTGGCCAAACTACAAGGACAATTTTTGCAATTTACTCTAATGTATTTGATTAATAACAAGTTTTTGAAAAATGATAATCTAGAAAGTTCCTCTCTAGAGTAATAGTAAGAAGTTAACACGTCTATTTGATACTTACAAAAGGCAAGGTTTTTAAAACCGAATCGGCAAACAAACTGGATTTCATAAGGTTTTTGTTGGTATTTTCTGGTTGAACCAGTGAACCGACCGAACTGGCTCGGGTCTTTCTTTCAGGTTGAAACGGCCGGTTCAGTTCGATTTTCAAAAAACACCGACTAAAGGAGAGTTTCCCAATTCTTATTATCAAAGTGACATAACATGTTATATGTATTCTAGCTTACAACATTTTACGTTGTTGGTTATGAGAAACAACTTCGAAACTGATTTCAATAGTTATCTTTTCTAGCTTCGATCAATGATCTAGAAATTTTATCATTAATTTAATAATCTTAAATTCTTAACATAACCAAAACTGTTGTACACAATTTGTGTAATCTTGCATTGAGGGAAAAACGAAGTTTAAATTTTGAAGAGAGTGGTATTCAGGGGCGGCCAGAGGGGAGTTTCGGGGTGCACGGGAACTTCATGGATTTATCCTAGTAAAAAATCGTCATAAACTTTTCAAGGGAACCTCGATTTTTTGAATGCATTGGTCCCAAACTTTTCGTGTTACAAGTTTTCTCTAAATCTTATGAAATTCACCTTATAACTTCTGATCTTGTGTTCGCCACTGCCAGTATTGTACTATGACGGGGATCTTGTAGGTAGTTTACGAAACCATAACACGTATTGATCAGGTACATTTATGAAAAATTTACAAAATTAGAAACACAATTTGTATGAACCTTATGTGTTTACGAAAAATCAAAACTTTTTACAAAAATTAACATTGCATTGCACAATTTTATGAATGTCTCAAGATCCTCCAAGACCGATCTTGAATCCGTCACTAAACATAATACTATCAAGTATCTGACACCATAGTTATATAGGTCAATTAGTGTTATCGACTATCAACGAATTGTCATATTACTTTTCACACTTTTTTTTTTCTTTTACGGTAATAAAAAGTTAGTCGTATATTCCACAAAAGGTGTACATTGGTGGGAACATCATGATTCCGGGTGCCTTTTGGCATCAGCCATTGTCCACCCCACAAGGAATAGCTCCGACAACTCTCCTGAGCCAGAGAAGCACCACCTGGAGTGAGCGAGCCGAGATTCGACCTACGATCTCTTATTCCACAAAGTCTTTTCAGTATGCCTATAGGTTTTGCGGAGACAGGTACCTATTTGAAGAAGTTAGTCGTACATAGGCTATTTTTGGCAAAAGTAGCAGTGAGCTGTGAGTTGTAGCCACAGCTCACTGCTCACCGCTCAACATTTGAAAAATGAGCTTTTCTAAAAAATAGCAAAGCTCACCGCTTTTTTGCCAAACTAACACTAAAAATAAAAAAGCTCATTGCTCCCCGCTCATCACCTTAAAAAACTCAAAAAAACTCTGCGCCAAACATATCAATAATTTAGCCAACATTTAGGAACTATAATAAGCAACATCACATGATATAAAAGGTCAAAAGCTGACTTTCTAACTATTTGTTAACTGTTTTTTCAGAAATCCAATCTAACAATTTTTAATCAAATGCCATAATATGCATATGGCATGTGATTGTTTTCGTATTATGCGAAATAATCTCGAATATTTTTAAGTTAATCATGCATGTATATAATTTTTTTCTAACAAAACCATATTAAAAGGTTAAATGATCATTGATGTTACAAAAAATGTACGAAAATAAAAGTAAAATAAGTATTACTTTACGTGTAAATGCAATAAAAGCCGCAGTCGAATACAATGAAAGGCACGTGGCTTTGTTGGCAATAGCCTCAGTGGGTTGACTAATTAACTTAACCATGGTTAAGTTTTATATATCATCACTTCACTTCATGTACAAATCAACAAATGTACATTCTACTTTCAACATGTGCCTAACAAAAAAAAGTTCAAAGAAGTTATTGATTATCGCATAACAACACTTTTTAGCTTGTAGAAAATATTGTATATCTTTAGTAATCTTTTTTTTAAAACATCTTTGATACTATGCTGAAAATGGATTTTTTTTTTTTTTTTTTTTTTTTTTTTTTTTACGGCGGAATTTTATTAAAATAACAAAAACTAGAAAATATTACATAGAAGCAATAGAAACTAAAGGATGTTGAATCCAACCTACCCAACTAAATATAAACTTAGGATACGAAATCCAAAGAAAGGATTGAGACACAATATAATCCCATAAAACCGCCTTCTTAGGAGGGGGAACCGAGAAGACCAACTGATTACGAAAGTTCCAAATGGACCACAAGAGAGTCCCTCCAACCCCTTCTAAAAAGAGCTTCTCCTTAGATGAAAGATGCACGGAATCTAGCCATGAACTCCAATCCAAAAAATTAGAACAAATTGGAGTGTCTAGATCCCATCAACGAGCCAACAGCACCCACAAATCCTTAGCCATCTCGCAAGAAAAGAAAATATGGTTAACGATTTCAACATCTTCACCACAAATTGGACACAAGGTCGAGTCGACGTCGATGCCTATCCTTTCCAAATTAACCCTGGTAGGTAGTTTACTGAGGACCAATCTCCACAAGAAAACGTTAATGTGAAAACGTAGAGGGGGGGGGGGGTGAATATGTTCCCGTTTTGAAAACTTAAAACTTGTTGTATCAAATTTTCAATTAAGCTTGTTCTAATATGAAATATGTCAATTATAGTTTATGACTAGCATAAACTAAAACATGTTGTCACACAAGTATTATAACAAGTCACAACACAAACAAACATGTAATGCAAACATAAAGTAAAGCAATAAGTAAAACAAAGCGCAAACCAAACACGATGATTTATAGTGGTTCGGTCACTGAGCTCCTCTCCGCCCTACTCCACTCCCCGAGTACCCAACTCGAGAGTTACTTCACTAGATCAACAAGCTCCCTTCTCGGCGGAGAAAACCTTACAATCGTCACTTACACTTTTTCCGGTACAATGCTAAATACCGGGTTCTTTTACAAGGGCACAACCACTCCCGTCATCGCTTATACAATTTCCGACACTAAGCTAGATGTCGAGTTCTTTACAAGGGTACAACCACTCCCGTCGTCGCTTATACTTTTTCCGACACTAAGCTAGATGTCGAGTTCTTTACAAGGGTACAACCACTCCCGTCGTCGCTTATACTTTTTCCGACACTAAGCTAGATGTCGAGTTCTTTTACAAGGGTACAACCACTCCCACTATGTTTTATGGCCCAACATAGAAACCTTGTGTTTTATGGCACAAACACATAAACCATCTAATCTAGTATGAATAGATTGTTATGCAATGATGTTTACAATAATGATCCATGACATAAATGTCCACTGGATGTGAATGCCTAATCTAAATGAACTTCCGTTGATAGGAAGCCTTCAATGGATGAAGATCACAAGCTCTCTAAACTTGTTGTGATGGATCTTCATATATGTATGCATGTGGAATCTACATGAACTTCTTTAATAAGAAGTCTTCAAACATTGAGGATGTCAAGTGGACTTGAATCTTCAAATGTTGGTATGCTTTGATGAATAATGACTTCGAGATCTTCTAACCTTCTTGGTGGATCAGGAAGTATGCTAAGCTTATGATGGATGATGACTCACGATCTCTGAGCTTTCTTCACAGGATCATTACGAGTGTATGCTTACAACATAATGAAAGTTAATAACCTTATGATCATTATGAAAAGGGTGATTAATGTGTGTTTCTACATGGTTTCCTACTGATCTAAATGTATGCAAAGAGTAGAGAGAATGTGTGTTCTAGTGGGTTAAAACAATGGGTAAATAATGGGCTACTATTTATAGGAAAACTTGTTCAGACAACCCGCGGATTTGGCGGAACCAATTCCAGGGTTCCGCCCTTTATGTTGTTTGGTTCCGCCGGGACATGACAGCTAGCTCTTACCATATCTTACCAAGATCTTACACAATCCAACTCATTGCTTGAAGATCTTTCCAAAATATTATACTAAGTCTTACAAGCTATCCAAATGATGTATGCCATGATGTCATGTATATATTTACATTTTAAGAATTAAAATGTAAATAATGTAAATGTATATATGTATGTCCTATGTATATACTAGTTTAACTAATATATGTTTACCAATATGTATCATGTTAGTTTGACACCTAAAGTGTACTTATCCTATTAATCTTAGGAAACATGATGTACAAGTAAAAGTACTTGTATATGCAAAATGTGAAATGAGGTTCTAAGTAGAATGGTTAGTCTTTTTAAAATACTTAATGACCTAGCCGTATTTTAAACATTCTAAATGATTTGTTAAGGGTTTGATCATAATGCCACATAACAAACATGTACGAACCTGTGTTGTACCATACGAGGACTCGAGAGGTGTTGAATGTATTGTTGAGACAAAATAAGATTACAAGTAACTTGTACATTTTACGTTATGTATCAAGTTACATGTTTGTCATCAATCAAAACAAACGAGACTGCTTGCACTAACAATCTCCCCCTTTTTGATGATGACAAAATATGTAAACGTGATAGAAAGTAAAATGTAAAAAAGTTACTTGTGTCCGTACTACCTTTTACATTACCTTCTTTGTTTACACTCTTCTCCCTCATTACTTTCTTCGTTTACACCTTTTTCCCCCTTTTGTCAAAACAAAAAGGGTGTGTCCTTGGAGTTAACTTCATTTCTTCCCGAAATGGCGAGCTTGCATCATCCCTAGTGAAGTTAAATTGACTACTCCAATCTCCTATGGTTGTTGCGTCCCCTAGGTTGTTAGCGGATCTATGGATCAAACTAAGACTCTTAACCTATATCAAGGTTAGTGTTGTGCAATAAAATAAAAAATATATGAGAAATGCATGATGAATGAAATGCACATAGCAAACGCGACACGTTGGTAGGCTATGTTGGACTATCTCCTCCTTTTTGTCGAAACACAAAGGTGTGTTGAAGAATGAGAATTAATATGAATGCGAGCATGCTCCCCCTTGAAGGTTGCTCCCCTTTGGACAATACTCCCCCTAGTTGGAGTGCCAAGTATATGATGCATGAAATAAGAATGCTATAAAAAAACTAAGGTTAGTGCATGATTAGTTCCCCCTTGATCAATACTCCCCGTTGCTAGCCAACGTATAACAATGCGTGTATATGATGCATTCTATAAATGCTTGACGGAAGCTCCCCCTTGCTTTAGGGCGTCAAGATGAACCTACAAAACAAAGATTAGTGCACTAGAAGCTATGTCTTAAGACAGATATGTCATATACGACCAATGTGTATAGACGATGCAATATGAGTGCTTGATAGATAATCCTCCTGATTCGAGGACGTCAAGAAGCACCGACAATAAAAGAAGAAAATGCAAACTTCATCCTTAGATGAGTATGCAATATACGAACGAGAGTATATGATGATAAACCTACAATGAAAGGATTAGTGCAATATATTTCATCTTCAAGGAAAAATAAGATGTATATATATGTATGATGCAATATATCAATGATAAACTATGTTATAAAGTGTAATTTTCTAATAAGAATTACAATCATAAGAATATAATATGATAAAATCCTACAAAACAATGCCTAGGAGAGATACAAGAAGTGGAGTTAAAGTGAATGGTGCTAGTGTCGGTGTTGGTTTACTAGTGGTGATAACTCAATAGATGACTAAAGATTGATGCAAGTAGATTTTTTGCTAATCCATGGTGGTGATGATTAGTGAAAGAAGTGATGGAAGGTGGTGGTTGCAATGAATTCAGAAACTCTAATGTACAGCAAATGCTATAAGAGTATTGAAGACGGTTGAGGTTATGACAGTATCATCAAAGATGATGTAACGTGCCATAATATATGCTCGAATGGAATTAAGATAAAGTGAAGACAATGATCACTTAGGAATAAAAATTCCATATGCAAAAACTAGAAAAGCTAGATACCTATATGAGGATGAAAATGACATCATAAGATGCGAGAGTGTTGGTTAGACCAACGTATTGAGAATGACGATTTTGATATATCGTTTGCACTGACAATGACGTGCTTGATATGTATCAAGAATGAAGAGGATGAGATCCTATGATGGTGTTCTAGACAATGAAGTTGTGAGATTAAAAGGAAAATCCTAGACTCGTTGGTTGTGAGAGGGTTGTTTGTTTTAAGTGGCTAAAAACTGACTCAGGTACCCCACGGATTAGGCGGAACCAAATCTTTGGTTCCGTCCGTCTTATCTAAGGGTACCGTGGGACCAAAATTGATTTGGTCATGTTTTGTCGTTTTTGATCAAACGAAGGTTCAAGCTAAGGTCTATTTACTTATAACTACTGATTTGGTTTCACTAATCCTAGTCAAAGTCTAAGGAGACTTAATGCTTCTCGTTTAACAGGGTTGTCAAACACATGATGTGTTTTTCACTTGAAGAGGTATACTGTGATGTTGAAACACTTGTGATTTAGTTAGTTGATTATAATTGAATGGTGTGAACCTATGAGTAAGTGTTCTTAGATACAAAAAGACAATTATGTGAATGATTTTCTCTCCCCCTTAATCGGTGGACATCCAACATAATGTGTGATGTATCAAATGAAGAATGATGGTAAAGTGTTTAGGATGTTGCAGGTTAATGAAAGCGATGAGCTTAGTAATGTTTTTGCGGATGTTTGATTAGCATACAAAGAACTTCGTCCTTGAAGTCACGTAGCTCTTCTCTATCAATGCGAGATGATCGCATGACGAGGCATGTGGTTTTCTCATTGGAGGTGTATTGTTATAACAAAAAGGTTATGGAGATGTTGTTAGAAAAGCGGAAGCAATAATGCAATTTGAAAAGAGGTTGATTGGAAGATACGTAAACACAAATTTCAATCCTCTAAAACTTAATCCTATTAGCTTCAAAATCTATATGCAAGAGAATGGGTCCCATAAGCATATTACTAATCTACGTAGTAATAAAGGGATTATAATTATGCAAAATAGTCATAACAAAGTGAGATAACAAGTAATTTGTTATCAACCTACAATATAAACATGTTAATGACAAAAGATGTGATTATGATAGAAATCATAACATCTTATATAAACAAATATTCACCTACTAGACAAAAAGCTACCACATATCATCAAGACAAATAATCATATTGCAAGAGAGCATGACATTGTTTGAGATACTTATATTGTGAAATTGTTTTGATGTAATGCTTAGTCATTTAAGCATACTTACTCATTAATTAACACAATAAAACGACTTCTAAATGTTTATCATACCAAAAGCACTTAGACTTATTATATGTGCACACATGGCAAACAAATAGTGTGACAAGGTCACAAAGGAAGTGAGACGACAGGTTCATGCAAATAATTCTAACATTTTGAAAGCATGCATCATTTAGACTATCCTACGAAAAATCTCAATGAATGTCAACTAAAGACAAGAGCTATCTAACACCATGTATTAAAAATGACATATCGTGAGTTAACAAGAACCATGTTAATCTTGTGAAATATCATATAACAAGTATCATGCAAATCATATTAACATCTAGTAGCATAAAACATATATAAGCATACAGACAAAACCTTTCGAAGGTTTACACATTTGACTATCAATCAAATAATTATCATGAAAACGTCAAGATACTTAATCATATCAAACAAATAACATGTAATCAACACATGTATATGTAATGCAAGTGGTTTTACTAAGAAAAATCACATCTACTACTTGGTTGATTTATATTCCTGAGACAAGATAAATTATCTTATTTTAATACTTACTTTAGGCAAGTATAGGAATAAAGATTTTTCAAGTTGGAGAATGAATATGAGACTATTACTAGCGGTGCTCAATTCAGGCTAAACACGACCATTTTTATGAGTGATTCCACATACCCAACTTCTCTGCTGGAAGCAATTTAACCGTTATGTTAAATTGAGTTTCTAGTGCAATAGATTCTCCAGTAATCATTCTCATGTCTGAAAGATAGGAATTCATATTTTTGCCTATCGAAGTATATAAAGTATAATAGTTCACCAATACTTGGCTTAATGAGACTCAACTATTTCTATTAAAACTAAGGTGATGAAGATGTCATGTTATATACGGGAATTTGACGAATATGTGTCAACAGATTTTAATCTTTGTGTTTGGAATCTAAAGTTGAATGACCTAAAGGGTGACATCTTTTATGTTGAGTTTAAGTATGTGTTATGCAAGTGATTTGATCATCTAATACCAAGAGATGTGTGATAATGGAATATGTTAAGAACGTTCTCAAGAAAGTTCTTTGGAACAAGTATCTAAATAAAGTTACCAACTTTTACAAATCTTGTGTATGCTCTAGAGATGTGTAGGATATGCACAAGGTTTGAACTAGATTATGAGCAAGGTTTGGTTATGATGTACGCTTGAAAGGAAATAGACACATATAGTATCTTTCAACAAGTAAGATTATCTCGTGGAATAAAGTCATCATGCTTATGAAAACAAGTATGACAAGATGAGGGGGAAGCTCTAGTTCATAGAACTTGCAGATGTTTGTTTAAGATCATTTACCCAATGAGGTGTAATGAAATCTCTTGTAACACAACCGTTCATGTTGCAAGGTGAGAATGATGCATAGGATATACATTATCCTTTTAACAAGATAAAAACTAAACGCATGATTTAAGCATAATGTTTTCTGAAACATCATGTTTTCCTAAATGAAGATATGAGTCCAAGGTGTTTGAATTGGATAGACCTATCCTAAATAAACTTGGGGATGACACGAAGAATTCACTTGAGTTTCTTATGTATACTCCTCAAGAGTCATTGTTACTTGGGGTGCATGAGGTTGGCTTTGCATTTTAACATATGTTGTTAAAATGTTGATTTAAAGTTTAATGAAACTTATGCAAAAGTTAAAAGTATTACCAATACTTTGATAACTTGTGAAAGTGGTACTACTTAAACCTAGTGTAAATGAATGTGAGCTTCATGCTTATTTGATGGTGAAGGTTCTAATCCTATATGTGGTAAAGTATGGTTGAGTTTGTTTAACGAGTGTTTGGACAAAGGGCTTTTTGAGCAATGCACTCAATGGATTCAAATGATGATAAAGATTATGGTGATGTAGGGGTTTGTTGTGCTATAAAAGTACTTAGGTTTAATGGATGTTGAAAACAACAAGGATGGAGACTAATTCTTGTGATCCATAGGTAGGTACAACTAGTGTGTGATGTGATCTGAAGCTTAGGGCCTGAGATATATCACAGAGGTGAATGTGACGGGACGATGGTGAAAGTGCAAGTGTACTTAGGTGATAGGATAAGTGTTTTAACATATGTTGTTAAAATACTTGGGTGTTGATTCTTTCGGATATGACTTTTAATGACTACAATCGTAAGTCAGATTTACTTGAATATTTCGGACGAAATACTTAAGTTGTCAATCCTACTTTGATGAGATTGGATAGCATTCAAGGATAGCAAGACTTTGATAATACATCTATAACCTAAGTGTGAGTTATGACTCGATGTAAATCTTAATCGTCTTGATGGATGACATGTTAACCAAGAAAGGCAACATATGTGGATACACAACAATATCTGTAGTCATAAGTTGGACTTGTGATCTATGATATTTTTGCACACAGTGAGTCTGGATTAGTTAGGAAGTTGTCAATTTACAAATCAAGCTAATGAATGGGTAAAGGACAAAAGAATGCAGTGAGTGTGTGTAATGATCACAAATACTCAGTGGTTCGCGGATTGCAAGGAACAAATTTTCAGATTCCTTCCTTTATGGAGAAAGGTATCTTGGATCATTTTTGTGAAATTTGAAAGTATTATTAGAGATGATTATCCTATAGGTGCAAGTGAGATGTCCTAATCCTAATATGAGTGAACATCAGTGAAAAGAATCCTAGTGATGAAAGTGAGTGATCTTGAGTGAGGGATTTAAACGAAAATTTAAATATCTAACTGTTAGTCTGGCGGAACCAAATGATAACAAAGGCGGAGTCCAATTTTTGGTTCCGCGGAATCCATTGGTTCATTTTAGGCGGAGCCAAAAACTTCAACAGACGGAACCCAGATTTTGGTTCCGCCATTTCCGCCAATGGAAAAAAGTTAACAGAGAGCATGTCAAAATTCTCGAAACCCGTTCAATTCCCGAAAATTGTCCTAAAACATATGTAACTACTTAGTTGTGATTGATTAAAAACAAAAACTCAGGTTCTAACACATGTTAGCATATAGATCAAACCGAGGATTTTGAACTTACCATATATGGAAGTTAAGCCAAACAGTGTCTTAAACATGAAAAATTGATAACATCAAAATGTTATCTTCCTGTATGACACGGTTAGTTCACATGAACATTCAAATGTAAGTTTCTATCCTATGACAAGACAAATACATTAAACATCATGATTAGAAGCAAATGTACCAATCACCATTTTCACAAATACTACATGTTTACACATTTTAACACTTGAACCATTAAGTGAGTTATTGTGCAAGACAGTACTTATCAAGATACTTAACTAGTTTTACTTTGTTCTTAATCCTACGTGAATTATGCAAGATAATCACATAACATATGCAAAGAAGAATATCTAAGTATATAAAAAATACAAAAACAATTTATCAACTTATTGCACAAGATCTAGCGACAGTCCGATTGTGCATAAAACAAGCAATTGATAAACAAGCAAATAAATATCATGGAAAAACACTTATGTATTATAAATCAACAAGTGCAATCTCAATTACCAACAAGCAAACAACATGTATGCAAACAACAAAACAAGTAGTCATATAGCATAGCATAAAAGGAAAGATACTTTTCGTCACTTTGTGTTTAAACATGATGATGTACATCAAGCTTGATTAGTTTCTTTTGCATATATGAATATCTCCTATTTAAGTATCATTTCTACTTACGAGACTTATCAAATCATTTACGAAGTGATTTTTCAACTAAATTAATAGTTATCCTAAACACTCTTTTCAAAATTGTATTTTTCGTAAATTTGATTTAAGCACATAATTTTGACACTTAACTCTTTTGAGAAATCTTTTCTTTTGATTTTCCAAAGACATCTTCAAGCTTGTATACAAAGTAACATTTAACAACAAAATTTCTAAGTATACTTAGCGAAACATTTTTCATATTATATTTCACTTCAATGGTAATTTGATACATGGATCGTACACCATTTTAAAAACCATTTGTTTTGAAAATAAGAGCCACGAGGCTCTGATACCAATTGTGAAAACGTAGAGGGGGGAGGGGTGGTGAATACGTTCCCATTTTGAAAACTTAAAACTTGTTGTATCAAATTTCCAATTAAGCTTGTTCTAATATGAAATATGTCAATTATAGTTTATGACTAGCATAAACTAAAACATGTTGTCACACAAGTATTATCAACAAGTCACAACACAAGCAAACATATAATGCAAACATAAAGTAAAGCAATAAGTAAAAGAAAGTGCAAACCGAACACGATGATTTATAGTGGTTCGGTCACGGAGCTCCTCTTCGCCCTACTCCACTCCCCGAGTAGCCAACTCGAGAGTTACTTCACTAGATCAACAAGCTCCCTTCTCGGCGGAGAAAACCTTACAATCGTCGCTTACACTTTTTCCGGTACAAAGCTAAATACCGGGTTCTTTTACAAGGGCACAACCACTCCCGTCATCGCTTATACAATTTCCAACACTAAGCTAGATGTCGAGTTCTTTACAAGGGTATAACCACTCCCGTCGTCGCTTATACTTTTTCCGACACTAAGCTAGATGTCGAGTTCTTTACAAGGGTAAAACCACTCCCGTCGTCACTTATACTTTTTCCGACACTAAGCTAGATGTCGAGTTCTTTACAAGGGTACAACCACTCCCGTCGTCGCTTATACTTTTTTCGACACTAAGCTAGATGTCGAGTTCTTTTACATGGGTACAACCACTCCCACTATGTTTTATGGCCCAACATAGAAACCTTGTGTTTTATGGCACAAACACATAAACCATCTAATCTAGTATGAATAGATTGTTATGCAATGATGTTTACAACAATGATCCATGACATAAATGTCCACTGGATATGAATGCCTAATCAAAATGAACTTCCGTTGATAGGAAGCCTTCAATGGATGAAGATCACAAGCTCTCTAAACTTGTTGTGATGGATCTTCATATATGTATGCATGTGGAATCTACATGAACTTCTTTAATCTAGTATGAATAGATTGTTACTCAATGAAATACCCGGAAAAATGACCGTAAGACATTGATCTATAACCACATATTTTTAGTTAAGGTCCAAAGTCCACTGATAAAATCAGTTTATTCCGTTTTTACCCCTGGTCAGAAAGTAGTTTTGCATGTCTAGCCCTTATTAGGTTTTCTAGAGATCTAGCATATGTACCAACTATAACCAAGCATAATAAACTTACGAAACATATAAAATACAATAAGAAACATTTAATCACAGAGATGAAATGAAAATTTTGAGTGTTTGGTTCCTTACAAAGTGTTGATGAACAAGAAAAGATCAAGAAACAAGGACCACTACACCTAATTTACCAATAACACTTGCACCTTTCTTTAATTAGAAATCAAACTCCAAATGGTATGTTTGGTCTTGAGAAGCCACGACCACAAGAGGTAAAAGAGTAGATTTTTTAGTGAAAAATAGATGGTGATATGCTCTATGTGTTGTTTTTGAGTTTACATATGGAAAGACCAAAGGTGGAGGACATATGTGAAGTGTTAGGACATATTATCACCTCACTAAGACAAGTGTCCATGTGAGTGTATAATGACCAGCCACCTTACTAGGGAGGGAGGGGTGAGTGGGTTATTTGTGAATTCATTTGGTTGAAGATGTGTTATAGAGTGTGTTTTGATCCCCGGTGTTTAAAACGTAGGGTTTTTAAGACGCTGTGAAAAACTAGAAGGGGGGGGGGTTGAATAGTTTTACCGGTTTTTAAGCTCTTTTGAAAACTTCTTAAAAGTCTACTTATTGAAAACCTTGATTCGAATCTTATGTGTAATCAATCAACACCAATATGAACTACATACTAAACTAACTAATAATAAGTAAAGTAAGTAAAGAGAAGAGTTGGAAAGTTCAAACCGGGACAAAGGATTTATAGTGGTTCGGCTACGAAGCACCTCTTCAACCTACTCCACTCCCCGAGTACCACACTCGAGAGTTTCAAGCACTATGTCAATAACCTCCCTTAAGGCGGAGAAAACCGTACACGTCGCTTATCCTATTTCCGACACTAAGCTAGATGTCGAGTGCTAATCTTAGCTAGCACCAATCTACCACGATCCACTTGATCACACACACTAGCCCAATGGCTTCAAGAGATCACCAAGATCTCAACACGATCACAATGATCAACTCTCACTTCACTCAACCTATTCTATCTACTCTAGATCCTTTGATCAATCACACAAGCCCAATGGCTTCAAGAGATGTTCACTATCTCTTATAAGATCACAATGATCTTCACTCACACTCTCACAAAAGAAAAATGATCTTGATGTATGCTATGATATAATCAAGTATGTAACAAATGTTACAATAAACCTAACAGCTATAACTCTTGTATCTTCTTGGATACTTTGAGCTCTTCTCTTGCACTTGAAGAGGAATGATAACACTTTGTATCTTCTTGGATACTTTGTGTTCTTCTCTTGCTATTGAAGAGGAATGAAGAGGATCACTTGATGGGATGATAGGATCACTCTTGAACAAAAGAAAAACTAATCTAAATGATCAAAGAAAGAAAGTGTGAAGAGGGTTTTGAACTCAGAAAGTTCTGTGTGAAAAAGGATGCCCAAAAACTGTGAATAGGGCTGGTATTTATAGGCAGAAAAAATCTGGCCGTTACAGAGGGACGGCTCCACTAAATCACCTACGGCTCCAATTTTTGTCTTTTCTGGTGAAAACTTATTTGGGGAAGTTTGGAGCTGATTTTGGGGGGAAAAATAGCTGTTATGTAATTTAAACTTATTTTTCCATTAAAACATTTCTTAAATATTCAAAAATAATTTGTCATGTATATTTTTGAAAAAATGTTTTGTCACATTAAAATGTGAAGTCTTAAAACCAAAATTTACTTCTTTGATCATTTGTCAAGTTTGTAAATTTGTTCTAGAGTGGTTTGCGTAGAAACGGGATCTTCCGATTAAAAACTTGTTTACGTTAATTTTAACGTAACGTGATTTCACATTTTGTCATCCTCAAAACGTGAAGTAATCGAACGATATAAATAACGTTTTTAGAACATTATTTGCATCAACAATCTCCCCCTTTTTGATGATGACAAAACATAAACTCATTTTAAGTTAAAATTAGTTTTAACAAGTTTTTAATGAGTTTACTCCCATTTCTTCCCCTTTTTGTCGAAGCAAAAAGGTTGTAAGGCTCCCCCTTGATGTATACTCCCCCTCATTTGGAGAACACCAAGGAATCGAGCAATGATTCGTGCTACAAAACAAAGTTAGAAGACATATATACAATATCTAACAAGTAGCACTTAAGACAAATATCTAAGCATTAAAGAAAATAACCAAGTAGCCAAGCCTCACAAAATGATAAGATAACCATAGAAAAGAGAACATTCATTCATAAAACAAGTTTCATACATAGGTATGACTACATGATAAAGATAACAAGAGACAATTAGAAGCATAAATCCCTAATGACTAGAGGCAAGCTTCATTTCCAAGAGGGTTCCTAATGATTTATTAGTGAAAAACTAAACATGAACATGTCTAGTTTTGTTGGCTAGGAGGTGGTGGAGATGGTGTCATCATTTGGGGTGGTGGTGGTGTTAAGAGGTGTTCCACATAGGAGAACATGAAGTGAATTTCATCTCTCAAGAAGAAGATGAGGTTACGGTTGTGGAGGCAACATAGGCAATTGGCACTATGTAGATCAAAGGGATGAGGTTGGATGGGTTGTGCCATGATAGGGGAAACAGGTGGTGGTGAGTTTGTTTGTGATGGAGTTGGCATGTTATAGTCCAATGGAGTTATGGGGGATAGTGTGTACTCCATTGATGATGTGGTGTTGAAGGATGATGAAGATGTTGTATAGGAAGATGATGTTTTGGACGGTGCATTAGGTGGTGATGGTGATTTGGGAGTGGCTTGGGAAGGTGGTGTCATTGCTTCATCATCTTTTGTAAGATCCACAAAGAGTGGTCTTGTTGGTGGTTTTACGGTTATTCTAGGTTTCTTTGAGATGTGAGTGGTGGATCCTTGTGTGGAGGACATGGTGTGTGTGTGATGAGAGGTTGAAGATGAAGTGCAAGATAAACTTGCAGGGGTGAAGCCTTATATAGGCAAGATGGATGAAATTTGAATTAAAGTGGATGGGAGTGTCCTATGGTGTAGCAAGGGAATCTTAGGGTGTGTGTGATGTTGTAAGATTTGCAGGTTTGAGGTTAGGGCTGCAGGGATTGTAGGAGGAACAAATGAAAATTCGTGAAATAGGTGCACGGTACCACTAAATATCACACGGTACCATTAAATTTAACGGTACCGTGGCCTATTAACTGTACCGTGACACTGTAGTCACGAATTTTCCAGTTCAGGCAAGTTCTGGGCAGCTAGTGGAATGTTTTCTAGGGGAACTAGTTCCTGGAAATGATAGTGCCTAAAGTTACTAAAGACTTATTTGCCTAATATGTCCCATATTAAGCTATATCTAGCACATAAATGTTATCATGTAGATTGCCAAGATAAGCATAAGCATGCAAGCATAAAGGACAAGATAAACTATCATCCAAATAGAATATTCATGCAAGGTGAAGGATTTAATGTTAAGCATGCAAGATAATTAAGAGTATTAATTCCTAATATGATTTATTAAGAATAAACCCTAATAAGAGATATATATCCTTTCATAACTACTTATGGCTTGAGAATTCTCCTGTTCTTGTCACATTCTCGTCTTGAACAAGCATCTCATTCTCATGATTAGGATCATCAAAGGGTGCATAGTGGGTGGAGGATTCGAAAATGAGAATGGATAAGACATATGAATCAGTTATGGGTTTCATGACGGGTGTGAAAAGTGAGTATTGAGGACCATGAAGGTAAGGGTGAAAGGTTATGAAGTGGTGATAGAGACGGGTTAGGAACATCCCATAGGGTATCAATTTATTTTTGTTTCCCTTGAGATGTACAATTCGCTTAGCGAAGAAGTAGGCGAGATTGTATGGTTGTTGGGTTAGGAGACAGTAAATCATATGAGCACAACACGCCGGAAGTTGCTCATGATTTTCTGTTAGACTCAGAACATTTTCTCGCAGGATGACTGCCCAAGAAAGTAGTTCATGACGGACCTCATCCAGACGGATTTTTGTTGGATTTGGGTAAGAGGAGGAGTACTTGTGATTACGAATGAGTTTGGTAAGTTCGGTTGGAGAGGGTATTTAGGAGCAATATGGACTATCCTCTTCACGATAGTTGAAGAGAGACTCAAGACACCAATCTTCAGTATAGGCACATTGCCCATGATTGGGAATACGAAGGATTTGAGCGAACTGCTCAAGGGTTAAGACAAATTTGAAACTTTGGATCCAAAACCAAAGTGAAAAAGATTGATCCTCGTTATGTACGAGTTTGACTTTTCGAAAGAACTCCAACACAAAACGAGGACAAATGAGCTCGTTGATGTGGAGTAAACAATCGAATCCTATAGCTCTAAATGAAGTGTTGATGTCCCGATGATAGATTAAGGATGGATCAACGACACGACCTTCATGAAACCGACGGGTTTTAAGATTGACATAGGCACGAATGTGGTTACTGGGTGTTGTGGGTTCACGAGAAATTTCAGGTGTGTAGGTATCGGTTAGAAGATGATCAAAATCATATTCACGAGACATTTTTGTTTCCTATAAGAAAATTTTTAGGAAAAATTAGAGCTAAGAACAGTTGCATTACATACACATGTCTAGTGTGTGTCTATATACAAACTATGTGGAGGTGCGGTAATCTCGACTTAAAAGAAAATAATGAGATTACCCAAACACTCCTAATTTTACTTTTTCTCAAACAAATATATCGAAAAATACATATTGATTATGTAATTCGATCAATATTCGTGAGATCATGTATGCATGAGAAAACGTTTTTAGTTTGCATCAACAATGCATGAAAAATGTTTCATGATCCTAGTTTCGTGAGATTCTTGAAAACCATGGAATTGGGGTGTTTGGTGACTTCAATGTTTTAGCACCAAAGATTTTGAAATATTTTAGTGTTGATGACTTCTAATTGAAAGTTTCCTAGTAAAAATTGAAAGAACCCAATTCAATTTTCATTAATGACTCAAAATTAGAGAAAATTAGAGTAAGAAAACTTACAATTAGTGTTGAAAAAGTGAAAATGATTGAGAATCTTGAAAGACAATGTCTTGAATATGATCTTGAAGGGGTGTGATTGAGTTTTGGGTTGTGAGGTAAGGTTATGACAGCAGTTGCAGAAGTAGATAGGTTTTGAAATGAGTAGTGTGGGAAAAAGGGGACTGAAATACGGAATGTGCCAGATACACGGTTCCACGGTACCGTTAAATTTAACGGTGCCGTGCCACATTTAGTGGAGCCGTGATCTGCTGGGATGGTTTTCTGTCCCATTTTGATTTTTGACGAATGAGTCTCGCTGTTTTAGTGAGACTTTTTGACACGAGGAAAGAATTTATACCTAATAAATTCTTTTGACGAGGGGAACCTAAACTAGACGAAACGAGACACACGAGATGACTTCAAGAGTCATGAGATTTATGGAATATGATCCATCATTCCTAGACCTAGACGGAGGTAGTTAAAGGATTCTCGTTTGAGAGGTTTAGTTAAGATGCCTGCGATATTGTCCTGAGAAGGAACTTTCACAATAGAAATATTTCCTTTCTGAACATTATCGCGAAGGAAGTGGTGGCGAATTTCGATGTGTTTAGTACGGGAGTGTTGAACAGGGTTTTTGCTCAAGTCAATAGCACCTTTATTATCGCACATAATTGGGACGTCATCTAGATGGATGTCATAATCTATAAGGGCTTGTTTCATCCATAGTGCTTGTTGACATGCCTTTCCGGTGTTTACGTACTCGGCTTCGGTCGTGGAGATAGCAAGAGCCGTTTGTTTCTTGGAGAACCAAGAAGTTAGACAACAACCCATGAAGGTACAAACGCCACTCATACTCTTTCGATCCACATAATCTCCCGCATGATCAGAGTCGGCATAGACAACAGTTTCTAAACCGGTCCCCTTGGGATAAAATAATCCCAATTGTATAGTAGGGCTGAGCATCGGGCCGGATCCCGACCCGTCCTGACCCGACCCGATTTGTCCCGATACCGACAGAGGCATAAAATGAATACCGATACCGACCCGACTTCTAGTCGGTTCGGTTCGGTTAAGGTCGGGCTTATCGGTTTCGAACTCGGGTATGATCAGCCCAGCCCGACAATAAAAATTATGTAGTGGGCTAGCCCAGTAGCATCAAAGCCAAACACCCCTGACCCTTATTCCCTTAACATCCAGTAGCATATCCAAATTCCCTTAACATCCAGTAGCATATCCAAATGCTTAGCAAACACACCAATGACCAATCTTACAAGTTACAAATATCAAAAGTCCAATCTTACAGTTTGCAAATCCAATATTACAAATACAAATTCAATTCTTGTTGCTTAATTAACGTGGCATTACAACATTCTTGAATCATGGCGCAACTCCAACATTCTTCTCTTTTCCGGCTTCTTTTTGTTTGTCTAACGCATCTTGAATTTCTAGAAAAAAATGACAACAGAAGTGAATGGGTCAGTCATATATCATGGTGATTGCTTCATTGACTTGGGGCAGTTTCAAAATAAATCTCAGATGGGCATATAGCTGCTACAACATGAAGGTTAAGAAAAACATGAAGGTTCACAACGCTTGCATAGCTGCTACAACATGAAGGTTAAGAAAAACATCTCGGACATTTTGACAGCTCAAAACAAATCAAGTAACTTCCGTTCACGCAACTTTATGACCTAGTCTCTACTCAACCTCTCAAAACACGCCTAATTCATACAACCGCTACCATATCAGTAATCACTATAACATCAGGTTCAAACTTAGCAATAAGTAAAATAACTATAACATCAGGTTCAAACTTAGCACCATATCAGTAATCAGAAATTCAGAATCATATCAGAGCAACCTATATTAAGCTAGCAATCCCTCAAATTTACTATGATGCAAGCAGCAAACACCCTATCAGACCCATATCAGTAATCAGAATCATATCAGACCCATATATAAAATGCAAGCAGCAAACACCCTTAGTTGCTCATTTCTCAAATAACATCAGAATATCAGCATTCAGCAGAATCATATCAGATAACATATTACATATATAAATAGTTTACCTTTAGCAAGCTCGTCGTCCTTCATTAAATCCTCTAATGTATCAACAGTGATGTTTTTACTAGATGTACGAATCCAATCTTGTGTGCACACCAAAGCCTCTACAATGCTAGGCGCCAAAGAATTCCTATAAGGGTCCAAAACTCGACCACTCGCGCTAAAGGCGGATTCGGAAGCAACGGTGGATACTTGGATGCACAAGATATCTAAAACAAAGTTAATTAAAAACATAAGTTAATTAAAAACATAAGTTAATCTAAAATTTAATTAAAAAAACATAAGTTATTACCTTTCGCCATCTTTGATACAATTGGAAATCTTGGACTATTTAACTTCCACCAATTAAGTATGTCGAAGTCTTCTTCAACCTCAAGCTCAACACGCGGTTCTTTAAGATATTTGGTGAGCTCGTCTTCACCCCCGCAAAACTTATTTCCAACTTTATCTTTAATAGAATTGAAGAAAGAATTACCACGACGACGACTTGTGTTACTACTTTGACTTGACGTTGGTTTTGGTACGTCACTTGATATGTTTGTGCCATATTTTTCTTTGTACATGGCAAACAAGACTCCCATATCTTTCTCAACCTTCTTAACTAATTTGTTACATAATTCATCTTCGGTTAAAAATGGAATTGGAGTCTCATCACTTTCTTCATCAACCTCCATTGGTATACAACCATTTTCTATCAAATGTCTAAACCCATAGCCAACCATTTCCGACTTCATTGTGGGATCTAAGATAATGGCAAAGTACATATAATGGTTGATTTTTTTGTAATCACCCCAATATTTGTCATACTTTTTTCTCATTTCTTCAACCATTACCTTAAAAGACGCATTTTCTTCCCACTCACGTAGATGCTTATCAATATCAAGTACCTCACCAAACCACAAATGAGCTACGGGACATGATACGTTTGACACAAGTTCGGTTGCTTCCTTAAACTTTTCCAAAAATGCAACTACCTTCTTACAAACCTCAAAATCGGCCCGCTTAGGTATATCCTCAAGGTCTCGGGCAAAACTAGAGTTATTAAAATCATAATCAAAAAAAGCTTCTTTTAACTCAATGGCGGTTTTCAACATATCATGTGTGGAATTCCATCTTGTGGGGCACTCGGAAACCAAAAACTAATTTGAAGTACAAGTCTTTTCAACACATTCTTTAAAGTTACTAACTCTTTGGCTAGAATGTTTTATGTATTTCACCGCCAAGCCTATGGTATTCACTTCCTTGTTGAATGTTTTTAGACCATCTTTGACAACTAAGTTTAAGATATGAGCCATACATCTTATGTGGAAATGTTTACCACCATCATACTTAGTTGGTAAATTTTCTACCAAATATTCAAGAGCTTTGTCATTTGAAGAAATGTTATCAACCGTAATGGTCATAACATTCTTTATACCCCACCCGTTTATACATTCCAAGTGTGCCCTACCAATATCCACCCCTCTATGGCTATGAATTGGTCTAAAATTAATAATTCTTTTGTGCATTACCCAATCATCATCTATAAAGTGGGCGGTTAAAACCATATAGTTCACTCGTTGACAACTAGAAGTCCACGTATCGGTGGTTAAATGAACAGTGGTGGCCTTGTTGCTTAAGAAATTTAATAGACTCTTCCTCTCCTCAAGATAAAACTTAGAAATATCCCTAGCAATAGTAAAACGAGAGGGCATGTTAAATCTAGGTTGCATGTTCGTGGCAAATTTAATGAATGCGGGGTGTTCTACAAACTTAAACGGAAGCTCAGCAAGCACAACTAACTCAATCAACGACTTTTTAATCACCTTTTCATCATACTTCCATGTTTCTAAAGTCCCTATGCTACTGCCACCCTCATCATTCTCCCCAATCTTTTTCTTAAATGCTAGTTTTTTTTGTTTCCTAAGTTTCTCAACATCAGGGTTCTTTTCACAGTTTGCATAATGAGTATTCAAGTGTCGCGTACCATGTTGTTTTGAATCGGCTTTGAAAACCGCCTCACACCATTTGCAGTAGGCCATCTTAATGATTACCCCATCTTCATCTGGTTCATACTTTGCATCAAAGTATTTCCAACATTCTGAAGTTGTTTTCCTTGGTTTGGATGGGGCTTTCCTTTTGCGTATATTTTCATCAACAGTGTCAACGTCTATCGGTTGATCCTAAAAAAAGTAACAAACACATAAAATCAGTAAGGAGATGACCTTGACAAACGAATGAAGAATCAAAATTAACAGTCATTCATAAAAAATGCCCAAATTGATAAAAGTATTCTTTAATAGTCATTCATATGACTTCAATAAAGATTAACAGTCATTCAATCAAGATTAACAATGATTCAAGTTATGAAGTTAACAGTCATTCATATGACTTCAATCAAGTTATGAAGTTAACAGTCATTCAAAAAAAATATGACTTCAATCAAGTCAAGCAGTCAACAGTCATTCATATGACTTCAATCAAGATTAACAATGATTCAAGTTATGAAGTTAACAGTCATTCATATGACTTCAATCAAGTTATGAAGTTAACAGTCATTCAAAAAAAAATATGACTTCAATCAAGTCAAGTAGTCAACAGTCATTCATATGACTTCAATCAAGTTAACACTTAACAGTCATTCATATGATCATATAAATGCCTAAATTGATAAAAGTATTCTTTAATAGTACTTACCTCCATTATATTGTTTTGTTGAGTTGAGAAAGATTCGAATGTAGGTACAGATGATGAGATTGATTCACCCCTAGTGTTTTTCAGAGGACATTGATCCATTCAATTGTTTTTGAGATTCGAATGTAGGTACAGATTATGTGACTATGTGTGAGTGTGTGTTCTTGAGCGACTGTGTGAGTATGACTGAGCGGGATAATGAAAAAAAAAGAGGCGCCTAATAATTTACTAAACCTAATATTATGTCGGGGATGTCGGGGTCAATCGGGCTTAGGTCGGTTTTTGGCCCGACCCGACCCGATACCGATAACAACATGTTTTTATAACCGACTCCCGACCCGTTACTTGTCGGTTCGGTTTCGGGATGCTTTCGGGTCGGTCGGTTTGTCGGGACAAATCGGTTTCGGTCGGTTTTGCTCAGCCCTATTGTATAGTGCCTTTAATGTATCGGAAGATACACTTAACCACTTCAAGGTGAGAGGTTTTGGGATCCTCTTGGAAGCAAGCACAAAGGCAGACACTAAACATGATATCGGGCCTACTTGCCGTGAGGTATAGTAAACTTCCTATCATACCTCTATACTTAGTGCTATCCACGGACTCACATTCTTCATCTTTCATGAGTTTTATTTCCGTGGACATGGGAGTTTTCATGGGCTTAGAATCTTCTAAACTAAACTTCTTAAGCATTTCCTTACTATACTTAGATTGGTTAAAGAAGATACCATCTTCCATTTGTTTAATTTGTAAACCAAGGAAGAAATTTAATTCACCCATCATGCTCATCTCAAACTCGTCGCGCATGATTTTAGAGAAATCATCGCACAATTCTGGACAAGTTGAGCCAAATATGATGTCGTCAACATATATTTGAACAATGATGAGATGTGAATTACGTTTCTTTGTGAAAAGCGTGTTATCTACCACTCCCATGGTATATTCATGTTCTATCAAGAATGCTTTTAGTCTGTCGTACCAAGCTTTTGGAGCTTGTTTGAGACCATATAAAGCTTTCTTGAGTTTATAAACATGATTCGGTTTCTCGAAATCAACGAATCCCGGAGGTTGTGCAACGTATACCTCCTCATTGATATAACCATTTAGGAATGCACTTTTCACATCCATTTGGTACAATTTAAAGTCAAAGTCACATGCATAGGCAAGGAGTATCCTAATGGACTCTAATCTAGCTACGGGTGCATAGGTTTCATCATAGTCTATTCCCTCTTGTTGGTTATAGCCTTGTGCTACCAACCTTGCCTTATTCCTAGTTACGACGCCATTTTCGTCGAGCTTATTCCTAAACACCCACTTAGTTCCTATGATTGTTTGATTCTTAGGTGCAGGTACTAAATCCCAAACTTGGTTTGCGGTGAATTGATTAAGTTCTTCTTGCATGGCAACCACCCAACTTTCATCCTTAATCGCTTCACTTACATTCTTAGGTTCTACGGTTGATATAAAACAAAAGAAATTACTTTTGTTTTGGGCTTGTGACCTAAGGGTTCTTTGGTTTAGGTTTCCTATGACATTTTCAATAGGATGGTTCTTGGATTCCTTAATGTTGACAACTTCGTCAACTTCAACTATTTCATCCTCAATGTCATCTTCTAAAGGTTTCTTGCCATTGACCTTAATGGCTTCATCCTTATCTAAGTCATCATCCACCAAGGGTGATGTCTTAGTTGGTGGAGGACTTTCATCGAATGTCACGTTGAGTGATTCTTCGACTTTCATGGTTTCTTTGTTTAGGACTACATAGGCTTTACTACTTTGGGAATAACCTAGGAAAACACCTTCGTAAGACTTTGGGTCAAACTTGGTGAGGTAGTCTTTAGTGTTAAGTATGAAGCACTTGCTTCCAAACACTCTAAAGTAATCAAGAGTAGGTTTTCTACCTTTCATGATTTCATATGGGGTTTTTCTTAAGATAGGTCTAATTAGAATCCTATTAAGTATATAAGTTGAGGTGTCCACCGCATTACACCAAAACTTTTGCGGAATTGATTGTTCATTCAACATCGTTCTACTCATTTCTCGTAGAGTACGATTTTTCTGCTCAACTACCCCATTTGATTGTGGAGTGCGTGGAGCTAAGAAATTGTGTGTAATACCTTTATGTTGTTCCCGTAGCACACCAAGTAATAACAATTAAGTTAAACTAAGTGAGCTTATGACTGAGATCAATGCAAAGAATATTTCTAATAGTTATAATACGTTAATATCAAAACACAATATTTTTCAACGTTTAAATTCTTATTAGAAATAATTTCAAGAATCTATTACCCAAGTGTTTTGCGGAACAAACACTTGGGATTGAATAGACAAGGGTTTATGGTGTCTCCTATCGAAACTCAAGTTTTGCTTGAGTGGTAACAATATACCCACTGAGCTATCTCAGTGAGTTGTATACTCTTTGTAGGAGAGAAGTTGATGAGGCAAAAAGTGTACCGCTTTTAAGGGGTCATTTAAGCCCGAAATCGTATTTATTTGATCAAATATTGCCCTAAATCGTTTCTTTTGTCATTTTAGGTACTTTTGAGGAGAAATCTGGAAAAGGAGGCATTTTGGACGTTTTTGGAGCATTAAAGTGAAGAAAACGACAAAGTCTCAAGAATCGGCTAAAAGTTACTCTTGACGGCGTCACAATTAACATGGGACGGCGTCATGCCTTGGCAAGAAAAGTTGGATGTGAAATTTACTCATGACGGGCCAGTGAGTTAGCATGAGAATTCTGACGGCGTCACGCTTTAACTAAATCAAGGGCGTCACGGCTTAAATCATAAGGGGACGGCGTCACGTTCAGGGTTAGACGGCGTCAAGCCTTGATAAGCCAGAATGGATTTTTGAAGAGCTAAAGAGGGACGGCGTCAAGAAGGTCACCCGGGAACCCTAAAAGCGGCGAGGTGACGGCGTCACAATGCATAAGGTGACGCCGTCAGATCCAAAAATCTATATATAGTTTTCTAATCTTTTGTCATTAAGAGAGAGCTTAGTGTGTGGAATTTTGGGATAAAACCCTAAGACGATTTTAGCTACTTTTTCAGGGCTTCTTGCCTTGAGATCTTCCATGTTTCATTGAAAGATAAGTTATCAATTAATCATTCAATATGTCTATGTGTTGTTTGATTCTATCTTATGCTTGTCTTTTGTTTAACATGTTAGGCTAATTTTATCTTGTGTTTGCTTAGATCTAATGAAACTTAGCTATTGATTATTGGTTGTTAATGTGTTATTAGTTGTATTGGATGATTGTTTATCTATGTTAGGCTTAAGAAAACTGGCTAACTTCCTATTCGGTAACTTGCTTGAACGTCTTAAGAAACATGAACCAACGCGTACTAAAGGTTTTTATGGTTGTATTTAATGCACAAGCGAATTCTAGTGATCCCATGTTAGGAGCTTCCTAGCCGGCTCGACATAGGAGTGAAGTAGGAGCTTGTAGAGTTTGGGGAAGTAAGTACGCCACCCCACGAATGGTATTAAGGAATACACCCGTCATCCACGCGACTAATACACACTAATTAACCGGTAAAAGATAGTTAGGGAGTAAGGAAATCTAAGTAAACACATTTCTCTACACATAAGTTTCTCACCACATTTCATTTTTGTTATTTTATTTTATTTGCATTCGTAGTAAATTGGGTTAGTTGACTAGCAACTAATTCCGCCCACTCCTTCAAAACCGAGATTTTACTTGCTTTCATAAAAACTATAAAAACATAAAAAGAATCTTCCTCAACCCTTAGACCTAATTAGAGTAGCCTTTCATACCTAACGAACACTATTCCCTGTGGAGAACGATCAATCCCCCGTACTTACCACTACACTATACTACATCGGTCAGGTACACTGCCTGGTGGGGTTGTAAGCCTCTTGAGATCCCTCGAGAGGTAAAACCTGTTGTAAGGTTACAAAACCACGCAATCAAGTTTTTGGCGCCGCTGCCGGGGAGTAGTTATTGCTTAGGTTGAAATTTTATTTTTATTAGGTCTACTCACAAGATTCCTATCAAGTGAGATATTTTCTTTTTATTTTGTAGCTTTCTCGTAGTCTATCTTTTCTTTGTGATTTTGTTTGTAATTTGCTTCAAATGGACTTTTCACTTAGATTTCTAAGATTGCAAGATATGGTTGAGTGGCTAGAACACCAAGAAGTTCAAAATACCTCATTTAGAGACACTTATGAATCATATGAGCCTTCACCTAGGATAGATTCTTATGAACAACCTCCATGTTTAGGATCTTGTTTTAGTGAGGCTAATAGGAAAAGCGACCTAGTTTGCCAAGAAATTGTGGATAGAGCCGTATCAATAAATCATAAGTTGGATGAAGCACTAGGTTTGTTATTATCACTACCTAAGAAAACAATTAACGAGGATATAGGTGATCTTGACACGTGGAATAATGAGGTAAACACCATAAGCCCACAAAATACTCAACCATCATTTGAGGCACCCACACCGCCCGTGACTTACCCGGAAGAAGTAGAAGAGACTTTAGGAATCCCGATGGAGGTAGAACCCTTGGACCAAGCACAACTAGAGGATATAGGTTTGCACACTTTTAGTGATGACCTTACTCATAGTTCTAGGGAATTTCCTAGTGTTGATGAATTAGAACCTCAACCTTTACACAACTTTTCATCCTTAGATTTACATCTAGGAGAAAAAAGAGGAACCGACCCACCCATCAACCAATATTATTCGGGTAGTTTTAGGATGAAGGAAGCCATTCACTCACCCCCTTCACCTCACGTGGCATATTCACACCCTAAGGGTGTGTATCGCTACTTTCACCCGCACTTAATCCTAAGTGTAGGGAAAACCTCCCCTATTTTTGTTAAATAAGGGTAGAGTCAGGCTCGTGACTCGAACAAAAACAAGCGCTCTTGGGAGGCAGCCCAAGCTTTATTTGCTTTATTTGTTTGATTGTTTGTTTATTTAATTTTATTTGTTTCCGTATGCATTTCTTATTCTTTTTGTTTACTGTTCATGTCTCAAATATGAATTGTGAAAATGCTTTATTTTGTTTTTAACTTCGTCTTAACTACATATAAAGGTATTTTGCAAAAGATAAGTGTAAGGGAAATCCAAATTTGTTTTTAAGAACAAGATTGAACATGAACGATAACAATGAGATATAAGCATGCATATTCGTATTTGTTTGAGTCAAATGCTTGTATCGAGTCATAATGATGTTTTGCAGGATTTCCAGGAAGTAAGGTAAAGGTTTTTCCAGAAATTTTCCGGAAACTTAAAACGAAAATTTTTGTCAGGTCATTTCTGACGGCGTCAGGGGTTATAACCTGACGGCGTCAGATTTAATTTCCAGAAATTTTTGAAAGTTTTGTTTTCATAAAAAGTTTTTATTAAATCTCCAACTTATAATCTCCAGGAATCTGCAAAATTATCATTCCACAAGCATTATATCCTTATATATATAGATTTATCCCGCCGATGTTATGCAGGTTTTCGTGTTTGTTTTCTCAGGTTTAACAGGTTATTTTAGACAAGGAGATGTTTATGGAATCAAGCTTATGGCGATGCATTAGTCATGGAGCTTCAACATTCTCTTTGGAGGAAGATTTAACCGTGTGATTTCACTATCCAACGAGCGAATCAGGGGAGTATTTGATTTCATTCTTTTACCTTTATGCTTTTACATCTTGTTATTTGAACATTGGGGACAATGTTCATCTTAAGTGTAAGGGGAGGGTAAAAGTACGATTTTAGAGAATACAATTGCGCTTGATTTTTTGTTTGTTTAATAATAGATGTGTAATAAAACTGAGAGAAATACTTGATTAGGGTAATTTTAGTGCCAAATTTAAAATTTTTTACAACATATAGGAGTGAAACTTTGATCTTAATGAGCGTCTCACGGATAGGAGTTATATGACTAGCACAAAAACCGTACCACAAAAAATTTTCCACCCCCAAATATGTGAGGTTCGCCCCTAGAATTGGTAGGAAAAGCATTTATGCTATGATGTGTGTACCGGTAGCACTTAGATTCTAGAACTTGCGTTAGGACCATTCCGAGGCCACAAGTGAGACTACATTCGTGTAGTTAGATTTACTACATGATAAGAGGCATTAGGATTAACCCATTGTTTTACACCTGTGTTTTTGTTATAATTACGTTGGCTACATTGGTCAAGTAATTCTCCCACACCCTTTGCGTTGTACTCATTTTTAGTACACGATACCCCTAGTACACCCCTCAGAGCCTATCTTTTCGTTTCGACCTTTAAGCATTTTACTTAAAGGAAGAATTTGTTACACCCCACTAAAATGTACACCCAAATCGCCTTAGCCTACCTTGTATGCACTCATCTTTAGTGCATTATTGTTACAACATTTGTTTAAACCCAAGTTAATTATCTAGTTGATTACATGGTTGCTAAGTCAAGTCATATCCTTGTACATATTGTTTTGGGACGATTGGGACTCATGGGTAAAGTACTAGTGTAATGGAGTAATGGGGAAGAACATCATTTATTACCCCCATATGTGCTAAATATTTTAAAAGTACTCCAAGTTTTTCGATTATCTTAATTCGAGTCATTAGATTAGTTAATTGTAAAGTTATGTAAAAATTCAAGTGTAAGGGGAATGCAATGCCCCTATGATGTATTATTTTGGATGGTAGGGTAAAAGTGTATGTAAAAAAAAAAAAAAAAAAAAAAAAAAAAAAAAAAAAAAAAAAATCGAAAAAATCAAGAAAAACACAAAAAAATGAGAAAATGAAAAATAGAAAAAAAACATACGGACTACCATCCCGTTTCATTTTATGTTTGTTTTATATTTATGTTTTTGTTATTTCGTTTCTAGCTTAAGATCGAGTCTAGTCTTGGCTTAGCAACATTGTATAGTACATGTAATTAATCAAGATCTTTAACTCGCCACCAGCAAAATATCCTTTATCCAACAAAACCGTGTTTTCCTTTTCCCTACACCTAACGTTATAACCCATTTAAAAGCCCTCTTTGATAGTTTATCTTAGGTGCTTACGCCTAGTGGAGGAGGTTTTCGATCCTTTCCCAAGCCTATGGTAATCTATTTGCTATGACAGGTAGTGAGAGATATTATCCGTTTTCATTTATGAGATTTATGTTGATGACACTTGAGAGATGTGAGTATCTAAACACTACTTGTGAGGTGCTAGTATGTAATCTCCGTGCTTATTATGATTAAAGTGGAACGAATATTTGTTGTAATTACTTTTATATTAGCATTAAAATGACCCCTAACTTGTATTTTGATTAGAATAAAAGCGCATTTGCTTGAGGACAAGCAAATCTCAAGTGTAAGGGTATTTGATGAGGCAAAAAGTGTACCGCTTTTAAGGGGTCATTTAAGCCCAAAATCGTATTTATTTGATCAAATATTGCCCTAAATCGTTTCTTTTGTCATTTTAGGTACTTTTGAGGAGAAATCTGGAAAAGGAGGCATTTTGGACGTTTTTGGAGCATTAAAGTGAAGAAAACGACAAAGTCTCAAGAATCGGCTAAAAGTTACTCTTGACGGCGTCATAATTAACATGGGACGGCGTCATGCCTTGGCAAGAAAAGTTGGATGTGAAATTTACTCATGACGGGCCAGTGAGTTAGCATGAGAATTCTGATGGCGTCACGCTTTAACTAAATCAAGGGCGTCACGGCTTAAATCATAAGGGGACGGCGTCACGTTCAGGGTTAGACGGCGTCAAGCCTTGATAAGCCAGAATGGATTTTTGAAGAGCTAAAGAGGGACGGCGTCAAGAAGGTCACCCGGGAACCCTAAAAGCGGCGAGGTGACGGCGTCACAATGCATAAGGTGACGCCGTCAGATCCAAAAATCTATATATAGTTTTCTAATCTTTTGTCATTAAGAGAGAGCTTAGTGTGTGGAATTTTGGGATAAAACCCTAAGACGATTTTAGCTACTTTTTCAGGGCTTCTTGCCTTGAGATCTTCCATGTTTCATTGAAAGATAAGTTATCAATTAATCATTCAATATGTCTATGTGTTGTTTGATTCTATCTTATGCTTGTCTTTTGTTTAACATGTTAGGCTAATTTTATCTTGTGTTTGCTTAGATCTAATGAAACTTAGCTATTGATTATTGGTTGTTAATGTGTTATTAGTTGTATTGGATGATTGTTTATCTATGTTAGGCTTAAGAAAACTGGCTAACTTCCTATTCGGTAACTTGCTTGAACGTCTTAAGAAACATGAACCAACGCGTACTAAAGGTTTTTATGGTTGTATTTAATGCACAAGCGAATTCTAGTGATCCCATGTTAGGAGCTTCCTAGCCGGCTCGACATAGGAGTGAAGTAGGAGCTTGTAGAGTTTGGGGAAGTAAGTACGCCACCCCACGAATGGTATTAAGGAATACACCCGTCATCCACGCGACTAATACACACTAATTAACCGGTAAAAGATAGTTAGGGAGTAAGGAAATCTAAGTAAACACATTTCTCTACACATAAGTTTCTCACCACATTTCATTTTTGTTATTTTATTTTATTTGCATTCGTAGTAAATTGGGTTAGTTGACTAGCAACTAATTCCGCCCACTCCTTCAAAACCGAGATTTTACTTGCTTTCATAAAAACTATAAAAACATAAAAAGAATCTTCCTCAACCCTTAGACCTAATTAGAGTAGCCTTTCATACCTAACGAACACTATTCCCTGTGGAGAACGATCAATCCCCCGTACTTACCACTACACTATACTACATCGGTCAGGTACACTGCCTGGTGGGGTTGTAAGCCTCTTGAGATCCCTCGAGAGGTAAAACCTGTTGTAAGGTTACAAAACCACGCAATCAGACGTTACTTTGTAAAAGTTCTAAGCTTTCAATATACAAAGCACACTTAACTTCTCTCCATTTAATCTATTTATACACAAGTAATCTAAGTATATGTGATTAATATAATACAAGTTGTTGAGGTAGCGTGTCTGACAATTACAAACAGTAATTGTCATTTCCAAGAACCAATAGGAATGGGCTAATAAGACTTTGGGAGTTGTTGGCTGACACTCCATGACTTTTAGCCGCAATAGGGAAGGTTGGTGTCTGACAAGATAAGAGTGTTTGGTATGACACTCTTATCTTCTCAGATCCTTCCCTTTTGTTCCTGCCTATTCTTCAGGCATTGGTTCCTCAGTCTTCAATCACTTTAATGTTGTTGAGGAGACTGGGGTTCAGTGAGTTCTTTTCCAATACTCACTGAACCATCATCTTTTTCTTCGGCTTAAGTCCTACTCAGGGAGTACCGCCTTCCTGAGAGTGAGTCCTTCTTTGAACTCGCCTTAAGCATCATGAAGATGACTCACTGAGAGGCTGTTCTCTCAGTGACTTGAATTGTTCTCGGTTTAGCAAACACTTGGCTTAATTTGTGTTCAAATCCTGTTTAAGATAATTGGGTGTTTTACGAACCCAACAATCTCCCCCTATTTGGATATAAATTATGCCTAAGTGTTTTGATCAGTATGAGTGAGCTAAAGTCTTATGTGAAAACGTAGAGGGGGGGGTGAATACGTTTACCATTTTAAAACTTAAAACTTGTTGTATCAAATTTCCAACTCGGCTAGTTCTAATATGAACACTGTCTGTTGTAGTTTATGTCTACCAAGTTGTCACACAAGTATTATCACATAATCATAACACAAGCAATCACATAATGCAAATATAAAAGTAAAGAGATAAGTAAAAGAAAGCGCAAACCGAACACGATGATTTATAGTGGTTCGGTCACGGAGCTCCTCTCCGCCCTACTCCACTCCCCGAGTACCCAACTCGAGAGTTACTTCACTAGATCAACAAGCTCCCTTTCTTAGGCGGAGAAAACCTTTACACGTCGCTTACTTCCTTTTCCGGTACTAAGCTAAACACCGGGTTCTTTACAAAGGTACAACCACTCCCATCGTCGCCTATTTACTTTACCGACACTAAGCTAGATGTCGAGTTCTTTACAAGGGTACAACCACTCCCAACACTCTTTGTATTTTAAGGACTAAAATACTAACCTCACTTTACTGATCTAAATGATACAATGATGGTTACAACAATGATCCATGACATAAGTATATCATGGATATGAATGCCTACACTATATGAACTTCCATTGATCGGAAGCCTTCAATGTATGAAGATCACAAGCTCCCTAAACTTGTTGTGATGGATCTTCATGTATGCAACTAAGATCTTCTTGGTGGATCATGAAGTATGCTATGGATGATGTCTCATGATCTTGAGCTTGCTTCACAGGATCATTAATAATGTATGCTTACAACATAATGAAAGTTAGTAACATTATGATCATTATGTAATGGATGATTAATGTATGAATCTACATGGTTTGCTACTGATCTAAGTGTGTGTAATGAGTGAGGGAATGTATGTTCTAGTTGGATGAAACCAATGGGTAACAATGGGCAAGTATTTATAGTAAAACTAAAACCATGTCTACAACCAAAACCATGTGTAAACTAAAACCATGTGTAAACTAAAGCCATGTGTAAACTAAAACCATGTGCAAGACTAGAACCATGTATACAACTAAAACCATGTGTAACTAATTATAGGAAAACAATAAAATCATCCCACGGATCCGGCGGATCCCATAAAAGGGATCCGTGCTTGTTAACGTTTGGATCCGTGGGTATGACAGCTAAGATATCTTTGTGTATCTTTCCAAATCTTCCAAGATCCACAAATGTCAACTTTGTAACTTGTAAATCTAAACAAGATATTACACAATCTACCTAAGATATCATATGTGATGTATGGCATGATGTCATGGTATTATTTAACTAATAAAGTTTCCATTTTAAGAAATAAACATGTAAACTTGTATATGTTATTCCTAGTGAACTTTGTAATGTTTATGTGTATCCTAGTGATCATATAAAATGAGGTTCTAAGTAGAATGATTAGCCTTTTTAAAATACTTAATTACCTAACCGTATTTTAAACATTCTAAATGGTTTGTTAAGGGTTTGATCATAATGCTACATAACAAACATGTACGAACCTGTGTTGTATCATACGAGGACTTGAGAGGTGTTGAATGTATGTTGAGACAAGATATGATTACAAGTAACTTGTACATTTTACGTTATGTATCAAGTTATATGTTTGTCATCAATCAAAACAAACGAGATTGCTTGCACTAGTAATCTCCCCAACGAGACTGCTTGCACTAACAATCTCCCCCTTTTTGATGATGACAAAATATGTAAACGTGATAGAGAGTAAAATGCAAAAAGTTACTTGTGTCCATAATTACTTACTTTATTCTTGTGTCCGTTTCTCCGTTTACACCTTTCTCCCTTTTCTCCTTGTGTCCGTAATTACTCACTTTCTTCGTTTACACCTTTCTCCCCCTTTTGTCGAAGCAAAAAGGGTGTGTCCTTGGAGTTAACTTAATTTCTCCCCGAAATGGCGAGCTTGCATCATCCCTAGTGAAGTTAAATAGACTACTCCAATTTCCTATGGTTGTTGCGTTTCCTAGGTTGTTAGCGAATCCATGGATCAAGCTAGACTCTTAACCTACATCAAGGTTAGTGGTGTGCAACATAAAAAGAATATATATGAAAAATGCATGATGAATGAAATGCAAATAGCCAACGATACACGTGGGTAATCTATGTTGGACTATGTAAACCTATCTCCTCCTTTTTGTCGAAACGAAAAGAAGATATGCGTAGCGGAATGTGGTAACCAATCCTTGGTGATTACTCCCCCTAGTTTAGAGTACCAAGTATGATAATGCAATAATATTGAGAACTTTAAAGCTCCGCCTTGGATAATACTCCCCCTAATTGGAGTGACAAGGTTAAGATGTATGATCCTACAAAACAAATAGTTAGACTATGATATGCTCCCCCTTGATGTATACTCCTCATTGCTAGAGTACCAACGTATACGGTTCAAGGATGAGAAATGCTAAAAATGATGAGTTAGTATATGATATACTCCCCCTCGATCTATACTCCCCGTTGCTAGGGTACCGACGTATATGATCCAAGGACGAAGAATCCTACAAAATAAAGGTTAGTATAAAAAAATATTTGTCCTTGGACAAGTATGTAATATATACCAATGCGTATATATGATGCATCCTAAATAATGCTTTGACGAAAACTCCCCCTTGCTCTAGGGCGTCAAGATGAACCTACAAAACAAAAGATTAGTGCACTAGAAGCTATGTCTTAAGTCATATACGACCAATGTGTATAGACGATGCAATGTGAATGCTAGACTGATAATCCTCCTGATTTGAGATCGTTAAGTAGCACCTATAAAAGAAGAAAAATAATCGATGCAAACTTCATCCTATGATGAGTATGCTATATACGTTCGAGCATATATGATGATGAACCTACAATGAAATAGTTAGTGCAATATATTTTATCTCAAGGAAAAAAAATTATGCAAATAATCTAATCATAAACAAATTACCAATTGTGATTGTCTAATCAAAGAAAAATATGATGCAGCATACTAATTATGATATCAATCGTGATTATCTAGTAAACCATGTTATAAAGAGTGTAATCTTCTAATAAGAATTACATTTACAAGAATATATTCCTACAAAACAATGCCTATGAGGAGGATATGAAGAGGAATTAAATTGAGTGAAGCTAGTGTTGGTGTTAGTTTACTAGTGAATGATAACTTAATGGATGACTAAAGGTTGATGTAAGTAGGTTTTTCGCTAATCCATGGGATTGATGATTAGTGAAAAAAGTGATGGATGGTGGTGATTATAATGAATGCAATGAATTCAGAAACTCTAATGTATAGCAAATGCTATAAGAGTATTTGAAGACTGTTACGGTTATGATGTTATCATCTACCAAAGATGAATCGTGCCATAGTAAATGTTTGAATGAAAATGAGAGGAAGTGACGACAATGATCACTTAGGAATAGAAATTCCATATGCAACAATTAGAAATACTAGATACCTATAAGCGGATGAAAATGACATCATATGATGAGAGTGTTGGTTGGAACAATGTGTTGAGAGTGATGGTTCTGTTTGCACTGACAATGACTTGCTTGATATGAATCAAGAATGAAAAGGATGAGATCCTATGATAGTGTTCTAGACACTGAAGATGTTCTAGACAATTAAGTTGTGAGATTAAGATGAAAATTCTAGATTCGTTGGTTACGAGAAGGTTGTTTGGTTTCTGAATGGTTAAAATCTGATCAGGTACCCGCGGATTTGGCGGAACCAAAATTTTGGTTCCGTCCTTCTTATCGAAGGGTTCCGTGGGACCAAAATCGATTAGGTCATGTTTTGTCGTTTTTGATCAAACGAAGGTTCATGCTAAGGTCTATTCACTTATAACTACTAATTTGGTTTCACTAATCCTAGTCAAATTCTAAGGAGACTTAATGTATCTCATTTAAGAGGTTTGTCAAACACATGATGTGTTTTTCTTTTAATGAGATATTGGTGCAGAGCTGTGATGTTGAGCTAATAAGGTTAGAAACACTTTGTGATTTTGTGAACTGATTTAACTAAGTGATTTGAACCTACTTGTCGGTATTTGGGAATGTAAGAAACATGAGTACATGTTATTTAATGAAAAGACAATTATGTGAATGAATTTCTCTCCTCCTTAATTGGTGGACATTCAACATAATCTATGATGCATTAAATGAAGAATGAAGGTAAAGTGTTTAGGATGTTGCGGATTAATGAAATCGATGAGCTTAGCAATGTTTTAGTGGATATTGGTTAGCATAAAAAGAACTTCATCCGTGAAGTTATGTAGCTCTTCTCTATCAATGCGAGATGATCGCACGATGAGGCATGTGGTTTTCCTTATGGGAGATATATTGTTTTAACTAAAAGATGATGGAGATATTGTTAGGTGAGCGGAAGCAACAATACGATTTGGAGAGAGGTATATTGAAAGATATCCAAACACAAATTTCTAACCTCTAAAACTTAATCCTATTAGCTTTTTAAAGCTATATGCAAGAAAATGGATCCCATAAACATATTACTAATCTAAGTAGCAATAATGAGATAACAATTATGCAAAATAAGCATAACAAAGAGAAATAACAAATAGTTTGTTATCAGCCTACAAGACAAAAGTCTTAATGACAAAAGATGTGAATATCATATGACAACATCTTATAAAAACAAATAATCTACTACTAGACACAAAGATACCACATAGCATAAAGAAAAATAATCATATTGCAAGATAGCATTGTTTTAGATACTACATTGTGAAATTGTTTTTAAGTTAGGCTTCACTTAAGCATACTTACCCATTAATTAACACAATGATCTATGTATAAAATAAAATGACTTCTAAATGTTCATCATACCAACACCACTTAGACAAAGTGCACATATGACAAACAAATAGTGTGACAAAGAAGTGAGACTAAGATTCATGCAAACCATTATAACATTTAGGAGCATGTACCATTTAGACTATCCTACGAAAAAGCTCAATGATTGTCAACTAAAGACAAAGACTATCTAACACCATATAGTAAGTGTGAGTTAACAAGTAATACGTTAATCTTGCGAAATAGCATATAACAAAAGAATGAACATATCATACAAATCATACAGCATATAAGCATGCAGACAAAACCTTTCTAAGGTTTACACATTTGACAATGATAACATCAAGATATCAAACAAATATCATGTAATCAATACACGTATATGTAATGCAAGTGATTTTTTTTTTTAAATAAACTAAAGAAAAATCACATCTACTTCTTGTTTGATTAATTATTCCTAAGACAAGATAATTCACCAATACATGACTTAATGAGACTCAACTATTTCTATAAAAACTAGTGTGATGAAGATGTCATGTTATACACGTAAATTTGACAAATATGTGTCGATGGATTTTAATCATTGTGTTTGGAATCTAAGATTGAATGATCTAAAGGGTGACATCCTTTAAGTTGAGTTTAAGTATGAGTTATGCAAGTGATCTAAGATCAAGACATGTGTTTGTGTGTGGTAACGGGATATGTCATGAAAGTTCTGAAGAAAGTTCTTTGGAACAAGAATCTAAATAAAGTTACTAACTTTAATAGGTCTTGTGTATGCTCCAGAGATGTGAATATGCACAAGGTTTGACCAAGGTTTAATGTACGCTTAAAAGGAAATAGATACGTATGGTATCTTTCAACAAGTAAGATTTAACTAGTGCTCAATAAGGAAGATAGTTCATAGAACTAGTGGATGTTTGTTTTAAGATTATTTGCCCAATGTGGTGTAATGAAATCTCTTGTAACATAACCGCTCATGTTGCAAGAAAATAATGATGCATAGGATATACATTATCCTTTTTAACAAGATGAAAAATAAACACATAATGTTTTTCCGAAACATCATGTTTTCCTAAATGAAGATATGAACACAAAGTATTTGAATTGGATAGACTTATCCTAAATAAACTAGGTTTCAATAATATGATAACTAGACAAGATAAACTTACTTGAGTTTCTTTTGTATACTCCTCAAGATTGTTATTTGGGATGTATGAGATTGGCTTTGAGATTTCATTATAACATAAGTTGTTACAATGTTGATTCAAGATTTAATGAAACAAAGTATTACCAATACTTTGATGACTTGTGGTACTATTTAATGAATGTGAGCATTATGCTCATTTGATGGTGAAGTTCTAATTCTATAGGTGGCAAGGTATTGATGAGTTGATTCAACTTGCATTTGATTTGGTATGAGTGTTGGACTAAGGGCTTTTTGAGCAATGCACTCAATGGCGTGAATTATGGTGATGAAGGAGTTTGTTGAACTTTTGGGTTTCATGAATGTTGAAGATTACAAGAATGGATACTAATTCTTGTGTTTCACTGGCGGATGAAGTGTTTGGTTATGTTTGTGAAACTTAGGGGCTGAATGTGATGAAGACTAATTCTTATGGATAACGAGGATGAAGACAGACTCTTATGATCTATTGGTTGGTATAACTAGTGTGTGATGTGATCTAAGGCTTAGGGTATAAGACATATCACAGAAGTGAGTGTGATGGGATAATAGTGAAAGTACAAGTGTACTTAGGCGATAGGATAAGTGTTTTAACATACGTTGTTAAAATACTTGGGAGTTGATTGTTTTGGATATGACTTTTAATGACTACAATCGTAAGTCAAATTTACTTGAATATTTCGGATGAAATACTTTAAGTTGTCAATCCTACTTTGAGAAAAGAATAACAAGACTTGATAATTACATCTATAACCTAAGTGTGAGTTATGACTTGATGTAAATCGTCTTGAAGGATGACAAGTTAACCAAGTGAGGTAACATACGTGAATACATACATGAGTTGGGTTTGTAATATGTGATATATTTGCAAACAGTGAGTCTGGATTAGTTTGGAAGTTGTCAATTTACAAATCAAGCTAATGGATAAGTAAAGGACAAGTGAATGCAGGGAATATGTGTAATGATCACAAATGATCAGTGGTCCATGGACCTCAAGAAACAAGTTTCAGGATTCCTTCCTTTATGGAGAAAGGTCTCTTGGATCCTTTTTGTGAAGTTTGAAGTTATGGTTAGAGATGATTTTTCTATAGGTGCAAGTGAAATGTTCTAATCCTAATATGAGCAAATCATCAGTGAAAAGAATCTTAGTGATGAGCGTGAGTGATCTTGAGTGAGGATCCTGATCTTTCTAATTTATAGACATGGAGGATATTGGATTTGATGTGAATGAGTTTTGATCAATCTTATGGTTCTACGTAATTCTCAATCATCCAAATACACTTAATGATCAGTAGAATAAACCTAAACAAAAACTAGAATCTATAATCTGAGGATTGGGATTAGTCTGGGAATTTTGAAAAGTTACTTTTGACACCCACGGATCCAATCGACAACAAAAGCGGAGCCAAAGTTTGGGAGCCGTGGAATCCGTGGGTTCTGGACTGGCGGATCCAACGATAACTCTTGGCGGATCCAAAATGAGGGATCCGTCGGATCCGTTGAAGAAAACTACTAAAAACAAACAGAGAGATATGCAAAATTCGCGTTTTTCGACCAAGACCCGAAAATTCTCCTGGAACATATCTATTAGCAAATATGTAATGCAAAACTACTAATGATGTTTATTCTAACACACATACACACATAGTTTAATCTGATCATATTAACTTACCTTAAATGAGAGTTAAGCCAAACAGTGGCTTAAACCCGAAAACTTGATAACATCAAAGTGTTATCGTCCTGCATGATATGGTTAGTTCACATGAAGGTTTAACAACAAGATAATATCATAAAGGCATAACAACTCAACACATCATTGTTTCAAATTGTTTGTACCAAACACTCTTTTTCAAAGATACTACATGTTTACTCATTATAATATTTGAGCAATTAAGTGAGAGTTTGTGCAAGTCAATACTTTTCAAGACATTTCACTTAGTACGTATTTCTAAGTAAGTTACGCAAGGTTTTCACATAATATAATCAGTCAATAATATCTAAGTCTAAAAGTAGAACAGACATAGTTTATCAATGTATTACACAATATCTAGCAAATGTTCTATTATGCATAAAACAAGCAATTGATAAACAAGCAAGTAAGTATCATGGCAAGACACTTATGTATTATAAATAAACAATTACAATCATACTTATCAACAAGCATATCACATATATGCAAAAAATATAGAACAGTTAGCCACATAGCATAGCATAGATGAAAATATACTTTTCGTCACTTTGCGTTTAAATATGACGATGTATGCCAAGCTTAATTTGTTTCCTTTATATTACCAAATTCTTTAGTTTCAAAAGAAATCATATTTATGAGCAAAGGATACCAATTTACATTGCTCGACTCAAAAGTTTAACTTACTGTGTCAAAATAAAACTTAACATTTTGAACAGGTTATAGTATTTGATTTGTTTTACCTACTTCAATTTAGATCTAGGCAATGAGACTATTTTTAAATGAAAATAGACTTAATTCCCTTCAAAATGATAGGTGGCGCGACTCCTACGGACTTACGGTTAATTAGTTATGAATTTTTGAAATTTGACAAAAACTGAGTACTGCACCGACGGATCTGACGGATCCTTTTAGAGGGATCCGCCCTATATGTGATTTGGATCCGCCGAGACCTGTGACAGATTATCCTAAACTCATATTTTGACATAGCGAAAGTGTGTGGGACTTGCTACACTTAATCTTAGGCATATATTACAAATATTAACAACATTTCTACCTATGTGACTTATCTAAATATTACGGAGGTGATTTTTCAACTAACTTAATGATTATTCCAAACACTCCCTTCAAAACGTTATTTTTCGTAAATTAGTTCTCACCACATAATTTGACACTTACAAATTCTTTTTGAGAAACATTTTTCTTTTATTTTTCAAGAACACCTTCAAGCTTGTATACAAAGTGATATTTAACAACAAAATTTCAAAGTATACTTAGCTAAACATTTTTCATATTATGTTCTGCTTCAGAGGTAATTTGATACATGGATCTTACTCTATTTTAAAAACCATTTGTTTTGAAAATGAGAGCCAACCCGCTCTGATACCAATTATGAAAACGTAGAGGGGGGGTGAATACGTTTACCGTTTTAAAACTTAAAACTTGTTGTATCAAATTTCCAACTCGGCTAGTTCTAATATGAACACTGTCTGTTGTAGTTTATGTCTACCAAGTTGTCACACAAGTATTATCACATAATCACAACACAAGCAATCACATAATGCAAATATAAAAGTAAAGAGATAAGTAAAAGAAAGCGCAAACCGAACACGATGATTTATAGTGGTTCGGTCACGGAGCTCCTCTCCGCCCTACTCCACTCCCCGAGTACCCAACTCGAGAGTTACTTCACTAGATCAACAAGCTCCCTTTCTTAGGCGGAGAAAACCTTTACACGTCGCTTACTTCCTTTTCCGGTACTAAGCTAAACACCGGGTTCTTTACAAAGGTACAACCACTCCCATCGTCGCCTATTTACTTTACCGACACTAAGCTAGATGTCGAGTTCTTTACAAGGGTACAACCACTCCCAACACTCTTTGTATTTTAAGGACTAAAATACTAACCTCACTTTACTGATCTAAATGATACAATGATGGTTACAACAATGATCCATGACATAAGTATATCATGGATATGAATGCCTACACTATATGAACTTCCATTGATCGGAAGCCTTCAATGTATGAAGATCACAAGCTCCCTAAACTTGTTGTGATGGATCTTCATGTATGCAACTAAGATCTTCTTGGTGGATCATGAAGTATGCTATGGATGATGTCTCATGATCTTGAGCTTGCTTCACAGGATCATTAATAATGTATGCTTACAACATAATGAAAGTTAGTAACATTATGATCATTATGTAATGGATGATTAATGTATGAATCTACATGGTTTGCTACTGATCTAAGTGTGTGTAATGAGTAAGGGAATGTATGTTCTAGTTGGATGAAACCAATGGGTAACAATGGGCAAGTATTTATAGTAAAACTAAAACCATGTCTACAACCAAAACCATGTGTAAACTAAAACCATGTGTAAACTAAAGCCATGTGTAAACTAAAACCATGTGCAAGACTAGAACCATGTATACAACTAAAACCATGTGTAACTAATTATAGGAAAACAATAAAATCATCCCACGGATCCGGCGGATCCCATAAAAGGGATCCGTGCTTGTTAACGTTTGGATCCGTGGGTATGACAGCTAAGATATCTTTGTGTATCTTTCCAAATCTTCCAAGATCCACAAATGTCAACTTTGTAACTTGTAAATCTAAACAAGATATTACACAATCTACCTAAGATATCATATGTGATGTATGGCATGATGTCATGGTATTATTTAACTAATAAAGTTTCCATTTTAAGAAATAAACATGTAAACTTGTATATGTTATTCCTAGTGAACTTTGTAATGTTTATGTGTATCCTAGTGATCATATAAAATGAGGTTCTAAGTAGAATGATTAGCCTTTTTAAAATACTTAATTACCTAACCGTATTTTAAACATTCTAAATGGTTTGTTAAGGGTTTGATCATAATGCTACATAACAAACATGTACGAACCTGTGTTGTATCATACGAGGACTTGAGAGGTGTTGAATGTATGTTGAGACAAGATATGATTACAAGTAACTTGTACATTTTACGTTATGTATCAAGTTATATGTTTGTCATCAATCAAAACAAACGAGATTGCTTGCACTAGTAATCTCCCCAACGAGACTTCTTGCACTAACATCTTCTGCTCATACTGAATGTACTAGAAAATAAATAAGGATATTGATATAACAAAACATTCATCAATTTATTCATATCATTACAAGTCCTATCATTCTAAGTACAAAATACTCAAGGTTACTGAACGAGACCCATGAGTTCAAGTTTAGCCTTCTTTGACATCAACACCTCTTTATCAGGTCGTTCCTTCATCTTTTGATCCATCAGCCTGACAAACTCCTCATTATCAGGACTCCTGATATTGAGCGCCATTAGTTTGTAGGCAAGGAGTGTTGTCGTTTCCACTTTATCAATGTCAGAGACTCTTTGAAAGGCTTCCTGACCAAATTCATCCACAAAGAAGATACCATACTCAGGTTCCTTGATGACCAGGTTGGGACGGAACTTGACTCCCTGAGGAGTAGTCCTGTTGCAGTGAAGTGCAGCTATGTATTGTTCAGGTTCAAGAGCCACAACTTTTCTTTTCTTCCCGGTCTTCTGAGTAAGTTCAGGGATAGCCAGTCCCTGAGAAGCAAGTGCCCTATCATGGTCAATTCCGAGACTCTTGGCCACTCTTGCGAGTTCCTCATACTTGGCACTCAGAGACTTGATACGGTTTGGGGCATTCTTGCTTGAGGTTTTCTTCCTTAGGATGGGCATCATCATATCCCATTCTCTTAACCCATAGTCTGAGAATTTGATTGTTGGAAGGTGTTCAGACTTTCTTGGACCTCTATGTATCGTTATGCTCAGGGGTTTTGTGTTGTGAATGGTGATGTCAGTGATAGTGCCTTCATCCTTGGTTTTGGTCATGTGCCATACATACCTCTCATATGTTTTCTGCCTCCTTTCTTCCTTAAGTTTGGCTTGTTTGTTGTGTTCCTTAAGGAGTTCAGCCTGAAGCTTGAGAAACTCATCCCCTTTGATGTCTTTTTTGTCAAACTCCTTGATCACTTCTTTGGCAACCTTATAAATTACAGACCTGTTGAGTTCTCGCTCTTTCTCTTGGTCCTTTCTGAGATCTTCTTGGTGTAAGATTTCAGCAAGTTCTTCCTGAGTCCCAAAGACCCTTCTCCCATCCTCTAAATCAACATAGAACGGTGCATCAGGATCTGCATGTCTTTCAGTTGAAGCCTTGACTAAGCGTGCTTCAGGAGGAGGGTTTGTTTCAGTCACCATGATTTTCTTCCCTTTGTCAATTGGAGGGGGTTGACTGGTGGATGTCTTTGGGACAGTTACCAAAGCAGAAGTAGGGTCAGGGATCGGATCATCATTTTTCTCCTCCTCAGCAGATGGTGGAACTTCAGTGGAGACACCTGCTGACTGAGGAGTTGGAGGAGCATGAGAGGCCTGAAGAATAGATAGGATGTCTAAGACCATAGACTTTGTCTCAGAAGTCTCATTCTTCACGGCACTTAATTCGGCAGCCATTTCCTTTTGGTGGGTGGTGAGTTCAGTGACATGGGTGGTGTAGTGGGTGACCAGCTCATTATGTGTTGTTGAGAGCTGCTCAAAGGCTGAAGAGATTCTGATCAGGTGCTCCTTGGATGCAATAACAGCCTGATGAATGGACTCTTGCTGTGTCCTTAGACCTTGAAGATCTACCCCCTGAAGGAGCTTTAGAAGCTCAGTAATGTTGGTGGAGGTGGACGCCTGAGAGGCCAAGTATGCATCCAGTCTTTTGACAAAGGTGGGATCATCTGTAAGATGTTCTTGGACTGATTCAATAGCCTTGAGGATGTTGGAGAGTTCCTGATGCTGTCCAGTGGCTATTTCATCTACAGATTTGTTCAGGTCGCCAAGTTGTTTATCAGTGAGATTGGCGGCCTGAAGAATCTTTGCCTGAGATTCTTCTACAGAAGCCCTGAAGTCGGCATAGGAGGCTGCCACTTCAGTGTGCTTATCCCATTGCTCATCCGTAAGTATATTGTAAAGACCTTCGTTGGCTTTGCGAAGGAATTTGGCCATTTGCCTTTCAGAAGCCGGACGAGCATTGTCATACTTTTGCAACCACTCAGGAGTGGCTGAAGCACCTGATGATGATGATGAGGTTGATGGGGAACTGGGTGGTTGATCCTCAGGAGGAGGAGAAGAATGTTGTTGCTCAGAGGGCTGAGGAGGGTTTAATTGACTCTCCATTTCCTCCTCAGCATCAGGGATATCATCATCACCAAAATCAATCTCCTCCTCTGACTCATCAGCCAACAAATTTTCATAGTCAGCCAGAGAAGGAGCCTTCAGGATATCCGGCTCCCCCTCAGAAGAGGGCTCACCTTCGTTGTGGCCAGGTTCTGACTCTTTTGTCATAATAACTGGTGGGGTTTGACCAGCCTGGCTAGTCATAATAACTGGGGGGGGGGGGGTTTGCCCAACCTGACTTTTAGGGTCAGTTCCTGAGAGAACAAAAGTGCCTGAGATGCCTGAGGTGGGTTTGGGTTCCGTATCGGTGGGTGGTTTATATCCCTCCGAGTCTTTGTCCCCCTGAGCGCCTTCATCCACTGCTGGGTGTTTTCCAGTGGAATCATGAGGCACTCCTTGTGAAGATGTATGGACCCCCTTCCCATCAGGATTAGTCTGTCCTTTTGGGGATTTAGGGTCCTGAACTCCCTGAGACTCTGAGTGTGATTTCTCAGAGACGTTAGCGGGATGTGAGTGGGTGTGGGTCCCTTTCTCAGTGGAGTAGTGCTGCCCCACTGAGGATATAGAACCCTGTACTCCCTCAGGCTCTGATTGTGATTTATCAGTTCCTTCATTAGGATGTGAATGGGTGGATGTTCCTGATCCCTCTAACTTGTTTATGTCAAAGGAAACATGCGGAAAGGGTATGTCCGAGGACACTGAGGATGATTTCCCAGTGCCCTCCGTTGACGGTTGTTTTGTGGTCAGAAGGGTCTCTGCAGTGGGTGTCTCAGAGGTCTGGGCCACAATGTTAAGGGTGCCTGAGGCAACAGTCTCAGTGACGAGTGGTTTAGGTCTAACCACCTTACTGGACTGTCCCCCTTTCTTCTTCTTCACCTTCTTGGTTGGTGAAGGTACTGGGGAGCTAGCATTCTCACCCTGAATGACTACTAACATGTAGTTGGTCAGGGCGGGGGGTTGTGCCTCAGTGATGTCACTACTAAAAATGGTCTTATGCAAGACGTCAGGTTTTGTACCTAGATCGTCAGACCTTAAGTAGTCAGAACCAAGAAGGTCCTAAAGCGCACAGGAAATGAACCTAGGATAAGACATGTGTCTTTGCCTATGTTTCCTTGAGAGCTTGGCAACGAGGTCTCGGAAGATTATACCTCCGATATCAATTTTTCTACCCTCCAAGAGACTGAACATAATCATTTGCTGTGATGAGTTCACTTGCTCAGTGGAGGATTTATTCCCTCCTAGGACTTGAATGAAAAATGTCATCATGAGTCTCCAGATGGGGTGAAACCATGTCTTCACTATGGGAGCCTTTTCTAACAAGGCTTCAGGAGACAAAGTGGGACGCTTAGCGTCATGAGGCCCAAGGAATAGCATTTCAGCTTTAATTTCCTGGTCAGTAGGGTTTGCCTCAAAGATCTGGGCAAAATCAAGACCAGTGGCCTTGAGAAAGGTCTTGTAGTCTAGGGAGAGGGGTTTCTTCCCATTCATCACAGTGAATGTGATGATTGATTCTCTGGTGTCCTTAGGGCTAGTAGCCGTTGCGGTATACCAGAACTCCCTGAGATAGTCATGATAAATGACTAATGGGGTTTTGGTAAAAGCCGTGGCAAGGAAGCAGTTATGTAAATACTTAACCATATCCTTGTACCCCGCATATTGTTGGGGGTAGTGGAAATTTCCAACCACATTGTTTTTGGTCATATCCACGCCCTCCATTGGAAAATTCACATTTGGGGCGAGGGTGATAGCATTAGAGGATGCCATATTTGTGTTTGGTTGGACAAATGGACTGGGTTTCTAATTGCTATGAACACACACAGAGTTTTGAGAGATAAAATGGGCAGAGTTTAGCTTAGATTTTTAAAACACGTGTGTGTGTTTGTTTTGGTTGGGGTATTTATAGGATAGTGGAGATGGGGTTATTTTTGGTATTTGAGCAGTTTTATTTAATCAAAATATAATTTTTGGAAATTATTTTGAATAAACTGTTTGAGATCCGCATTAAATGCCACCACTCCACTTTTCCTCTTTTTTCGCAACTGGCAGGGTGAACAGTTGAGCAGTTTCTGCAAAAAGAGAAGTTGCAGAGTTTCCATCATCACACAGTGTATTGTGTAAGAGAGGGCATTGAATGCCAAGCTGGGAAGTGGGGGCCCATGAGGTGTATGCCAGAAAGGCAAAAGGAACAAATATTCTCATATTTAATAAGAATTCAGTTACCAACCTCGGACATTTACTAACTAGATACTTAGAGCATTTAAGTTAGTATTGAATGTCCTTTTCAGGGCCCTGAATGACTTTTCATTCAGTGATGATTTTTCAGGGACTTGGGATTAGTCACTGATGATTCAGGAATATGGAATGATTCCTGAGCTACAAGGATTCAGGAACTTGGGTTTAGTTCCTGAGGTTGAGGATTCAGTGATTTATTTTTTCACTGATGTACACATTGAGTCAGGGACCTGAGGTTTTAAGAATTTACACTTCAGTTGGAAGGATTCAATCAGTGGACTGATTCTCGATATCCAACATTCCTAATTCAGCTTTCAGTCTTGTGAAAGTTGGTTCATCCAAAGGTTTGGTGAAGATATCAGCTAACTGATATTCAGTAGGGATGAAGTGTAATTCAATGTCACCATTCATGACATGGTCCCTGATGAAATGATATCTAATATCAATGTGTTTTTTTCTCTGATGAAGAACAGGGTTGTTTGAGATTGCAATTGCATTTGTGTTATCACAAAAGATGGGTACCATCTTATACTGAATTCCATAGTCACTGAGTTGACTTTTCATCCAGAGTACATTTGCACAACAACTAGCTGCTGCAACATATTCAGCCTCAGCTGAGGACAAGGCAACTGATTGTTGCTTCTTAGCACTCCAACAGACTAGTTTCCCACCAAGTATTTGGCAAGAGCCTGAGGTGCTTTTTCTCTCCATGTTGCATTCAGCATAGTCAGAGTCTGAGTATCCTTTAAGATCAAGGCCTGAGCATTTTGGATAATATAATCCAAGGTTTGGAGTACCTTTCAGGTACCTGAATATCCTTTTCACAGCAGTGATGTGTGATTCTCTTGGGTCAGATTGATATCTGGCACATAGACAAACTGAGAATTGGATATCAGGCCTTGATGCAAGTAGATACATCAGTGATCCTATCATTCCTCTAAAGAGAGTTTGATTTACTGGTTTACCAGTGAGATCAGGACCAAGGTTGTTTGGGGGAACCATGGGAGTCTTGACTGAGGCACAGTCATTGAGTTCATACTTTTTCAGTAGGTTCTTAACATACTTCTCTTGACTGATAGTGGTTCCTTTATCAGTCTGCTTGATTTGAAGACCAAGGAAGTAGGTTAATTCTCCCATCATGCTCATTTCAAATTGCTTAGCCATTAGTTTTTTCAAATTGTTTGCAAAGCTTGTAACTTGTTGAGCCAAAGATGATGTCATCAACATACACTTGTACTAGTATGACATCAGTATTTGTATTATAGATAAACAATGTGTTGTCTATCTTGCCTCTGACAAATTTGTTTTGGATCAGAAAGGCTGAAAGAGTTTCATACCATGCCCTGGGAGCTTGTTTCAGTCCATAAAGGGCTTTATCAAGCTTACAGACATGATCAGGAAACTCATGGCTTTCAAATCCAGGAGGTTGCTGAACATAAACTTCTTCTTTCAGTGAACCATTTAAGAATGCACTTTTAACATCCATTTGGTACACCTTGAAGTTCATGTATGTAGCAAAAGCAAGGAACATCCTGATGGCTTCCATCCTTGCTACTGGTGCAAATGTTTCTTCATAGTCAATGTCTTCTTGTTGATTATAGCCTTTGGCTACAAGTTTGGCTTTGTTTTTAATGACTATGCCATTTTCATCAGTTTTGTTTTTGAATACCCATTTCATGCCAATGACTGAGACATTCTCAGGACATTTGACCAAGGTCATTACCTTGTTTCTGTCAAATTGTTCCAGTTCATCATGCATGGCCTGAACCCAACTTGGATGTGTAAGTGCTTCTTTAACACTTTTGGGTTCAATTGTGGAAATGAAGTCCACAAATAGGCATTCATTGGCTGAGGCTGCTCTTAGACTAGCAACCATGCTCCTGGTGAGCATGCCTTCAGTAGGCTCTCCAATAATATTGACAAGTTCAATGTCCTGAGACCTAGTCCAACTTTCCTGAGGTCCTGGATACTGATTTGAACTTGTGGAGGCCTGATTGGGTGGAGGGGTTGGTTCTGGAGTAGACACATGATCATTGATTGGATCTAGAGTGTCTACCTGATCACTGAGATTGTTTGGTTCTTGAGCATTTTGAACAGACTGATTAATATCATCAGTGTTTGCATGTGCCTCAACAAACTCAGTGATGGTTGGGTTAGGTAGGTTGTGAGGGATTATGTAATAGGAGAGGTTAGCATCATCTTGATACTGAGTAGAAGGATTGTTTTCAGGAAGATATTCATCAGGAGGATATCTTGAAGAGTTATCAATTCCTATCTCTTCTACTGAGGCAGTTGAGAACCTGATTGCATCAGTGCTCTCATCAAAGGTAACATGAAATGTTTCCTCAGTCTGCTGTCTCCTTGTGTTGAACACTCTGAAGGCTTTTGAGACAAGTGAGTATCCCAAGAAGTATCCATCATTAGCTTTTGCATCAAATTTCCCTAAGTAATCCTTGTGATTATGAATAAACACAGGACACCCAAAGACATGAAAGTAGCTGATGTCAGGGATTCTTCCTTTGAATAACTCATATGGGGTTTTCCCATGTCTCTTGACAATGATGGATCTGTTTTGTGTATAACAGGCAGTTTTGACTGCATCAGTCCAAAAATGTTTGGAAAGGACTGATCCACTTAGCATTGTCCTAGCAGCTTCAATGAGTGTTCTATTTTTCCTTTCAGCAACACCATTTTGTTCAGGTGTGTATGGAGAGGAAAAGTTTTGGGAGATACCTTTCTCATCACAGAAACATTCAAGTTCATAATTTTTGAACTCAGTCCCATTGTCAGTTCTAATCTGTTTGACCTTAATGTCATTTTGATTTTCAATGTTCCTGACAAAGGACATGATTGTTTCAGCTGCCTGACTCTTTTTGATCAGGAAGAATACCCAAGTGTATCTAGAGTATTCATCCACTATGACCAGAGTATACTTCTCATGGTTAATAGACCTTGGACTGACAGGTCCAAATAGATCCATATGGAGAAGATGTAGGCAGTTCCTGATGAAAAAGTTGGTTTTGGTTTTAAAGGATGCTCTGTGATGTTTACCTTTTTCACAAGCAGAGCATGGTTTATCCTTTGAAAACACAAGTGATGGTAAGCCAATGACCTTGTTTTGTTTTACAAGATTGTTTATGTTTTTAAAGTTCAGGTGGGAGAGTCTCTTATACCAAAGCCAGTTGAGTGTATCAGTGGCCTTAGCAAAGAGACAAGTTCCATCCTGAGTTAGACTGGACATGTCTAATACATAAACATCTTGTCTTCTTGGTGCAATGAGGACAATTTCCTTATTTGCATTGAAGATGGTTCCCTGCTTATCATCAAACTGAACTATGTATTTTGCATCACATAGTTGACTGACACTGATCAGATTGTACTTAAGACCATTTACATAAGCTATCCTAGTAAAGACAATACCATTGCAGTTTACTGAACCATAACCTTCAGTGAGACATGATGAATTATCAGCAAATATCACTTTGGGTCCTGGTTCTTCCACATATTTGTGCAGACACTCTTTAACACCAGTCATGCTCCTTGAACATCCACTGTCTAGATGCCAAACAGGATCCCTGGCATGCCTCTGCACAAATAGTAAACTGGGTCAGTTCTTTCTAAGACTCCATTTCATGGAGGGTTTGGTTTTGTAGGTCTTTATGAAAGTATTAATCGATTCATGGTCAGTGGTTGAGTGGACTGAGCTACCACATGTTTTGCATTTTGTCGCAGGGGTAGCCTCAGTAGTCTGAGAGGATTGTTTATTCATTCCTCTTCTTGACTGAATGACCCTCTCTTTTCCTGAGGATTTCTGAGTGGAATTTCCACTAGATTCACAGTGTTTGTCAATTTGACAATCCTCAGGATGATGGTCATTGAATCCACACAATGGGCAAGGTGGAAAAGGCTTGGCCTTTTGCTTCTGTTTCTGCTTAGAATCAGAAGTGTAGTTCAAGCACTGAGCCTTAAGTCTTGAAAAGTTTGACATGACTGAGCATTTTTTATGATCAGAGGTCCTGTGATCTTCCTTTTTGCAAATCATGCAATAAAGGACTCTATAGCAATCATCAGTGAGATGATTTGTATAGTTGCACAGTTCACATCTTTTCAGGGGTTTTGTGGGTTTGGGTTTGGTTTTTGAGGAAGCTGGTTTTTGTTCCTTCTTGGATTGAGAAGGTTTCTCAGAAGATGCAATCTTCTCTCCCAGCTTCCTGACCATTTCAGCCAACTGATCAAATTTTGAATCAGGGCTTTGGGTTGTTGCTTCAGAAGGGACTGAAGTTGATGAGTCATCAGTATTTACTGAGACATCAAGAGTTGGTCTCTTCAGGATGGTTGTTCCCTTTCCTGATCTCTCCTTTGGAGAGTGTGCTGAGAAGACCATTGGTGGGAGGCCTAAGTTAGGTGCAGCACCCTGAAGGGTATTCAGTGGAGGAAGTGGTGGGTATGATTCTGATTCAGACTCATTCACAGACTCAGTATTACTGAGTTGTTCAGTGAGTTCAAGCTTACTGAGTTGTTCAGTAAGTCCAAGCATATTTTTCAAGGCCTGACTTTCAGGAAACAAGATCTTTCCAGTCTCAAAGTTTGGTAACTTACTGACTGGGTTGTCCCTGACAATCCAGTCATTAGACTTGGAAAGCATTTCTTGCTCAAAAGATATGCCAGCTGGAACAAAGTTTAGTTCACTGTGACTCACATTGGGATCAACCATAAGAGGGTCAATTCCAATGGTTTTCTGAGAGATTAATCCCACAGTATCAAAAACCTTGGGGTTCTTCTTGGTCCAGCTTTGGATGACATTCTTTTCTTTGTTAAGTTCAGTTTGTAGGGCTTGGTTTTGTTTCAAAATTTCAGTGTTCTGAATTTGTAGAGTTATTGTTTCTAGTTTGGCTTGCTTTAGTACAAGCAGTTCATCTCTACATTTATTCAATTCTGACACAATATTGTTATATTTTGAAAACAAGTTAAGCCTTTGTTCCTCAACAAACTTTAGATCAACACAAATATAATTCATGTAAGACTGCCAATCAGAATCATCATCTATAGAAAGTAAAGTATTTACATTCTTCATGGTGATGTTGACCCACTCTCCATTCCTAGCATGGCTTTTTCCAACAGCCACCTGATCCTCTTCAGAAAGTGCCATTAGTGCACTAACTCTTATTTCCTCATCTGAGGAAACCTCTTCTTCATCCCAATCATATGCTTCAGCTACTAAAACCTTGTTCTTTGTCTGAATAGGTTTGGATGTTTGAGCAGCCTGAGACAATATGGGGTTAGTTTCAAGAAGTGCAAGTTTAGCTTTGATTTTCCTATATTTTGTTTCAAAATCCTTTTGACCCTTGTTTTGAAATTTTTGGGTGGACTGAAACATTTTAGGTTGAAACTTGCTAGTTCCTGAGGAACTGTTTCCTGAGAATTTGTAAGAGGGTTCTGAGATAGTTTTAGAATAACAGTCCCTAGCAAAATGACCCTTTTTACCACATTTAAAGCATTCAGTGGTCTCATTTGCTTTTGGTTTTGAAAAGTTGGACTGATTTCTTTTGATGAAACATCTTGAACTAGCAAGGAGTGCCCTTTCTTGGAATTCCAAGTTCAAGTCGTTCAGGTACTCCTCACCAGTCCTTTCATCAATTTCTTCTTCAGAATCCTTTTGAAAATCCTGCACAATACCATTCGAATAGAAAGCAGTTGATATGGGTGTGGAGGTTAAGGCCTTTTTGGACTCAAGAGCTTTTGAGTCAGGGTATCTCCTTGAGATCAAGTTGTCTTCATAGACAAACTTCCCATAAATTTCAGGGAGCTCAAGGGTCTGAATGTGGTTAGCATTCCTCAGGCCTTGTGAGAAGTTGAGCCACTTCTCAGGGAGACTGTTGATAAAGCCAACATTAGTCTCATGCTTAGATAAAGTTACACCATCATTTGATAGCTCATTTATCAAAGTCTTGTATCTGGTGTAGGTCTGAGAGAGACTTTCAGAGTCTTTTGCCCTGAAAGTATTGTACTCAAGTTTAAGGTCCATGACCCTATTTTCCTTGGTATCTGAGGGACCCTCAAAGCTATTTACCAAGTCATCCCAAGTTTGCTTGGTTGTAGAACAGTTGATGACTAATTCCATTATATCGTCAGGAAGACATGATATAAGGATGCTTTTCAGGCGATGGTCCTGATTGACCACCCTCCTCTCATCTATGGTCCATTGAGCTTCAGGCTTAATTAGCCCTGCAGCAGTTTTTGGGACAAATGGGCCATCCTTGATACAAGCGATGTAGTAGGGTTCCATCCCAGTTAAATAGCAAATCATACGTTTTTTCCATTTGCTAAATTTGCCAGCCTCAAGTCTGGGTGCTACAGCAGAATAGCTGCCACCCTTTTTATCGACTAACTGGGGTACATTGGTATCAGTCATTTTAGGATCTTGGTTTTAAAAACCTGGAGCTCTCTGGGTTTTTGAAAGGTTTTATAAACCAGAGGCTCTGATACCACTTGTTGTTCCCGTAGCACACCGAGTAATAACAATTAAGTTAAACTAAGTGAGCTTATGACTGAGATCAATGCAAAGAATATTTCTAACAGTTATAATACGTTAATATCAAAACACAATATTTTTCAACGTTTAAATTCTTATTAGAAATAATTCCAAGAATCTATTACCCAAGTGTTTTGCGGAACAAACACTTGGGATTGAATAGACAAGGGTTTATGGTGTCTCCTATCGAAACTCAAGTTTTGCTTGAGTGGTAACAATATACCCACTGAGCTATCTCAGTGAGTTGTATACTCTTTGTAGGAGAGAAGTTACTTTGTAAAAGTTCTAAGCTTTCAATATACAAAGCACACTTAACTTCTCTCCATTTGATCTATTTATACACAAGTAATCTAAGTATAAGTGATTAATATAATACAAGTTGTTGAGGTAGCGTGTCTGACAATTACAAACAGTAATTGTCATTTCCAAGAACCAATAGGAATGGGCTAATAAGACTTTGGGAGTTGTTGGCTGACACTCCATGACTTTTAGCCGCAATAGGGAAGGTTGGTGTCTGACAAGATAAGAGTGTTTGGTCTGACACTCTTATCTTCTCAGATCCTTCCCTTTTGTTCCCGCCTATTATTCAGGCATTGGTTCCTCAGTCTTCAATCACTTTAATGTTGTTGAGGAGACTGGGGTTCAGTGAGTTCTTGTCCAATACTCACTGAACCATCATCTTCTTCTTCGGCTTAAGTCCTACTCAGGGAGTACCGCCTTCCTGAGAGTGAGTCCTTCTTTGAACTCGCCTTAAGCATCCTGAAGATGACTCACTGAGAGGTTGTTCTCTCAGTGACTTGAATTTTTCTCGGTTTAGCAAACACTTGGCTTAATTTGTGTTCAAATCCTGTTTAAGATAATTGGGTGTTTTACGAACCCAACACATTAGCATCACAATATGCTCCAAATTGCACTTCATTATCAAATTTCCGACCATGATCCGTCCTAATGGAAACTATTGTACATCATAGTTGATTTTGAACTTTCTTACTAAAGACCTTGAATTGTTCAAAGGCTTGTGTCTTATTCTTAAGAAATCTAGTCCAAGTGTACCTAGAGTAGTCATCAACTATCACTAAGGTGTAGTAGTTTCCTCTGTAGCTCCGTACGGCGGATGGACCAAATAAGTCCATGTGAAGTAGTTCTAGGCACCTAGAGGTCGAGACCATATTCTTAGCTTTGTGACTAGAATGAGCTTGTTTTCCAACTTTACAAGCGTCACAAAAATGTTTATCAAACTTAATCTTAGGTAGTTTTCTAACTAGTTCCTTAGACGCCAATGATTGTATCAATCGCATATTGGTGTGACCTACCCTATGCCATAGAGTGGAATTATCATCTATGGTTGTTAAGCATATCCTATCCTGAGGCTTATTTCCTATTTTCATGACAAATAAGCCATTTCTCCTAACTCCCTTGCCTATGGTTTTACCATCCTTAATGATCTCACTACCCTCTTCGGAGAATATAACTCTACATTTATTATCTACCATTTGACTAATGCTAAGTAAGTTAAATCCTAGGTTGTCTACATGCTCTACATTTTTAATAGTGAGGGAGTTTTGAGTGATCGTACCTTTGCCAATAATGTTGCCCTTAAGTTTGCTACCGAAAGTGACATTACCTCCATTGTATGCTTTGTATGATGAGAAAAGACTTCGATTACCCGTCATATGATTAGTGCATCCACTATCCTTGACCCATTCGTCAGGCTCAAAGTCGATTCCCAAGCATATCTCATGAGAAGCTTGAGCCATTAGGCATGTTTCTTCCTTGGGCTTCTTCTCTTCTTCTTCACCGCTATCACTCCAATAGCCTCCTATGAAAGCTCGTTGGTTGTTGGATTTCGGTAATTTAGGACATTCTCCTATGAGATGATTAGGATCTCCGCATCTAAAGCATCTCCTATCACTTGTCCCATTCTTTTCAACTCGGTTCTTTTGTGATGTCTTCTTTTCATCACGAGGTTGCCTAACGAACCTACCTCTTTTCCTAAAGAACTTCTTAAAGTCCCTAACCGCTAATGCATATTCTTCATCTTCACTATCGGAACTCGAACATTCCTCATCACTAGACTCCTTCTTGGCCTTTAATGCTAGAGATCTAACTCTTTCACTTTTGCCTCTCACTATATCGGAGTCTTTCTTGATTATCATCTCGTGAACTTTCAAGTTTCCTATTAGTTCATCGAGTGACAATGTCGCCAAGTCCTTTGACTCTTCAATGGCGGTGACCTTTGCTCTCTATTTAGGATGTAGAGCCCTAAGAAAATTCCTAACATAATTCTTGCTAGAGTAACCTTCATCAAGAGCTTTAAGACTAGTGATAATAGTATTAAATCTAGCAAAAGCATTATCTATTAACTCATCTTCCGAAATGGAAAATTGTTCATATTGTTGAACAAGAAGACCAATCTTGTTCTCTTTGACTTGATTATTACCTTGGTGAGTGACTAACAAAGTTTTCCAAATATCTTTTGCCGTATTACACATGAAAATTCTTTCAAATTCCTTTTTAGGCAAAGCATTGTAAATCATCATTTTAGCCTCATTATTTTTGGCTAGTTTTCTTTTAAGTTCATCACTTTGTTTATCATAAGAAACTATTTCATCCTTTTTAGTTTCCGGATTCATTTGAATCGGTTTAAAGTCACCATCGGTAATAACATGCCAAAGATCAATGTCTTTTGATTTCACATACGTTTCGAATCTTGTTTTCCAACAAATAAAACAATCGGTTTCAAAAAGTGGTGGTCTTTGCATAGATTGCCCTTCTAGATATTTGTCGGAATCCATTGATCGATTCAAGTTTTAAAATACAATATACTTTAAAATCTTGACTGATGTGGCTTCTGATACCAATTGTGGAAAACTAGAAGGGGGGGGGGGGTTTGAATAGTTTTACCGGTTTTTAAGCTCTTTTGAAAACTTCTTAAAAGTCTACTTATTGAAAACCTTGATTCGAATCTTATGTGTAATCAATCAACACCAATATGAACTACACACTAAACTAACTAATAATAAGTAAAGTAAGTAAAGAGAAAAGTTGGAAAGATCAAACCGGGACAAAGGATTTATAGTGGTTCGGCTACGAAGCACCTCTTCGCCCTACTCCACTCCCCGAGTACCACACTCGAGAGTTTCAAGCACTATGTCAACAACCTCCCTTAAGGCGGAGAAAACCGTACACGTCGCTTATCCTATTTCCGACACTAAGCTAGATGTCGAGTGCTAATCTTAGCTAGCACCAATCTACCACGATCCACTTGATCACACACACTAGCCCAATGGCTTCAAGAGATCACCAAGATCTCAACACGATCACAATGATCAACTCTCACTTCACTCAACCTATTTTATCTACTCTAGATCCTTTGATCAATCACACAAGCCCAATGGCTTCAAGAGATGTTCACTATCTCTTATAAGATCACAATGATCTTCACTCACACTCTCACAAAAGAAAAATGATCTTGATGTATGCTATGATACAATCAAGTATGTAACAAATGTTACAATAAACCTAACAACTATAACTCTTGTATCTTTTTAGATACTTTGAGCTCTTCTCTTGCACTTGAAGAGGAATGATAACACTTTGTATCTTCTTGGATACTTTGTGTTCTTCTCTTGCTACTGAAGAGGAATGAAGAGGATCACTTGATGGGATGATAGGATCACTCTTGAACAAAAAAAAAAAAAAAAAAAAAAAAAAAAAAACTAATCTAAATGATCAAAGAAAGAAAGTGTGAAGAGAGTTTTGAACTCAGAAAGTTCTGTGTGAAAAAGGATGCCCAAAAACTGTGAATAGGGCTGGTATTTATAGGCAGAAAAAATATGGCCGTTACAGAGGGACGACTCCACTAAATCACCCACGGCTCCACTAAATTTAGTGGAACCGTGGAGCCGTCCCAGACAAAGACGCTCCAATTTTTGTCTTTTCTGGTGAAAACTTATTTGGGGAAGTTTGGAGCTGATTTTGGGGGGAAAAATAGCTGTTATGTAATTTAAACTTATTTTTCCATTAAAACATTTCTTAAATATTCAAAAATAATTTGTCATGTATATTTTTGAAAAAATGTTTTGTCACATTAAAATGTGAAGTCTTAAACCCAAAATTTACTTCTTTGATCATTTGTCAAGTTTGTAAATTTGTTCTAGTGGTTTGCGTAGAAACGGGATCTTCCGATTAAAAACTAGTTTACGTTAATTTTAACGTAACGTGATTTCACATTTTGTCATCCTCAAAACGTGAAGTAATCGAAAGATATAAATAACGTTTTTAGAACATTATTTGCATCAACAGACGCGTAACGTAAAACCAGGTAACGTAAAAATACAAAACTTCCAAAAACGTTAAAACTTGTTTTCATAATCTATTTTAGTAGTTTAGATGAGTGGTGAATTCATCGGAGGGTTTAAACGTTGTTAAAACTTTAAAACGTAGATTTAAATTGCGTAAAACGTAAAAGGTGCAAGGTTTACGTAAAATAGGAAAAAGTAAATTATGACTTTTAAAATAGGATTGTAATGAACCAAAAATGTATATGAAGTGTGGACTGGGCATAGTTTAGTGTCGGTTTGAATTAATTGTATGTGTTACGACGTACGCGGGTAACTTTCCCGGAAATGAAAGTAAATTTACTTAAAATAGAATAATAAGTAAATAAAAATAGTAATTTAATGATCCGAAATTTTCACGGGTGTTACATTTTTTTTCCTAGCATCCATTGAATGAAATTCAAATAATATCCATAATCCTCCTAAATACTTAATCCCCACATCCAGAAAGCCTTCGTTGCGACACAAAATTCGAGAGTTAGCAATGGATCTAAAATCTTTATAACAACCAAGTAAAGCCAATGGGAAATCATTGAAAGAATCATAGTTTAAAATAATGGAAGGAGAAGTGTCATCACTACCCTTCGAAACAGAATCAACAACCTTAACACCACTAACAGGTGCATTAACACAACCAACAGATGACTTGGCAGCATTAGCATATGAAGTGGCTTTCAAAGAATTACCAACAGGCCGATAGTTGTTGTTAGCCGATTTATCTACCTTAACACCAACATGAGATGGTTTTGCAGCCGCCTTCCTGTCAAATCTAGCCATATTGGCATGCAAACGTAATTTCCCAATCCAAATATTAGATAAAGAATCAACTAGGGCTTCCTGATTTACTACCTAAATGAAGCGACAAAAAGCAAACATCTGCCCCAGCTTATTATTATGTTTAGCAATATAGACATCCACAAGTGTCCCCTTCTTTCCGCATATATTCCAAAGCTCACGGACCGTTAGGTGTGATGGAAAATTGGAGACATACACGGTTAAAGAAATCTTCGCCAAATCATCCCTATTATACTTCAAATTCTGGGAGATATTTAATCTTTCAAACACGGATCTCCTATTTTTGCAAGTAACCTCCTGCCAATCAGAATCACCCATAGGAAGACAGAGGAAAGGATTGTGAATTAGGGTTTTTGAAATTAGGTTAATGAAATTAGGGTTTTGAAAAATTAAAAGAATTTGGATTTGAAAAGATTAATAGAAAAAAAACCTAAAAACGATTACCAAAACCTATAGATCCAAGGATCGTCCACTTGTAAGAAACTTCAATCAAGGAGAGTCACAGGGATCCTCAACAAGATTAGGCATTAGCAAGATAGATCACAAGAATGGTAGTATTTTAGCAATCGATTAGGGTTTTATAAGAGAGAAGAAAAACTTAAGAATTGTTACTGTGTGAGTAAGGATAAATTATGTATACTCCAAGAAAGAGTTTTTTCATCGAAACGGGAAGTTTGGCAATATGTTGAATTTTTCAATAGGTTAATTCATTAGAAATGTTTTTAATGCCAGATAGTTTTTTCAAATAAAAGTGTATAGTATCATTGTACTTCTTTCTTTTTTAAGATGTACGGATACCCAAAAAAACTGATAATCTTCTTTTGAAGGATAACCGATCTCATGCTAATTGATGCGTGGTTTTGCGACCTTACAACAGGTTTTACCTCTCGAGGGATCTCAAGAGGCTTGCAATCCCCACCAGGCAGTGTACCTGACCGATGTAGTATAGTGAAGTGGCAAGTACCGGGGGATTGATCGTTCTCTAGGGGAATAGTGTCGTTAGGATTGAAAAACTACTCTAATAGGTCTAAGGGTGAGGGAAGATTCTTTTTGTATTTTTATATTTTATGGAAAGCAAGTAAAATCTCGGATTTGAAAGAGTGGGCGGAATTAGTTGCTAGTCAACTAACCCAAATAACTACAAATGCAAATAAAATAAAATAACTGAAAATGAAAAGGTTGTGTAACTTATATGGGGAGAAATGTGTTTACTTAGATTTCCTTACTCCCTAACTATCTTTTACCGGTTGATTAGTGTGTATTAATTGCGTGGATGACGGGTGTATTCCTTAATACCAATCGTGGGGTGGCGTACGTACTTCCCCAACTCTACAAGCTCCTACTTCACTCCTATGTCGAGCCGGCTAAGAAGCTCCTAACATGGGATCACTAGAATTCGCTCATGCATTAAATACAACCATAAAAACCTAGTACGCATTGGTTCATGTTTCTTAAGACGTTCAAGCAAGTTACCGTATAGGAGGTTAGCCAGTTTTCTTAAGCCTAACATCGATAAACAATCATCCAATACAATTAATAACACACTAATAACCAATAATCAATAGTTAGGTTTCACTAGATCTAAGCAAACACAAGATAAATCTAGCCTAGCATGTTAATTAAAAGACAAGAACAAGATATAATCAAACAACACATAGACATATTGATTGATTAAATGATTACTTATCTTCAATTAAACATGGGAGATCCAAGGGTATAAAACCCTTAAAAATGGCAGAAATTCGTCTTAGGGTTTCTCCTCACAAAGTTGCACACTAATGACTAAAAATTGCAAAACTATATATAGAGTTTAGTGGCTGACGGCGTCACGTTGTAGGAGGTGACGCCGTCACCTCGCCGTGGCTAGGGTTCCCGGATGGTCTTCCTGACGCCGTCCCTTTTTAATCCTCCAAAATCCGCTCTGGCCTATCAAGGGTTGACGCCGTCAGAATAGTGCTTGACGTCGTCTCTCTTTAACTTAAACCGTGATGGCCTTGATCACCTTAAAGGGTGACGCCGTCAGACTTTCCATTGTAAAACTCTCTGGCGCGTCACGTGTATTTTGTCATATCCACCTCTTTTGCCAAGCCATGACGCCGTCAGGAGCAATCCTTGACGCCGTCAAGTGTACTTTTCCAGCAGCTTTGGAGACTTTGTCGTTTTCTTCACTTTTATGCTCCAAAAATGTCCAAAATGCTTCCTTTTCCAGATTTCTTCTCCAAAGTACCTAAAATGACAAAAGGAACGATTTAGGGCAATATTTGATCAAATAAATACGATTTAGGGCTTAAATGACCCCCTAAAAGCGGTACACTTTTCGCTTCATCAAATACCCTTACACTTGAGATTTGCTTGTCCTCAAGCAAATGCGCTTTTATTCTAATCAAAATACAAGTTATGGGTCATTTAACGCTAATATAAAAGTAATTACAACAAATAGTCGTTCCACTTTAATCATAATAAGCACGGAGATTACACACTAGCACCTCACAAGTAGTGTTTAGATACTCACATCTCTCAGGTGTCATAAAAGTATATCTCATAAATGAAAACGGATAATATCTCTCACTACCTGTCATAGCAAATAGATTACCATAGGCTTGGGAAAGGATCAAAAACCTTCTCCACTAGGCGTAAGCACCTAAGATAAACTATCAAATAGGGCTTTTACATGGGTTATAACGTGAGGTGTAGGGATATGATAAAAACGGGTTTGTTGGATAAAGGATATTTTACTGGTGGCAAGTTAAAGATCTTGATTAATTACATGTACAATACGGCGTTGCTAAGCCAAGACTAGACTCGACTTAAGCTAAAAACAAAATAACAAAAACATAAAATAAACATAAAATGAAACGGGATGGTAGTCCGTATATTTTTTCTACTTTTCTTTTTCTCATTTTTTTGTATTTTTCTTGATTTTTTGAATTTTTTTTTTTTTTTTTTTGCATACACTCTTGCCCTACCATCCAAAATAATACATCATAGGGGCGTTGCATTCCCCTTACACTTGAACTTTTACATAACTTTACAAATAACTATTCTATCGACTCGAATTAAGATAATCGAAACACTTGGAGTACTTTTAAAATATTTAGCACATATGGGGGTAATAATGTTGTTCTTCCCCATTACTCCATTACACTAGTACTTTACCCATGAGTCCCAATCGTCCCAAAACAATATGTACAAGGATATGACTCGACTTAGCAACCATGTAATCAATTAGATAATTAACTTGGGGTTTAAACAAATGTTGTCACAATAATGCACTAAAAATGAGTGCATACAAGGTAGGCTAAGGCGATTTGGGTGTACATTTAAGTGGGGTGTAACAAATTCTTCCTTTAAGTAAAATGCTTAAAGTTAGAAACGAAAAGATAGGCTCTGAGGGGTGTACTAGGGGTATCGTGTACTAAAAATGAGTACAACGCAAAGGGTGTGGGAGAATTACTTGACCAATGTAGCCAACGTAATTATAACAAAAACACAGGTGTAAAACAATGGGTTAATCCTAATGCCTCTTATCATGTAGTAAATCTAACTACACGAATGTAGTCTCACTTGTGGCCTCGGAATGGTCCTAACGCAAGTTCTAGAATCTAAGTGCTACCGGTACACACATCATAGCATAAATGCTTTTCCTACCAATTCTAGGGGCGAACCTCACATATTTGGGGGTGGAAATTTTTTTTAGTGGTACGATTTTGTGCTAGTCATATAACTTCCTATCCATGAGACGCTCATTAAGACCAAAGTTTCACTCCTAAATGTTGTAAAAAATTTTAAATTTGGCACTAAAATTGCCTTAACAGGTATTTATCTCAGTTTTATTACACATCTACCATCAAACAAACGAAAATCAAGCGTAATTGCATTTTATAAAGTATCGTACTTTACCCCCCCCCCCCCCCTTACACTTAAGATGAACATTGTCCCCAATGTTCAAATAACAAGATGTAAAAGAAAATAAGGTAAACGAATGAAATCAAATACTCCCCTGATTCGCTCGGTGGATAAAGAGGTAACATGGTTAGATCTTCTTCCAAGAGAAAGTAGAAGCTTCAAGACTAAGGCATCGCCAAAAGCTAGATTCCACATACATCTCCTTGTCCAAAATAACCTGTTAAACCTGAGAAAACAAACACGAAAACCTGCATAACATCGGCGGGATAAATCTATATAAGGATATAATGCTTGTGGAATGATAATTTTGCAGATTCCTGGAGTTTATAAGTTAGAGATTTAATAAAAACTTTTTATGATTCCGGTAGAAAAACAAAACTTTCAAAAATTTCAGAAAATTAAAACCTGACGCCGTCAGAAATGATCTGACAGAATTCTCATGTTAAGTTTCCGGAAAATTTCTGGAAAAACCTATACCTTACTTCCTGGAATTCCTGCAAAATATCATTATGACTCGATACAAGCATTTGACTCAAACAATTACTAATATGTATGTTAATTTATTATTGTTACGATTCATGTTCATTTGTTCTAATAAACCGATTTGGATTTCCCTTACACTTATCTTTTGCAAAATACCTTTATATGTAGTTAAGACGAAGTTAAAAACAAGATAAAGCATTTTCACAATTTAGTTTTGAACATGAAACAATAATAATAAAAATTAAACATACATACGGAAGCAAATAAAATCAAACAAACAAATAAATAAACACACAAAGCAAATAAAGCTTGGGTTGCCTCCCAAGAAGCGCTTTTCTTTATTAACGAGTCTTGTAGCTAGACTCAAAGTCCTTCTACCCTATGTAAGTGAGTTCGTCATCGAGGACGTCTTTAGGGTTAAGCTTGGATTGAAGTTTCCTATTGGTCCGCTTAGTACAATATATCTTTTCAAACTTCTCTCCATCCGGGTCATACAATGTCATCTTAATATGCCATGACCCATCTCCATCTTTGGGTGGTTTGTCCCAATCCCACTTATGATCATCGTCCTCACAAGTCCACTTATTCATCCCTAGGTTAATTGGAAAAACTCCTAGGAAATCAATCATCTTCCTAAAAACTAGAGGGTCTTCAAATGGATCCAATTCGGTGTCCCTAGCCAAGAGTTGTTCTACCGCATGTGTCCGGTTCACAAAGTCCTCTTCTAGGTAAAATGGGCGTTGGGGTCCTATGAAGTCTCTATCGATCCAAGGTCCATATCTCGATGGTCTCCTATTTAATTCTAACCAATGGGGTGTTGGTTCCTCACTAGTATCATAAGCATGTTTCTTCACATCATAGACTGACCAAGTATCACCTTCTCCTACCGCTATCTTAGATTCCTTACAATCAATCATAGCACTAGCGGTCGCCAAAAATCCTCTACCTATCAACAAGGGGCATGTAGGGTCGCTAACCATATCAAGGACGTGGAAATCGGCTAAAATGGTTAGTTTTCCAATGTGTACTAACACGTCCTTGACTACTCCAACCGGGTAAGCAACACTTCCATCCGCTAAGCCTATTATCACCTCGGTTTCTTCAAGTTTTCCTAGTTTTAGAGAGGTGTAGAGAGGTAACGGAAGTAGGTTAAGGCTTGATCCAAGATCGGCTAATGTGTCATAAGCCTCCGAATTACCGATCTTGCAAGGTAGAATAAATAATATTGTGGACAAGAACTAGGAGACGAAACCGATGAAATGGCGTTGACGTTTAGTTTCGGGTTCTTGACCGTGTTGCTAGGGAGTGCTCCCATTTCTCGGTCATTGAGGGCTTTCAACAAAGTGTCAATCTTATTGGTCATCTCGCTTTGTTTTTGTTTGAAATCGGCTTCAAACTTGGCCAAACGAGCTTCTTGAGATGCCATAAATTGGGACATCAATCCTTCAAAGTTATTGGTACTACCATTGCTGGAAGGATTGTTGTTGAAAGTACGGTTCGAGTTGGAACCGCTTGATTGGAAACGATTAGGTGGGTTGGAAGAATTGGTTTGTTGTGCGTTTTGGTTTTGTTTCCACCTAAGGTTTGGGTGATTTTTCCATGAGGGGTTGTATGAATCACCGTAGGGGTTTGGCTCGGGTTTGAAAGTGTACCACTTGTCTCCCGCTCCGTCGGTACGCGAGGATGCGTAGTCCGCAAAAGCTTGTTCGGGGAGTTCCATGCAATCACGAGTGTCGTGGGGACCACTACATAATTCACATGAAGAAGTGATTTTGTTCACTTGGCTTGAAGGGTTAGGAGCCTCATAGGATTTCATAAGAAACTTGACTTGGTCTTCAAGTTCTATGATCCTACGGTCGGAAGTGCTTGAATTGTTCGAAGGCAAAGATATTGCCTTGACCGTTTTATTCAAATCACGGGGATCACTCCAACTTTCGTTGTCATAAAGAGCAAGATCTTCTAGGAGAGCCCATGATTGTTCCGCACTTAGATCACGTAGCTTACCACCAGCCGATTGGTCAATGGTTTGCCTCGTGGAGAGATTGATATGGTCATAGAAGATTTGGACTTGGAGCCAAAGTTCTATGCCATGGTGAGGGACTTTTTGGAGTAAGTCCTTGAATCGAGTCCATGCCTCGTAGAGGGTTTCGCCTTGACGTTGTTGGAACATCAAGATATCATTCCTTAGCTTGGTAGTTCTTCCTGGTGGGAAAAACTGAGCAAGAAAACGAGTGGTGAGATCATCCCAAGAGGTGATGGAACCTGCGGGTAGACGCTCTAGCCATTGACTAGCTTGGTCCCGCAGAGAGAATTGAAAGAGACGCAGTCGGGTCGTCTCTCGAGTGGCAACATCAAGGTCTATGGAATCAACGATTTTGAGAAAGTCCTTGAGATGTTGATTAGGATCTTCGGAACGAAGTCAATGGAATGCGCATCCGCTTTGCACCAACCGGATGGTGTCGGATCGCAAGGGAGTGACATTGGCTCCTTGAGTGAGCTCAATGGTGTTTCGATAGCCATGGTGGCTAGGACGGGAGTAGTCTCCTAAGGTACGGGCTCTTGGAGGTGGGTGTTGTTGTGGTGGTGGGTTGTTAGGATCGAGGATATTACCACCTTCCATGATGTCGGATGATAATGGTTACGAACAAAGAAACGAAGAAAAAAGATAGACTAAAGAAAACCTAGAAAAATAAAATAAAAATCTCACTAGAAAGGAATCTAGTGAGTAGACCTAATAAAATAAAAATTCAACCTAAACAATAACTATTCCCCGGCAACGGCGCCAAAAACTTGATACGTGGTTTTGCGACCTTACAACAGGTTTTACCTCTCGAGGGATCTCAAGAGGCTTGCAATCCCCACCAGGCAGTGTACCTGACCAATGTAGTATAGTGAAGTGGCAAGTACCGGGGGATTGATCGTTCTCTAGGGGAATAGTGTCGTTAGGATTGAAAAACTACTCTAATAGGTCTAAGGGAGAGGGAAGATTCTTTTTGTATTTTTATACTTTATGGAAAGCAAGTAAAATCTCGGGTTTGAAAGAGTGGGCGGAATTAGTTGCTAGTCAACTAACCCAAATAACTACAAATGCAAATAAAATAAAATTACTGAAAATGAAAAGGTTGTGTAACTTATATGGGGAGAAATGTGTTTACTTAGATTTCCTTACTCCCTAACTATCTTTTACCGGTTGATTAGTGTGTATTAATTGCGTAGATGACGGGTGTATTCCTTAATACCAATCGTGGGGTGGCGTACGTACTTCCCCAACTCTACAAGCTCCTACTTCACTCCTATGTCGAGCCGGCTAAGAAGCTCCTAACATGGGATCACTAGAATTCGCTCATGCATTAAATACAACCATAAAAACCTAGTACGCATTGGTTCATGTTTCTTAAGACGTTCAAGCAAGTTACCGTATAGGAGGTTAGCCAGTTTTCTTAAGCCTAACTGATGCGTGGTTTTGCAACCTTACAACAGGTTTTACCTCTCGAGGGATCTCAAGAGGCTTACAACCCCACCAGGCAGTGTACCTGACCGATGTAGTATAGTGTAGTGGTAAGTACGGGGGATTGATCGTTCTCCACAGGGAATAGTGTTCGTTAGGTATGAAAAACTACTCTAATAGGTCTAAAGGTTGGTGAAGATTCTTTTTATGTTTTTATAATTTTATGAAAGCAAGTAAAATCTCGGGTTTGAAAGAGTGGGCGGAATTAGTTGCTAGTCAACTAACCCAAGTTACTACGAATGCAAATAAAATAAAATAACAGAAAATGAAAAGGTTGGTAAAACTTATGTGGAGAGAAATGTGTTTACTTAGATTTCCTTACTCCCTAACTATCTTTTACCGGTTGATTAGTGTATATTAATCGCGTGGATGACGGGTGTATTCCTTAATACCAATTGTGGGGTGGCGTACGTACTTCCCCAACTCTACAAGCTCCTACTTCACTCCTATGTCGAGCCAGCTAGGAAGCTCCTAACATGGGATCACTAGAATTCGCTTGTGCATTAAATACAACCATAAAAACCTTAGTACGCATTGGTTCATGCTTCTTAAGACGTTCAAGCAAGTTACCGAATAGGAGGTTAGCCAGTTTTCTTAAGCCTAACATAGATAAACAATCATCCAATACAACTAATAACACACTAATAACCAATAATCAATAGCTAGGTTTCATTAGATCTAAGCAAACACAAGATAAATCTAGCCTAACATGTTAAACAAAAGACAAGAACAAGATAGAATCAAACAACACATAGACATATTGAATGATTAATTGATAACTTATCTTCAATGTAACATGGAAGATCTCAAGGCAAAAAGCCTTGAAAAAGCTGCTAAAATCGTCTTAGGGTTTTTCACACACAAAGTTCCACACAAGTTCCACCCTAATGACAAAAAATTGCAAAACTATATACAAACTTTCAGATCTGACGGCGTCACGTTATGGAGTGTGACGCCGTCACCTCGCCGCTTTTAGGGTTCCCGGATGGCCTTCATGACGCCGTCCCTCTTTAGCTCTCCAAAATCCGTTCTGGCTTATCAAGGCTTGACGCCGTCAGAATTAGGCGTGACGCCGTCCCTCTTTAAATTAAGTCGTGACGACCTTGATCACTCCAAAGGGTGACGCCGTCAGAATTCCCATGCAAATTTCTCTGGCTTATCATGAGTAATTTTCACATCCACCTTTTTCTTGCCAAGCCATGACGCCGTCCAGGGTAATCCCTGACGCCGTCAAAGGTACTTTTTAGCCGATTTTGAGACTTTGTCGTTTTCTTCACTTTTATGCTCCAAAAACGTCCAAAATGCTTCCTTTTCCAGATTTCTTCTCAAAAGTACCTAAAATGACAAAAGGAACGATTTAGGGCAATATTTGATCAAATAAATACGATTTAGGGCTTAAATGACCCCTTAAAAGCGGTACACTTTTCGCTTCATCAAATACCCTTACACTTGAGATTTGCTTGTCCTCAAGCAAATGTGCTTTTATTCTAATCAAAATACAAGTTAGGGGTCATTTAATGCTAACATAAAAGTAATTACAACAAATATTCGTTCCACTTTAATCATAATAAGCACGGAGATTACAAACTAGCACCTCACAAGTAGTGTTTAGATACTCACATCTCTCAAGTGTCATCAAAATAAATCTCATAAATGAAAACGGATAATATCTCTCACTACCTGTAATAGCAAATAGATTACCATTGGCTTGGGAAAGGATCAAAAACCTCCTCCACTAGGCGTAAGCACCTAAGATAAACTATCAAAGAGGGCTTTTAAACGGGTTATAACGTTAGGTGTAGGGAAAAGGAAAACACGGTTTTGTTGGATAAAGGATATTTTACTGGTGGCGAGTTAAAGATCTTGATTAATTACATGTACTATACAATGTTGCTAAGCCAAGACTCGACTCAATCTTAAGCTAAAAACAAAATAACAAAAACATAAAATAAACATAAAATGAAACGGGATGGTAGTCCGTATGTTTTTTCTACTTTTCTTTTTCTCATTTTTTTGTATTTTTTTTCTTGATTTTTTTTTTTTCATACACTTTTGCCCTACCATCCAAAATAATACATCATAGGGGCGTTGCATTCCCCTTACACTTGAACTTTTACATAACTTTACAATTAACTATTCTAATGACTCGAATTAAGATAATTGAAAAACTTGGAGTACTTTTAAAATATTTAGCACATATGGGGGTAATAAATGATGTTATTCCCCATTACTCCATTACACTAGTACTTTACCCATGAGTCCCAATCGTCCCAAAACAATATGTACAAGGATATGACTCGACTTAGCAACCATGTAATCAATTAGATAATTAACTTGGGTTTAAACAAATGTTGTAACAATAATGCACTAAAATTGGGTGCATACAAGGTAGGCTAAGGCGATTTGGGTGTACATTTTAGTGGGGTGTAAACAAATTCTTCCTTTAAGTAAAATGCTTAAAGGTCGAAACGAAAAGATAGGCTCTGAGGGGTGTACTAGGGGTATCGTGTACTAAAAATGAGTACAACGCAAAGGGTGTGGGAGAATTACTTGACCAATGTAGCCAAAGTAATTATAACAAAAACACAGGTGTAAAACAATGGGTTAATCCTAATGCCTCTTATCATGTAGTAAATCTAACTACACGAATGTAGTCTCACTTGTGGCCTTGGAATGGTCCTAACGCAAGTTCTAGAATCTAAGTGCTACCGGTACACACATCATAGCATAAATGCTTTTCCTACCAATTCTAGGGGCGAACCTCACATATTTGGGGGTGGAAAATTTTTTAGTGGTACGGTTTTTGTGCTAGTCATATAACTCCTATCCATGAGACGCTCATTAAGATCAAAGTTTCACTCCTAAATGTTGTAAAAAATTTTAAATTTGGCACTAAAATTGCCCTAACAGGTATTTATCTCAGTTTTATTACACATTTACTATTAAACAAACAAAAATCAAGCGTAATAGCATTCTCTAATCGTACTTTTACCCCCCCCCCTTACACTTAAGATGAACATTGTCCCCAATGTTCAAATAACAAGATGTAAAAGAAAAAAGTAAAAGAATGAAATCAAATACTCCCCTGATTCGCTCGGTGGATAATGAAGTAACATGGTTAAATCTTCTTCCAAAGTAATGTTGAAGCTCCATGACTAATGCATCGCCATAAGCTTGATCCAACAAACATTTCCTTGTCCAAAATAACCTGTTAAACCTGAGAAAACAAACACGAAAACCTGCATAACATCGGCGGGATAAATTCTATATATAAGGATATAATGCTTGTGGAATGATAATTTTGCAGATTCCTGGAGATTATAAGTTAGAGATTTAATAGAAACTTTTTATGAAAACAAAACTTTCAAAAATTTTCAGAAAATTAAACCTGACGCCGCCAGGTTGTAAATCCTGACGCCGTCAGAAATGATCTGACAGAATTCTCATGTTAAGTTTCCGGAAAAATTTTGGAAAAACCTATACCTTACTTCCTGGAATTCCTGCAAAACATCATTATGACTCGATACAAGCATTTGACTCAAACAAATACTAATATGTATGTTAATTTATTATTATTATGATTCATGTTCATTTGTGTTCTAATAAACCGGTTTGGATTTCCCTTACACTTAACTTTTGCAAAATACCTTTATATGTAGTTAAGACGAAGTTAAAAACAAGATAAAGCATTTTCACAAATTACTTTTGAACATGAATCAATAATAATAAAATTTAAACATACACACGGAAACAAATAAAATCAAACAAACAAATAAATAAACACACAAAGCAAATAAAACTTGGGTTGCCTCCCAAGAAGCGCTTTTCTTTATTAACGAGTCTTGTAGCTAGACTCAAAGTCACGTACATTACGTGACTCCATCATTGGTCACGGTTCCTAAGCCATTCTCATTTCCGGTTTTATACTCCGGTCCTAATTTCAAACAATCCTTATAGAAACCGGATATCCTTCCCATAACATAGTCTACTCCTTTATTTCTATCCTCATCATTCCTATAGTAGACCGCTTGCTTAAGCTCCTTCTCAACATTTGACAAGTGTTGGAATTGTTCTATCTTATATGGCATTTGGTAGTTTACCTCATCGGTCTCATCCTTAAATCTAACTATCCCTAAGGAAGGTTCATAAGTCATTCTAGAGACCTCAACAAATGGTTTTCCAAAAACCACTTGAGTTAAGGATGCATCGACTATTGGGCGGATATCTTCTACAATTACAAAGTCGGTGACATAGGTGAAGTTTCCTACATAAACCGGTAATCCCTTAACTCTTCCCGTGAAGTTACTCATCCAACCCTTGTCAGGGAACATCCTATACCCAAGTTGATTTTTCATTATCAAGTTGTAGTGGGCTCTAGTCATGATGTTTATGGGTGATCTAAGGTCGATGTAGGCTTTCCACACATGTAAATGTCCGATGTTGCATGGTATGTTGAGATTAGAAGGGTCGCCTATTTTTATAATTGGTCTACCTAGGAAGTATGGTGTCTCGGGGTCATCGAATAAGTCTGTATGATATGCGCGCTCTTCCTTAGTGGGTAGCCTATTGAAGTGGTCCTCATCATCATCTACTTTTTCAATCTCACTTTTCCTAACTTCTTTATCAACCTCGACTTTCTTAACCTCATCCTCAGGTTCACTATTATCCTCATTCCTATCAATTGGTTAGATAGTGACAATGTTGACGAAGTGGACGTGTTTGGATGAAGAGGGGTTTTTTACTTGGGGTCCGCTATTTGTGTTCCTAGCGTCCTTATGTGGAGGTGATAGCACTTGGTTATTGAGGGCTTTCAACAAGTTGTCAATTTTATTGGTCATCTCCGTTTGTTGTTGATTGAATTCGGATTCGAATCTAGCTATCCGAGCTTCTTGAGTTGCCATAAATTGAGACATCAATCCTTCAAAGTTATTGGTACTACCATTGCTGGAAGGATTGTTGTTGAAAGTGCGGTTCGAGTTGGAACCGCTTGATTGGAAACGATTAGGTGGGTAGGAAGAACTGGTTTGTTGTGCGTTTTGGTTTTGTTTCCACCTAAGGTTCGGGTGATTTTTCCATGAGGAGTTGTATGCATCACCGTAGGGGTTTGGCTCGGGTTTGAAAGTGTACCACTTGTCTCCCGCTCCGTCGGTACGCGAGGATGCGTAGTCCACAAAAGCTTGTTCGGGGAGTTCCATGCAATCACGAGTGTCGTGGGGACCACTACATAATTCACATGAAGAAGTGATTTTGTTCACTTGGCTTGAAGGTTTAGGAGCCTCGTAGGATTTCATGAGAAACTTGACTTGGTCTTCAAGTTCTATGATCCTACGGTCGGAAGTGCTTGAATTGTTCGAAGGCAAAGATATTGCCTTGACCGTTTTATTCAAATCACGGGGGTCACTCCAACTTTCGTTGTCATAAAGAGCAAGATCTTCTAGGAGAGCCCATGATTGTTCCGCACTTAGATCACGTAGCTTGCCACCGGCCGATTGGTCAATGGTTTGCCTCGTGTAGAGATTGATATGGTCATAGAAGATTTGGACTTGGAGCCAAAGTTCTATGCCATGGTGAGGGACTTTTTGGAGTAAGTCCTTGAATCGAGTCCATGCCTCGTAGAGGGTTTTGCCTTGACGTTGTTGGAACATCAAGATATCATTCCTTAGCTTGGTAGTTCTTCCTGGTGGGAAAAAATGAGCAAGGAAACGAGTGGTGAGATCATCCCAAGAGGTGATGGATCCTGCGGGTTGACGCTCTAGCCACTGACTAGCTTGGTCCCGCAAAGAGAATTGAAAGAGACGCAGTCGGGTCGTCTCTCGAGTGGCAACATCAAGGTCTATAGAATCAACGATTTTGAGAAAGTCCTTGAGATGTTGATTAGGATCTTCAGAACGAAGTCCATGGAATGCGCATCCGCTTTGCACCAACAGGATGGTGTCGGATCGCAAGGGAGTGACATTGGCTCCTTGAGTGAGCTCAATGGTGTTTCGATAGCCATGGTGGCTAGGACAGGAGTACTCTCCTAAAGTACGGGCTCTAGGAGGTGGTGGTTGTTGTGGTGGGTTGTTGGGATCAAGGATATTACCACCTTCCATGATGTCGGATGGTAATGGTTACGAACACAGAAACGAAGAAAAAAGATAGACTAAAGAAAACCTAGAAAAATAAAATAAAAATCTCACTAGAAAGGAATCTAGTGAGTAGACCTATAAAAATAAAAATTCAACCTAAACAATAACTATTCCCCGGCAACGGCGCCAAAAACTTGATGCGTGGTTTTGCAACCTTACAACAGGTTTTACCTCTCAAGGGATCTCAAGAGGCTTACAACCCCACCAGGCAGTGTACCTGACCGATGTAGTATAGTGTAGTGGTAAGTACGGGGGATTGATCGTTCTCCACAGGGAATAGTGTTCGTTAGGTATGAAAAAACTACTCTAATAGGTCTAAGGGTGAGAGAAGATTCTTTTTATGTTTTTATAATTTTATGAAAGCAAGTAAAATCTCGGGTTTGAAAGAGTGGGCGGAATTAGTTGCTAGTCAACTAACCCAAGTTACTACGAATGCAAATAAAATAAAATAACAGAAAATGAAAAGGTTGGTAAAACTTATGTGGAGAGAAATGTGTTTACTTAGATTTCATTACTCCTTAACTATCTTTTACCGGTTGATTAGTGTATATTAATCGCGTGGATGACGGGTGTATTCCTTAATACCAATCGTGGGGTGGCGTACGTACTTCCCCAACTCTACAAGCTCCTACTTCACTCCTATGTCGAGCCGGCTAGGAAGCTCCTAACATGGGATCACTAGAATTCGCTTGTGCATTAAATACAACCATAAAAACCTTAGTACGCATTGGTTCATGCTTCTTAAGACGTTCAAGCAAGTTACCGAATAGGAGGTTAGCCAGTTTTCTTAAGCCTAACATAGATAAACAATCATCCAATACAACTAATAACACACTAATAACCAATAATCAATAGCTAGGTTTCATTAGATCTAAGCAAACACAAGATAAATCTAGCCTAACATGTTAAACAAAAGACAAGAACAAGATAGAATCAAACAACACATAGACATATTGAATGATTAATTGATAACTTATCTTCAATGTAACATGGAAGATCTCAAGGTAAAAAGCCTTGAAAAAGCTGCTAAAATCGTCTTAGGGTTTTCACACACAAAGTTCCACACAAGTTCCACCCTAATGACAAAAAATTGCAAAACTATATACAAACTTTCAGATCTGACGGCGTCACGTTATGGAGTGTGACGCCGTCACCTCGCCGCTTTTAGGGTTCCCGGATGGCCTTCATGACGCCGTCCCTCTTTAGCTCTCTAAAATCCGTTCTGGCTTATCAAGGCTTGACGCCGTCAGAATTAGGCGTGACGCCGTCCCTCTTTAAATTAAGTCGTGACGACCTTGATCACTCCAAAGGGTGACGCCGTCAGAATTCCCATGTAAATTTCTCTGGCTTATCGTGAGTAATTTTCACATCCACCTTTTTCTTGCCAAGCCATGACGCCGTCCAGGGTAATCCCTGACGCCGTCAAAGGTACTTTTTTAGCCGATTTTGAGACTTTGTCGTTTTCTTCACTTTTATGCTCCAAAAACGTCCAAAATGCCTCCTTTTCCAGATTTCTTCTCAAAAGTACCTAAAATGACAAAAGGAACGATTTAGGGCAATATTTGATCAAATAAATACGATTTAGGGCTTAAATGACCCCTTAAAAGCGGTACACTTTTCGCTTCATCACTAACATCGATAAACAATCATCCAATACAATTAATAACACACTAATAACCAATAATCAATAGTTAGGTTTCATTAGATCTAAGCAAACACAAGATAAATCTAGCCTAGCATGTTAATTAAAAGACAAGAAAAAGATATAATCAAACAACACATAGACATATTGAATGATTAAATGATTACTTATCTTCAATTAAACATGGGAGATCCAAGGGTATAAAACCCTTAAAAATGGCAGTAAATTTGTCTTAGGGTTTCTCCTCACAAAGTTGCATACTAATGACTAAAAATTGCAAAACTATATATAGAGTTTAGTGGCTGACGGCGTCACGTTGTAGGAGGTGACGCCGTCACCTCGCCGTGGCTAGGGTTCCCGGATGGTCTTCCTGACGCCGTCCCTTTTTAATCCTCCAAAATCCGCTCTGGCCTATCAAGGGTTGACGCCGTCAGAATAGTGTTTGACGCCGTCTCTCTTTAACTTAAACCGTGATGGCCTTGATCACCTTAAAGGGTGACGCCGTCAGACTTTTCATTGTAAAACTCTCTGGCGCGTCACGTGTATTTTGTCATATCCACCTCTTTTGCCAAGCCATGACGCCGTCAGGAGCAATCCTTGACGCCGTCAAGTGTACTTTTCCAGCAGCTTTGGAGACTTTGTCGTTTTCTTCACTTTTATGCTCCAAAAACGTCCAAAATGCTTTCTTTTCCAGATTTCTTCTCCAAAGTACCTAAAATGACAAAAGGAACGATTTAGGGCGATATTTGATCAAATAAATACGATTTAGGGCTTAAATGACCTCCTAAAAGCGGTACACTTTTCGCTTCATCACTAATCCTACAGATTAGTCCTACAATCAACATAGGAAATTAAATCATGTGATATCATGGTTAAGCATGTACGGAGACGAAATTTGAAACGTTGACATTGTTTTATGGTGCATGTCCTTCACCGTTGAGCTAACATCGTGTTGACGAGTATATATACTTTTTTTTACCCTTTCACTGTAGTTGGATTACATATATTTTATGGATCAGGGTCGGCCTTCACGTGATACTACACTTTTTATCGCGTGATGGAGTGGTTAAGTGTTTTGAGGTTTAAGATGGCGGAGTTTACTCATTTGAAGACTTTGATAGTGTTGATGTAGTTTTAGGATTGCTTTTAATGTCTCAAAAAAGTATGTTGAATGGTTGTTGTCGTTGATATTATGGTCATTTGATTGAAAGTGTCATTTGAAATTGGCAGATTTGTCGTTTTAAATTATGTTGATAAGGCCGAGTTAAAGTTTTTAGGAAGGTGTTTGTTTTAATTGTTACATAAAATGTTACTCACTCCGTCCCACATTAAGTGTTCACTGTGACTTTTTTAAGTCTTTTTTCTTCAACTTTGACTTTAAATAATTTTGTTCGTGTTATATAATACTTGATGCAAGATATATGAATGGATTAAGTTTTTAAATATATTTTCATTTGTGTAATTTTCATTAAATATTACATAAAACAAACACATATATTTAAGGTAAAAGTTGAAGAAAAAAGACTTACAAAAGTTATAGTGGACATTTAGTGTGGGACGGAGGTAATATTGTTATAGCTTATTGCAAATTTAATTCACTTTCATAAATTTGTTTTAAGGAAATAATATATATAGTTTCTCTGCAAATTTGATAAAGGAGTTGAAGTCCAAGAAATACATCACAACTCATTCTTCAAATCTATGCTATTTATAATGGAAAAACCATTTATTTTTCAAAGTGAAAAGTGAAAATTTAATCTATTTAATAAAACAAATTAATACATAGCTGGAAACTTAATTATGTACATATTAGAGGAAACTATTCAATCATTATAATATCAAAAAGTATTTAATCATATAATGTACACGACTAAAAACTTATGCCGCTATAAAATTCCATTGTTGTGCATGAATACTTGTTTAGTTTAACAAATGGATAATGCTAAAACAAGTAAGATTGATAAATTTGCGCTCTTTTATTTACTTACGCATTGTGTGTCCACTATGTGCTATGTGCCAATTAAGATATAGGGTGCGTTTGTTATCCAGGTTTTCACATAAAGGTTTGGACTTAAAGTATTTTTATTTGTTTGGTTTGCAAGGATTGGATTTGTGTGAGGCCACAATACCCACTATCATGCGTTTTGAGAAGTAGAGAGAAATCCCTACTTCATGGGTGGGTGTAGCAATGTGGGTCAAACTCTGTGTTTTCTTTCTATCTTACACATATTTTTATTTTTATTTTATTTATCTCCCTTTCTAATTATCAAAAAAAATATTTTTTAAATTTAACTCTAATCCCAAACAACAAAACAAACAAAATTTTAAATTCCCATCAATAATCTCTTTTTAGGGGTGAGCAAATGACCCGAACGGACCGGACCGACCGACGGACCGACCGAGACCGGACCGGACCGACCACATTCGGTCCAGTCCTCGGTCTAGGCTTTTTGGCTAATTCGGTCTTCGGTCCGGTCGGTCCGGTCCGGACCGACCAAAAAACCGAAAAAACTTGCCAAATCTTTGCCTATTTGGACCGGACCGGACCGAACCGGACCGGACCGGACCGACCTTATTCGGTCTCGGTCTTCGGTCTTGTCGGTCCGGTCCGGTCCTGGACCGATGCTCACCCTTCAATAATCTCTTTCTACTCTTCCATCAAACCAAATCTAAATCCAAATCCAATGCCAAACCCATCTACGAACCAAACGGGCCCATAGTTTTCTATGTTAACCCATCTTTAAAAATGTGTTATTTTCCTTTATACTAGTTAAAATCTACTAGTTATTTTCCACTAATTTAACACATCTATATTTTGTTAATAGACATCATAATATACTAGTTATAAATCTCGTGTATGCACGAAATTTACAAATAAATCAGATTTATTTTAAAATTTTTGTTTAATATACAAGCATATAAGAATTTAGCGGTGCTTATTATCATGTAACTATGATATTACACGCACGAGATTCAGACTATAAGTACAACTAATAATCATATGTTAACTAAATTTGTTTGGTGTACTAAAAGCATCTAAAATGCTCAAGTCTTATCAAGTTTTTGAAATAGGATTTAACCATCGAAGTAAAAGCTTTTTTGAAAAATCATATGGTAGTGACTTAATAAACTTCAAGTTTTCATAAAAAGCTTTTCCCCACTAACATTCTTGTTATATTATATTTGTTTTGTCATGCTAAAGCTTTACAAAGACTTGTTACCACTGTAATTATAACTTGTAAATGACTTTTGAATAAAGAAAATATAATTACAAAGTGAGTAGTTAAATAGCAAAAAGTCTTCCAAAGAATTGATAATTGTAGATGCTCTTTAAATGACATCTCTTTGAGATCCAAATGAGTGGAAGCCTTTGGATAGCCGAATATATATCATGTGACTTTGCAGCAATGACAGATTGTGGAGCGAAATTAACCAATTTATATTTTCAACGCCAAATCGCCCAAAGCACACATTGGTACACATCATGAAAGATTTCACTGTAGCGACATCTTTGACGTTGACATGAGGAATTGAGAATGTCGTATTAAATCTCAACTAACTCTAAACCTTTCGCCACAAGGATTGAATACAAGGACATTTGATCAGACAATGCTCAAGGGTCTCATCCTCCAACTCACTAAAAAGACAAAGCTTAGAAACTAGATTAACGCCTCTGTTAACCAAATTAACATGAGATGGCAGCCTATCAAGCGATGCTCTCCAAACACAAATGTTTACGTTTTTAAGAACCCAAGAGTTCAAACTATAGTGATTCCCAATATTACTATCCGCGAGCTACTTATCTTGAATGAAGCTGGCTAAGTTGTTGGTCAACGAATTTAAAGGTCAAAACATCGTCGTTTATGACAAGACATCGGACCGCAACACCCCATTTGAAGATCAAGAGGCAAGAAAGGGAAATGCAACAAAAGAAGTATGAACTAAACCAACAAATGTTCTCATGCAACAACAAAAACAACGCCAAGATGACGAGTTGTTCTATATAAGCCCCGTTGATCATTTGAGTGGAATCCACCTCGTAAATGTGTTTCGGATGAAACAGGCAATCAATGAGAAATATAGTTTAGATTATTAGTTTACGTTTTTAATTTAGTAATTTATGTTTTTTACTTATTAATATAATGTCTTAAATTATGAATAAAAATTTAATTTAGTTTTAAATAAAATTTGTTAAAGATATGTGTTTAGTGATGGATTTTGTGGTGGCCATAGCTTTTAAAAAAAGATGAATCGGATAATGTGCTGACTGTTTGGCAAGAGTTTTTTGGAGAGCTGTTAACTTTTTGTTACAAAAATAATCTCCTTTAAAATAAGTAGCTCCGTTTTGATACATCAGCTTCAAACTTTTATGTTAAACAAATAGCTCTTAAATGAAAAGCTGATTCATGAAGCTTTTTAAATATCTTGGAGCTGTTAAAAGTTAAAACTTTAAATTACTGATATATCCTCAAAATATTTGTTTACAATTTTCATTTTACATTCTATAATTATATTTAACAACGAACTTACCAAACATTTTTATTGAAAAAAAGATACAACTTGTAGCTAATGTTAACAGCTTTGCAATTTACAACTTACAGCTTACAGTTAACAATTTATAACATACAACTTACAGATAGTTTTGACAAACATACCGGATAATGTGCTGAATGATAATATGACGTTAACGTAAAATCGACGAGTTCAGTGCCCTAAGACGGCAGGAGTGACTAGTTTTATATTGACCTTTTGTGATATGCAAACATTATTTTAGATGAAGGTATTACTTTATGGGCTTTATGCATTTAATGAGACGGCATGACTCGTTGAAAGGTTGCTATTGTGGACCACGTGGCCTATCTCACCGTTAATCCAAGAGCCATTTTCTAATCAACGGTTCACGATATAGACAATATCCGACTCCTAAATTCAGGAGTTTCACTAAATTCATTTTTTTTAATTATTTATTTGTTGTTTTCTTTAGCTTAAAATTAATTATTTAATGATTTTAAGAATTTGAGTGGTCTCAACGTGAGTGTATTTTTATGAAAAATAAAGATGATGATTATTAAGGGTGCGTTTGGTTTGACGGTTTATAAAGTAATGGAATGAAAGAATGTAAAAAATGTGTGTTTGTTTGCATTGTGGGCCTGGAGGAATGGAATCAATCTATCAAATATTGATAGATTTGATTCCCACCTTAGTTGGGTGGTTTTAAGTGAAACCTGCGGTCCTCATTTTTTTTTCTTTCCCACATCTTTCAAACCTTTCCCAAATTCGAATCCAATTCCAATCCCACTTACGAACCAAACGCACCCTAAGTGCTTAATTTAATATGTCGACCCGAGTACGACACATAGGACATTATATCATACTTACAGTTATTGGGCTACTTAACCTATTTTTTTTTTTGCAACCCGGTTAGGACATTAAGAAAATCAAGTGCATTCAAGAAAAGAAAAAAATTATATGCGGCAAAGTAAAAGAGTAAATCTTAAAAAAAAAATAATCAATTAAAATAGCAACAGGATTTGGACAAGCGAATTAGAAAATAAAAAAATAATAATAAACTTTCACACTTTGTAACGGAAAATACATTTACAATTTGAGAAATGATTACAAGAAATAAAATCATTTATGTTAGCTTACCGGTTATGATAAATGAGTTCTCATATAACTTTACTCATATGAGTTGTGAGGCTGATCGTACTAAGACACAATCCACGAGTTGTGTGTCTAGTTGGCACCCCCAACCCACGAGTCTTCTTTACAAAAAGCAAGCATGAAACACTCGTCTTTTTTGGAAAAAAGAAAGAGAAGTCGACCGACTTGTGTGTAAGTTGGTTTTTGTGCGGTTGCGTGTATAATTTAAACTTTGTGAGGTATATTTGTGTTTAAGTGGTGTATGTTTGTGTAGTGAAGTTGATTGTCTTATTGCATTATACTGATGATGATTTTAGTTGTGTTGAAAAGATGATGTAGCGTTGAGATGATGATGATGATGTTCACTACCACTGCACCTTTGACGATGTGAAATGAAACCATTGATTTAGTCAAGCATAACTTTAAGGGGTCAGTATATCCAAACTCTCCCTGTAGGAAGGGTGTTGACTTTGTATCGCTGCCGTCGCTTGTACAGTCTGTTTTGTCGGATTGTACATTCCATTAAAAGTAGACGGGTCTCATGCATAGGGAGGGTATGGTTAGTAGCACCCAACTTTAAGGGGATTGATTTGTATACTCTTATTATACGCATCAAATGATTGTACTCTATATTGAACGTGATTTAACTAGTTGTACACAACACTGTGTAGATAAAAATAAAAGTATGTCGATGGTCTCCCTAACTTTAACGGCATTACTCTTATTACTCTTATTAGTAATGGCTAGTTGTTAGTATCTTTGACACGTGGCACGTTTTCATTGGCACAGTTTCATTTTGACGTCATAGACGCGCTAACCTTGAAAATTTGACACATAATTACAAAACTAAATATGATAATCAACCCCACTACCAAATAAAACCAAACTTAACACTCGATGACCTCTTTCTTTAAAAAGACATTTATATTTTAAGTTATCTGAAAAATATGATTTTTTTATTAGCATTAGTGTCATCATAAGTATATCAACTATGGCAAGTTCAAAAAAAAAAAAAAAAAAAAAAAAAAAAAAAGTATATCAACTATTTCACTAGAATGTTTCGAAGTTATTTGTTTCTTTTGGTCATCGACAACTAATAATATTGATTGTCAAAGTTATTGGGAATTCAAATTTGATTAGAATCCTTAATATATGACTCAACCATAATAAAACACCACATATTCTGACTAATGTGTAACACTCTGTTCTCGTGTTGAAATTTGAGAGGAAAAAAAAGGAAACAAAATGTTTTTTATGTTCTCGAGTTTTTTTTTAAGAGAGGAAAGAGAAGTTGAGAGGAAGTTTTCTTAATAAAATATTCATCCCATTTTTTAGAGTAAAAGGAAAGAAAACGTAATTCATTGTTGTGTAAAGACTAGTATACCCTTTTTAAAACATTTGATATTAACAAATAAAGGGCATACATATAATTTGCACAAGTTATTTCCTTTTCCTTCAACTCAAGAACTTGATTTATGATTATTTTCCTTTTTCTTTCATCTATCTCAAGAACATATCAACTACTGTAACACTTCATTTCCTTTTCCATTTCTTTTCACATTCCTATTATTTTCCATTTACTTTCACTCAAAACTCGAGAACTGAGTGTAAGAAAAAACAAAATTTTACTTCACAATTAAATTTGGAATGTAAGTACAAAGTTTCTTATCTTAAGTTTATAAAGCACACCACAAGTGAAAAGGTATATGGTGCGTTTATTTTAAGTGTGTGGTGCGTTTTAAATAGTGGATTATGAGTGAGTGAAAAAATAGGAAGATAATATATAAATGTTGTGGGAGTTAAATGATTGTTAACCTTCGACTAAAAAATACGAGTAATGCTATGTCATTAGAAGTTTGTCTAAATCGTTGAGAGAGGAGTAACTTGCATAAACCTTTCATGCCGTCGATCAAATTGCATGTGTAGTCGTTACAATTTGAGAATACATGTCTAATCTTGCAGGAATGATAATCGATTAATCGCACAACAAAATTTACTACAAAAATTATGCTCATACCTACAAAGTTTACTTCTTTCAAGAAACATAATAGGATTAGATCAGTTAGAAAACCTCTCTCATTTAGACACAAATGTCAAATGTTTGATCCTCACTCCATGCAAAAAAAGACAGATGTTTTCTGAAAACAGCATCTCTACCTTCGGTTAGAGATAATGTTGTTTACATCTCACCTCATTCATAAATCGTGAAAAACGGGATTAAGTAATGTCGTTTTTTTCTACAAAGGAATAAAGAGTATGTTTGCAGTTGAGCTATAGTGCTTTTTTCAATTTACTCCAGAGAGAAACAAATATTATTAAAAAAAAAAAATTGCAAAAATCGTTCTTGTGGTTTGGTCAAATTGCACGTTTCGTCATTGTGGTTTATTAAGTGCAAAGATCGTCCTTATTTTGTACTGTTACATGCACTTTTGGTCCTCCATCATTGCAAAAATTGTCCTTGTGGTTTGCCAAATTTTACTGTTGAAAAACCAAAAATGCACGTAACAGTGCAATATAAGGACGATCTTTGCACTTATTGAAGCACGTGCAATTTGGCCAAACCACAAGGACGATTCTTGCAATTTACTCTAAAAAAAAATAAATAAATAAATAAACCATAGTTAGGAAGGTGGGTTGTAGGTGAGTTTAAAGCAAGCAAGCAAGTGGGCATTCACATGTCTATAAAACACAACCACTTCTCAACTTCCACTCTTCATTCCAAACACAAAAAAAAAAGGTGAGGTTGAGAGAGAGAGTCTACATTCACAAAAACACTTTCACAAAAATCACTTTGTAAGTTTTCTTCTTCTGATTTTCTAAATTTTTCTTTTTTATTCCCCCCCTCTATTATTCCCCGCTTCTATTAATCCCTTTCTGCAAATCATCTGTCTTTCAACTACAAAAAAGCAAACTTGATTTTAGTTTAATTTTTTCAAAAGAGAGTCAGGTATTTTCAGAATAGAGATCCATCTTTTTTTATTTGGGTTCTATTACTTATTTCTGTAAATCATTTTCTTTTTTTTTTCTTTTTAAGATCACACCTTCTTGGGTTATTTTTGTTCCCACAAGGTTGATTTATTTTATATTTTTTTTTTCTTTTATTTCAAGAGGAAAAAAGGGTTTTATTATTTGACAAAACCCATTATTTTCTTAATTTCCCTAAGCTTTTTTCTTGGGAAAATCTTGAACTTGTCACCTACTTTGTTAATTTTATTACAAAAAAAAAGGTGATTTTATTTTATTTTAACTTTATCTTTTTAGTTTCACTTAAATTTCTTTGTTTCATACTTTAAAAAAAAATTCAAAAAAAAAAAAAAAAAAAAAAAAGTACTACAAAAATGTCTTCAGCTACAATGGACTTATGGAACTTAGATTTCCAACAATTCAATGGTGGTGAGCTTATGGATGCATTAGAACCATTCATGAAGCATGATCTAAATTACCAAAATACCCTTCCATACTCTTCACCATCCACTTCTTACCCATCACCCACCCAACAACAATCCGGGTTTTACCAGGACCCATCTTTCACCCATGACCCGTTTTTCAGCCAACAACCCGTTTCATCATTCGGGTTGAACCAACTTACCCCATCACAAATCCATCAAATCCAAGCCCAAATCAACTTGCCCAACTTCAACCCAAACTATTTGGGCCCAAAGCCCGTTACCATGAAACAAACCGGGTCAGGGTCACCACACAAGCCCACTAAATTATATAGAGGTGTAAGACAAAGGCATTGGGGCAAATGGGTCGCTGAGATCCGTTTACCCAAGAACCGGACCCGCCTTTGGTTGGGCACTTTTGATACAGCTGAAGAGGCAGCTTTAGCTTATGACATAGCTGCTTACAAGCTGCGTGGAGACTACGCGCGCCTCAACTTCCCTCACTTGCGCCACAATGGGTCCCACATAGCCGGCGCGTGCGGTGACTACGCGCCGCTCCACTCCTCCGTCGACGCAAAGCTCCAAGCCATCTGTCAAAATCTGGCCGAGGGTAAGAGCGTTGACGGTGGTAAGAAGAAAAGTCAACGGCGGTCAACGGTGGTCAAACAGCCTGTCAAACTTCCGGCGACGGTGGTTGAGCAGCCGGAGGTGGTGAAGGTTGAAGGGCCGTCGGAAAGTTCGAGCTCCGGTGGATCGTCGCCGGTGTCGGGTCTGACCGAGCTGTCGTTCCCGGATTTTACGGCGGAAGACGGTGGCGCGTGGGACGCGTCGGATTGTTTTTCATTGGAAAAGTATCCTTCGTACGAGATTGATTGGGGTTCTATCTAGTGTAGTTGCTTACTTGTGTAGTTATGGTACACCTGCCACTAATATTTGTACACGTGGCAGTGTCTTATGAGGGTATATTTGTAATTTTGTAGGTTTATTAAGGGTATGTTTGTAAATGTAGAAAAGTAGACTATTGCAATAAATTTTTGAAAATTGCATAGTTCACTACTTTTCTTTCTAGTGGGTAGTTTTTGTAATTTTTTAGTTTTGTGTTATGTAACTTTATTGGAATTTTATATTAAGTTTTATGTAGTAATTTTTTTTTTTCTTGTCAATATTGTTGTTATCAAAGGTAAGATTATGGTGTGCCTTATAAAAAATGGTTTAGGTTTGTGTCCAATTTCATGTTGTGTAAGCAGTTTTGATTGAAACATGTGATTTGTAAGTGTAAATATTTTGATGTACTTAAAATTGTTGTTTAATAAAAAGAAAAAAAATTAAAAGCATTGCTTAGCTTGCTCAACTAACCCAATCTAAACTTATCTATAATCATAAATTATAATAATAAAAAAGTGCTTAGCTTGCTCAACTAACCCGATCTAAACTTATCTATAATCATAAATTATAATCAAAACTTTCAATAGCCAAAGGGGCAAGTTATTTGGACGTTTTCATAAGGCGGGTTTCAATCATTGCACGCATTGTTGATTTGTATAGTGTGCATTGCGGGTTGTACGGTTTGATCAAATCTTTCAGGAAGGATTGCATCGTCGGTTTGTATGATGTGCATTGCGGGTTGTACAGTTTGACCAAACTCCTCTGATGTGACAATATAAAAAGAGTTTGTATAACACAGCTCATAGTCAAAATATGAAGTTGATAACAATTTCAATACGTTGCTTTCAAAATGTTGCATTTTTCCAAGTGTGTAGATAAAACCATAAATTATGTAAGTTGATAACACACTCATCTTACCATCTATTTTTCTACCCATATATTTAAATTTAATCTTTTAGTAACATAACCTTACGCGTTAATCATGGATTATGAAAGTTCTAAACATGTTCTACATAAAACAATGCTATCACACTTCCATTTTTTAATCATTATATTTTCTTGGACATGTCAAAAATGTCATGCTAGAGAAAAAAATAGAACATGAACACAAAAGATGTCGATTGCATATATTTGTCATTTTTCGCCCACAAACATATTCGATTTTCAACTTTGAACGAGCTTGTTCACACACAAATGTCCAAAAAGAAAGAAAAAGTTATAAATAATTCTTATCATCTTCTACTCATCATCACTCAAAATATATATTTATTTATTGAATACATAGTGAAAAGATAATGTGTGAATGCGATTGATAGATAACTTCTACCGGTGAGTAATGATCATCAGTGATGGATTCTTACGAAACATTGAAAAGGATTTTAATTGTAGATGCGATCCACTAAAAAGTGGTAGAAATTAAAAAGTCTAGAAAGTCTATCATTTAGTGTCACGTGTCCCTCACTCAATCTTTCTATTTTTTTCTTATTAAATTTAGTTAGGGGGTATTTTGGTCATTTTAATCCCTTTTTTTATTCACTCCAAGACTTCAAACGTAAATAACTTTCAAACGACAAACTTTTATGAAAAACCGCATAATTTTTTAAATTTAATTCTCTTTAATTTGGTATGCATTATGATATATGAATCACAATTTTTTTTTCAACTTTTTAAGTGGGTGTTAATTTTCTTGAAATTTTCGGCTTTAATTTTGTCTAGTTTAAAGGCTGAATTTTGCAAAACTTAAAACACCGAAGTTGTATCTTTTTGGCTATTCTTTACCCAGAAATTTGAATCACTCAAATTTGATATGATATGAGTGAGATATCGCACGTTAAAGATGAACAATAACTGATGAACGTTATAAAAAATAAATGATGAATGTTATAAAAAATAACTGATGAACAATATAAAAAATAACTGATAAACGTTATTTTTTCGAAAACTGTTGAACATTATAACAAAAAATAATAACTGATGAATAATATCAAAAATAACTGATGGACGTTATTTTTTCGAAAACCGCTGAACATTAAAAAAAAAAAAAAAAAAAAAAAAGAAAAAAAAAAACTGATGAATAATATAAAAAATAACTGATGAACGTTATTTTTTCGAAAACTGCTAAACATTATAAAAAGTAACTGATAAACAATATAAAAAATGACTGATGAACTGATAAACATCGTGTTTTATTGATGAACAACACTTTTTATTGATGAACATTGTGATGTGAACAACATTTTTTGTTGATGAACAACACATTTTATTTATAAACAAATGAACAATTTTTTTTTATTGATGAACAACACATTTATTTATGAACAACACTTTTTATTGATGAACAAAAATACAAATAACAGCTTTTTTATTAATAAACATTATGATGTAAATGATGAACAAAATAAAAATAACTAATAAACAACTTTTTCATATCCACTTTTACCCCAACTTTAATTCACACTCTTAAAAATTTAAACACTACATATTAGAAACTTTTGTCTATCATATATATCCATTATTACAATGTCAACTTTGCCAAATTTAGTTTCCTTTGGCGGAGACTAAATTAATCCCTTACATCATAACTTCTTAAAATATCACATTTGATCGCTCAGTACAAAATCATTAATTCATTATAAAATGTTGAAAAAGAGACATGATAATTTTGTAAAGAAAGGATATATGAGATTTTGAGGAAAGTGTGGATCTGACGAAAGGTGATAAAACCCAGGTAAGTTAAGTGTGAATATTTAGGTGATGATATTACTTAATTACCCTTATAAAGAGTTTTCTCCAATTAGTTAACAAGGGATGGATTACGTCTGTTGATTAAATCATAAAAAATCCAACGGCTCAAATTACTTTTTATACTTTGTAGAACTTTGTGACTTTGCAATTGATCCGTCACCTTGAGTACCATACCATTAAGCATTGTTATTTTTAGTTACATCCAATAAAAAGATTAAGGGTGTGTATAGTTGTAGAGAAGTTTTTTTTTTTTTTTTTTTTTTTTTTTTTTTTTTTTGAAAACGGAGTAACTTTTTTTTTTCATGAAACTTTTTGAAAACTTGAGAACCCTAAATTCAAGTTCTCATATAATAACAGAAAACGAGTTTTCTATTTTCAGTAAAGAAATTTCAAAAAATACTCATTTTGATTATGTTTTTTATGTGTTTTATAGAAAATTTGTATGAAAAACTTCTCATTTTCCAACAACTAATCACAATCTTAGTAATTGAATTTTCTTAAAAAAAATATATGTGTATTGCTAACTATACAAACTTATAGGATATCGCAAAATATTAGTTTTGCTGTAACTAGCAACACCGAACAACTCACGTGCTTCATTTGAAGAGAATACGTGGAAAAGAATGTTAACTGTTAATCTTATGTTTTAAATTGTATGAGTGACCTATTAAAGAAAATTTTCTACATATCCCACAAAACATGACCTTTTAAAATCAACTGAGCTACGAAAACAAATTGATCTCAAAATTTCGCCAACTAAATTTGAACTTGGATCTCTTTTTCGAAAACTCCAAAAACCACAAACAATTGGCTATCTCGTTAAAATTACTTATTAGTTAAAAATAAACTTGTGATAATATTATTTGTATTAGACCATAAATATGACTCAAACCCACAATATGACCCAAGCTTGATTGCGTGTTTGAGTCATATTTATCGTCTAATAATTTGTAGAGATTATGATAGGTAAAACGTCCCTCCACCAACCAAATAGGATAATCCAAGTATGAAGTATAAAAACAAAAGTGTAAAGGTAAAGTATGTGAAGTAAATGTAACAATGTTTGAAAGTGAAGGTGCTTGGATTAATCCAAGGGGAAAGTGGATACAACTAGAAACCAACCCCACCAAGTGGTTGAAAAATATTAAATACACTTTCCATGTAGATCTTGACATTTTTATCTATTTTCATGAAAAAACTATACATTTGTTTGTTTTTATTAGTCCTATTTTCAAATTGAGTAATTTATTTGGGTCAAATTAACCGGACCCTCCCTATCATGTGAGGTCCGCCTATTTTAGTCAAAATATACAAGTTTTAAAACAGACAGTATAGCGGCGACAGCTTGGTCAAGTCAACACACCCTTCCTATATCTCCACCCTTTTCAAATTGAGTAATTTATTTATGTATATTTCATTTTCAAAATTATTACGTGTTCATCTTAGCTTTTGTTTATCTTAAATGAAAATGATATAAGTGATTTGTGCACTTTATCTCATGTTATAAACATTTAACATATATCACATGATGGTTATTGTATTTGTACATTTATGTGTGCAAATTAAAAGTTGATAGTGTGCAAATGGACTTCCTTTTATTATTGTGACAGTTGAAAAAATCAATAAACCAACCAAAAAATAAAGAATTAGTGCATGAAACATACAAAATGATGGTGTGAATAAAAAAATTAATAAAAGGATTATGTAAGCAGATATAACAATGCTCTCGATACAAACTATAACATTTTATATTCGTTTGCTTATTTAAGATGGCTTTATTGGCCAAATATTTAGGTGCGTAGTCACATAGGCGGAGACACGAGAGGGCAAGGTGGACACATGCCCTTTTAGCCAAAAAAATTGTAATGTTAATTTTTTTTAAATATATGGTTATATTTGTAGTGTGCCCATTTCACGAACCAAATTGTAATGCAAAGTTTAAAATTTATCTAAGTTTTGACCATTTAACTATTACTTTCTGGCTTCACCGTTAGTCAGATAAATTTTCAAACTCATGTATCATCATTGGATTCACAAACTTTAAGCTTATTGCGCCACTAGAACTTTTAGCTCTTTCATCCCAATTTAAAAAAATCTAACTATGCATCTATCAAATGATTTTAGCTTAACATATGTCAAATGAAGAAACCATAAATTTCATTACTAATTTATCAAACACTTTTTTTCCTATAAGAAATCATAATCACGTCCAATCGGTTTGTCCTTAAACGTTACTTAGTACTCGTTATTCGATTATAGGCAACGACAACTCGTGATCTCCGGCAATTTGTCTAATCGTAAATCATCAACTACTTTTTCGAAAGAATTTTAAACATGTGCCCTTACAAATATGTCTTAAAGAACAATCATGATATTTGATATTACTCTCAACCAAGTGGAATGAATATGTTTGCCTAAAGAAAGAGTAGAAACTAGAAATCCATAAAAACCTAAATTAATTGCGCATATTAGGGAAAATTTTATTGTTATTGTCAAACTAGTGAACGTTGATTCAAGTTAAAGCAAAGTCGTTGTGGTAGGGAACACCTATCTAATCAACTTTTATTAATCACATGACATATATCGTAGACCTAGAAAGGTGAAAACTTTGATTGATTTTCATTGACGCGTAATTTGAAAATGGGTACTACTGACCGGACCCTCCCTACCATGGGGGGCACCTACTTTAGTCAAAATGTACAAGTTTTAAAGCAGACAGTACAAGCGGCGGCAGCTGGTCAAAGTCAACACACCCTCCCTAAAGGAGGGTCCGGTCAACATCACCTTTTGAAAATATTAGACCGGGTGTAATGGGATCATCAAGAGAATAGCATTTTCATTGTATTTTTTTCCTCTCAGAATAACTATACGACCAACTTAGTGTAAAAAGAGACCGCCACCACAAAAAATATACCTCACAAAAATACATTTTAAATAAATACACACACACAAACAAGCACACAAGTTGATCTGTCGACCGACCCTCTTCTCTATTTTCTTCTTGTGCGACCTACTCATGGAGACCGACTGTAATAAGGCCGACCGATTGAGACTAGTTTTCATGGGAGACTGACCGACTATTTCTCCCTTATTACAACTAGTCTAACATTCACTAATAAAATCGAATATATCATAGAAGAAGTAGATATCATGTAACAAGAATCATTACTAAAGTGGTTTAGTGCCGAGGGATTATATATTGTTCAAACTAAACCGAGTACACAAAATAGTTAGAGAGAAAGGGTCGAAAATTACTTCAAAGTAATTGAGATATCTCGATTAAACCGCGTACATTTGAACCAAAGACTCGCTCTATTAATATATAAACAAAAGAACATCTCATCCGTTTTAACATTTAAGACTAAGTGTAATAAGGGAGCCTCTTGACCGTGGTCACTATTGTCACATCAGTGTCAACTCAGTTTTAGCTATCTACAACTTTTTTCACAACTAACTTAGTGTAATAAGACGACCACGGTCACCACTCAAATATACCTCACGCAAACCTAAATATACCCTACAAAAACCATTTAATAAAAACATTCACACACAACAACAACCTCATACGACTCGATCGTGTAGTCGACCGAGTCTTTGCCTTTTTCTTCTTGAAGATGCGGCGACCCAGGGTCACGTAATAGGGGAGGACCATGTATTACGGATGGTCCAAGATATCATGTGACATTATTAAATGGTAAGGTTTGTTGTGTATTTTGTAGAAGCAAAACATATTTGATCTTTATACAAATGCTTTGCACATCATGACGTATTTTACACATCACTCATCGATCGATATGATAGGTCCCATATTAGCTGTGTGGTCCTTTAGGTTCTTTTGTGATGATAACATCCCATTGATACATTCTTAGGCTGGCCAGTAAGGGATCCCAATCCCTCTCATTTTCTTTGCTACATCAGCTTTCTCTCTCCAGCGACCTTCAGGCGATTAGGTGCCCCAGTAAGACACAAGTTAAATATTAAATGCACACAAGATACATTCGATCGTATACACGACCTTGATTAAAAAAAAGTGTGCCGCGATCGACTTGCTACAAAAGGCCGATCGATTGGGAATCGATCGTGTGAGTCAATCGACCTCCCTTACTGCGAGTAACCTTACATATGATAATTAACCGTATTTACGTATGTAAGCAAATTCTGATATTTGTAACATATGTTAAACTAAAGTAAGACAAATGCAAATGTTGCGAGTTATGACAATAAACATGAATCTTATCAAGGACAAGAATCTAGAGAAGTTACAAAAGAATACAACTACTAATCGAGATCCACCAATACTTCTAATCCTTAGACTATTTGTAGTGGTAGCAAATACAACGCGTCCTGCACCACCTAGACGCGTCGTCCCTTGTTACACCCATCCTCTCACGACACGTTGCCGTTTGTTTTTTTTTTATAACACGGTCGTGGTCACGGTCATGTTGTGAAGAAATTGTGTGTGATTCTTGTGTTTAAGTGGGTACGTTTGAGTGGTGAAGTCATTTGTGGAGAGAGAAGCTTATGTAGCGTTGAGTTGACGGTGATGAACGCGATCACCACTACACCCGGTCTTTGAGTTCCATTCTCTTATATTTAATTTTGTTTACACAACTAAAACGAGGTAGAAATCGAATTTATGCTTTTAGACTTATAAAGGGGAATTCTGTTCGAAAAAGTATTATGGAGTAGTTATTTTGGAATGAGTAAAGTGTGCACCATGTGTGCATGTATGAAAAGGCTTATTCCTTGGTGGTCACAAGTCACAACTCACATCCCAAAAGTGTTTGTGGTCAATTGATACTAAATGTGTTGGTGAAAACTCATTAGTTAAAAGGTTAAAGGTTCATATATTAAAATCATATGATTGTTTGATGGGGCAGTCTATCGTGACCCCCTATAGGGGGTATGCAATCATTGCATGCATCTGCTTCGCGGGTTATACGTTTGACTTATAGGGGGTATGTATAGTATATCCCTTGTTTGATTTGTCATGTAAAAGACACATTGATGGATCATAATCATCTCTTTTGACACATAAGATACCCTTATTGAGTTAAAGACTCAAATACGGGGATGAGTGTCGGGTCAAAACTGAACCGAAACGAACTGAAAACCGATTTTGTGGAAGATATGAGCCGATAACCAACCGAAGTGACTCGGTTCGGTTCGATTTATATGGTTTAGGTGTGTTTTTCTCGGTTTTGGTTCGAATCGAACAAAACCGATCCGAACCGAAAATCATAAATATACATAACTGAAAACCGAACCGAATATGGTCGGTTCGGTTTCGGTCAGACCGGTTCGGTAAGGCTCGGCTTTTCAGTTCAGTTCGGTTTTCGGTCTGTTTTGCTCAGCCCTACTCGAATATGCTCCAAGAGCTATTCAAGAATCTTACAAGTTTAAAGTCCAGCTTCTGCTTTTAATTTATGCATCTTTATACCATCCAAAAACCCTCACATAAGACTTGGTATCACTTCAATTTAAGCGCGTTTGTATAAATAATTACTAGTTATAGTCGGTATAAAGAAGAAACGCAGTAAGCCTAATAAGCAGAATGCTGTTTGTCTTGCATGTGTGTCTGTAACGCTTTTACCAGAGAAGAGCCCAGTCGAATTGTCTTGCATTTGTGTCGGTATCGCTTTTACCAGAATGCTGTTTCTTGATGGCATCTATGAACTTTGCGCATGAGTCTTAATTAACGTGACTTGTCACGTGAACTTTCGGAGTTCCATTTTCTTCCTGATAGCTTGTTGACCATGATATACTAGTGAATCTAGTATCCCAGAAACGGCGAAAACACCTGAATAGCGTCATTACATTGGACTTAGAAAAGTTAGATGACAATCTTTACAAATTGATGAATGGAGAAAATAAATTTTATACCTCCGATAATAGCACAACATTAGTCAGGAAGTGCAAAAACGAAAAATGCTCCTCGGTGAATGTAACCTGCAGAAGAAAATTTAAAAATCAGCAAAACATTTACTACTGAGTATAACAAAATTCAAGTTGGTTAGGTCGTAGCAAGGAGACCTTGATAGGTGAAATTTCATAAAAGAAGACGACTCCCGGAAGAGTTTGAAGGCGGCCAACTTTTGCACCTTTGAAGTGTTGCGGTCACTGAAAACTGTGTAGAATAGAAGGAAACTAACTAGTGTTATTTTAAGTATAGAAGTAAATGATGGTTCAATAGGATTTGAAGAGACGATGAAACCTGATTTGATTGAATATTGCGTCCATTAACATCAGTGTAAACAGTTGGTACAACCTGGTAGACAACAGATTTATGTTATTCCAAGAAATAATATACAGCTTACATTGACACTAAAGAGCTTGTTTACACACAAAGCAGATCTTAATAAATGCATGGGCGGAGCTATGTGTACCCAGGGGTAGCGGTCGCTACCCCTGAACTTTTACCCGGTAGTGGAATTTTTGGTTTTTTTTTACGTTTTTCGTACTATCTTTCGTATTTCGCTACCCCTGAAACAAATTTTCGCTACCCCTAAACAAATTTTCGTATTCCGCTACCCCTGAACTATAATCCTAGTTCTGCCACTGAATAAATGAGTCCAAAAACAGTAAAACCAAAATTATATAGCTCCATAGCAGTTCATACAGGCAAAAAGTATGGCAAAATGTTGCAACAGTTATCGCTAGATTTTCAGTCATTTTTAGTGTTTAGTAAAATCTTGGCCCATGACACTAAAGTGTAAGTATTGTGGTCGATCTTCGTATGAATGACAAGAACTAAGATAATTCCTTAATATGGTATCATATTAAACCCCATACTTATAGTTCCATGGCCCAAGATTGCACTAGACGTTATCTTTTAACAGACGACCAGATGGATAATCCTAAGATAGAAGAAACCATACAGTTATTTTGCTTCAACAAAGCTGTAAAGTCACGACTTTAGAACAAATACAAGTATAAAGAAAGAGTAAGATTGGGTGAAACTACCGTGAAAGACTAATTGGTAGAATGATCTTTATGATCGTATAGCAAGCGCTGATATGTCCTATGGCGAGGAGTGTCTTTATGGCTATGTACTAGAACACTTTGTTATAACAAATATTTCAGCTTATTGCTCTTGCTAAACATATTTAAGCCCCTAAATATATGTACCGACACTACATTTCAGATTTACTTAGAGGAAGAACACATAAATAGTGGCAATCAAAGCTCAAGGGAACAATGCTTTATTATTCACGTAACGAATGAGAAAAACAGACAGATTTTAACCAAAGTTGCAGAATACATAAACATTGAAATGGATAAAACACCTCAAAATAGAATAATGCTTCTAAGAAGACTTAAAAGGACCTTTAACAACTATATATGAAATACGAAGAGGAAAAAAGACGTACCCATCAAGGGGGTTCACCACACCAAATATTCTCCATAAGCTATCCTATTAATCTTGTGACTTATCTGTGCTAACAAGAAGGACGACTGAGTGTTTTATTATAAGTGGATTATGGATAATCATATTCGATATCCAGAAGAACTTGATAGATCACAAATATATCTTACATTGAAGCAGTCTTAGTGAAATGCCGCTAGATCATGGACATGGATATTGGATTCTCGAAAGCTTTTTCCTGGTGCAAAATGGAAATTTCCAGCCACTTTATTAAGATCCAAGAATCTGTATATATTGCATCCTTCACCTGCTTCATCTTTAATGCTTTGCAGGAACCCTTCCCTTTTACACTGATCGGTCAAATATGGATTTGACAATGCCCAACCTTTCGCCCTATATGCTTCACGAACTTCTTCACATGAGTTGCAACAGTCCTCTTCTGTCTGCAAAAAAAAAAATGGCATACGATTGCTAAACAACACAGAGAGAAACCGGTACTATATAATAGAACATAGTTAGGGATTCATACCACTTGTGCACCAAAACATGAACCGCAATAGGTCTCGTTGTGTTCAAGCCTACCACCATGTCTTTGCAAAGGCCTCTCGATCTGTTGCCCAAAAAAACAAACCAGTGAACAAAATATTATAATTGTTTTTTTTTGTTTTTTTTTTTTTTTTGCCAATTTGCGATGATACTAATCTAAGATTCTAGATTACTTACTGAATATGAACTAAAGTTTGACATTTTGGGCATGCCGAGTATTAAATAAACATCCTCGACATATGATGTGTGAGAACAAAACTGTCACTAACCTTGGTAGCTCCGATGCGACCTGGTCTTGATTCAATGCCAATACCATTAGCATCAATTCGCTTTTTATATATGTCATGTTTCTGCAAGCATAAACTGAATTATTTGGAATTTTGGATGGCACAATTGTATAAAGGTTAACCAATTCTCGCATAGCACTTCCATGACCATTAGTGCTATTATCTTTCTAGGTCCCATAATTTGATTTTAAGTAAACAGCCAAGAACTAATATGTCGATACAGAAATACTGATAGTCCACTGTCTAGAATACTACAGACTCGTGTTTCCAAAAAATTACGTCATACATAAACTCTAAGGTTATTTTATAAACGTTCGAAGTTATGTAATGATGTCTCATGGTCAGCAATTACCAGCTCTTAAAACCAAATCAGATAAAGAAAGCAAATTGGATAAAATGACAAGACGGTTAAATCAGCAATGTGTTACAGACTTGCATACAGTTAAGCATCTCTTAAACGATATACCAACACAAAATAATCAACTTGTATTTTGTTGCTGAAGTAATATAAAGCTTATCTTTTCCTTCAAACATAAATAAATAAATAAATAAGCGTTGAATGGGTATATAATTATCTGTGACCGGTTCAACTGGATGAATTTGATGGTGAGAAGTAGATAAAGTAAACATGCTTGAAAAGTCCATTGTCAAAAGTCAAAACATGTTGTAGGATTACTTGCCATTGACTTACCAATATAATTACAAAGTAGATAGTAAGACTATTTAGATTTTTTGAGACATATCCTAATCACAAGAGATACAAAATTGTAGGATTTACTGAATTGCTCAGACTAGCACCGAGCGGTAAGAAACAATGGGGTTAGAAAAACCAAAGAACACACAACGCCTTTATATAGTTGGCTAACTTAATGAATTTCTCAACAGTATATGTATATGTGGGTCTCTTTGGGTATGATTTATGGAGTCAGCTCCACCCAAAACTTCTTTACCTGCATCATAATGTTTTTTTTTTTTTTTTTTTTGAAGAATATATAAGAGAATATAGTTAGCCATTTTGCACAACTTGATGAGATCAGAAAACAAGTGAAACACATACCTTTCATAAATTATGTTATCCACTAGTGTAGACTTTCCAAGTAAACTCATCTTAGTTTACAACACATTGCTTCCATCATCTGGTGGCCGTTTTAAGGTTTTGGACTTTTAGGCATATATAAAATATCTTGTAATTTAAACCAATGATTCGTAAACATATTGATAAATTCAACTTAGAAGTATACGTGTTACAGTTGTCTCAGATTGTGACCACAGACACGCAATCGATTTGGTGCTTTACTAATATACGGAATAGAAGAAGACCACACTGGATGATCAAATTAGAGACGACTCATTATTATTAATCATGCTTGCATTTACACACAATTTATATATATTACCAAAAGCAAAGCGATACAAATTATTACAGTGGTCACTTGATTAATGATTATACAGTTTACACATCCGTATCTGCAATGGTTATATAATCATCAAAATCAAAATAAGACTACTTAATTGTCATTAAGGTCAACAACATTATACACGTTCACCCAGAGACCAAAGTAAATTTTATTATTAAATACTAACAACATACCAACAATTCAAAGAGAAAAAACACATACATCATAATTCAGAAGCAGAAGAAGCTGATACATGACTGCATAACTGCATCATAATCTGTTTTAAGAGCAAGATAATTCATAGAGTAAGACATCTTGCAAAATTTGATGAAATAAGAAAACATGTGAAAAATGGTACCCCTTTGATTTTCTAATTTCTTCTCTTCCTCTTCTTCAAGAACAAACTCTCGGCTGCATCAGCAAATGCATTGAACCACTTGACTTTTCTTGTTGACAACATGAGATGTCCCATCACAAATCCAAGTAGGGTCCCACATCCGAATCCCAACGTCACTACTTCCCATGTAAATACACTCTCCTCCTCATGTGATTCAAGCTGTGTTTTTTGTGTATGCTCACTGCACGTTTTGGTCAGCGGAAGCCCACATAGTCCCGGGTTCCCTTCAAATGAGCTCTCATCAAATGTGTTGAACTGTGTTCCTTTTGGAATACGCCCCACGAGATGGTTTTCTGATAGATTTAAGACCGCAAGACGCTTGATTTCTGCAAGACTTTGAGGGATCTCTCCGCTGAGTTGATTCCAAGATAGGTCTAACGACTCTATCTCTTTGAGATTCCCTAAAGCATGTGGAATTGGACCCTTGAGGCTGTTGTGGGATAAGTTGAGCACTATTAGCGAATTAAGACCACCGATGACATTTGGAATCTGTCCTTCAAATGTATTACAGGACACATCAATAATTGTGTAGTCAACCGAAATTTGTGGAAACTCTCGATTCACCCCTTTCACTGCAACAACGATTGAGTAATACTTTCCACCCGTGGACAAATATTTTGGTGTTGTTCTGTTTTTAACAACATTCTTCATGTTATTGAAATTTTGAAAATATTTTACAGGGAGTTGCCCCACAAACCCGTTATTAGATAAGTCAAGAACTCGAAGACTTGGAAAGGGGGATTCAACAGCTGAAGAGGGTTGAATGTGTCCTTGAAAGTTGTTTGATTTGAGGACAAGAGCCTGCAAATCTGGAAGATCTCCCAACCAACTACGGAATGTGCCATTCAATTGGTTGTTTTCGAAATCAACTACGCTCAAGAATTGACAATTGGACAAGGAAATTGGCACCTTTCCCTGCAACTGATTTCCATTCAAATTAAGTCCTACTAAACTTCCACAATCCTCATATATGTTTGGAATCGTTCCTTGAAAGTTATTGTTCCCCATATCTATCACTATAAGAGATGAGATGATCTTTCCAAAGCATTGTGGAATCAATCCACCAAAGCGATTATTAGACATATCCAAAAACATCAGATAGCTCATGTTGCAAATTGATGGAGGGAATGGCCCCTCAATCAAGTTGGACTGCAAGTAAAGTTCTTCTAGTCCATACCATTGAAATTGTGGCAAGCCTGTTATGAAGTTATGTGAGAGATCCAAAGTAATCAACGTATTGCCTCCTATCTCCCCTGCCCAATGAGGAATTTGGCCATCGATTTCGTTGCTTGATAGATCTAACTCCTCAAGTTTTTTCATGGATTGAAATGAATTTGGAAACACCTTTAGCTTGCAAGAGGCCAATCTCAAGCGTCTAAAACCAGGGTTGACAGAATGATTGGCATTCTTTGTTGTAACTGAGAAAGCGTTGTATGAGAGACGGAGATCTTCAAGTTTTGTAAGGCTTGTTAACAATGTATCCAACTCCCATTCACCAGTAAAATTATTATGTGAAAGATCTAGAACATTGAGATTGGTGATCTTTTGAAATGTTTGCATATCAGTATGGCCAGCTAACTGATTGTTGCGACTGAGTTCTAACACTTGTAATGATGGAAGAGGAAATGACTCGAACGGTACCTTTCCATTGAACATGTTACTCTGTAGAGAGAGAGATTCTAAAGAGGGGGAAGTAAACAGCCAAGATGGCAATGTCCCATTAAGTTTGTTAAATGATAAATCCAGATAAGTAAGGTACGTTAGGTTAACTGAGATATCCGAAGGGATATCGCCTGTGAAACCGTTACCTCCCAAGTCGAGTGTTTCCAAAGAATGAAGATTGAAAATGTAATGAGGTAATTTTCCTTGCAATCCAATCTAGGCAAGATTTAGTAATTTCAAAGAAGAAGAAATGTTAAGACTTGAAGGTAAAACCAAAGAGATATTAACATATTCAAGTGAAAGCTCTTCCAAATTAGTAAAATTTAGAAACATATTTATTAAAACGTCTTGTCCAAGCGTCAAATAGGTGGAAGAGTAATAATAATTTTCAGAGAGATCAAGAGAGACCAATTTATGAAGGAGTGTGATATCGGGTGGGACTTGGCCAGATAACGAACAATAAGAGAGGTTGAGATGTGTGAGACTATTTGAAAACCTTCCAATTTCACGTGGAATGTGGGAACCATCAAACCGATTGAAAGCAAGGTTGAGTCTTTTGAGATGAGGAAGGTTAAAGAGGGAGGTGTTACGATGGATGGTACCTTCCAGCATTCAGCAACTGAGATTGAGACCGATAACGTCACCAGTGGAGTAGTCGCAAGTAACTCCATTCCATTCACAGCAATCTGTACTTGTGTTCCAGTTCATCATTACTGGATGATAATCAGTAACATCACAGTAGTGATTCATTTGGTAATCGCCTCTGTGATTGGTGGAGGAAAGGTTTTGTTTAAAGAGAAGCAAAGCTTCACTTTGTTCTTTAGAGCATTTATGAATTTTATTCAAACTGGAAGAAGCAAACGTGGTGAAAATACAGAAAAGAAATAATAATATGCGAAACATTTTTAAGTTATTCACTGCATTTTCAATTTGAACAAGTAGGGTTGGATCAGTTGCAATCAACATTCACAGGTGCTACAAATATATATATGTATACACTAACAGTATTAAAACTAGTATATGCTTGTAGTTGCTTTCACAATAATATAATCAAATATGTTAAGTCTATGTTTCATTGATAAATAAAATGGTAAGACTCTAGACTTTTATTTTTTGTTTGATTTGATTGCGATACATAAGAATATGTCAATGAAATCTTTTCAACAAAAGACTTGCATAGAGATTTTTTGGTTCTCTAAAGTTATGAATAAACATACTCTTCGGATTTTTTTGGCTATTTGGCTAAAGGGACTCACGAAAGAGTCAGGATTTGAGCTAATGTTAGTAGTGGATATTGCTACTAGTGCCTTGACGAAGTCGGTCCCTGGTCCATGATATATTAAGTTCAAAGTTTTAACTTCTACTTTGGTTATGCATCTTTATACCCATCCAAAAACCCTCACATAAAACTTGGTATCAATAAAATTTAAGCGCGTTTGTATAAATACTCAGTCCCAATAGTCAGTATCAAGGAGAGATGCAATAAGCCTGACAAGCCAAACACTGCATCTTAAACCAGATAGCATATCTGTAATATCTTCAGAGAAGAGCCAAATCGATTTGTCTTGAATGCGGGGTCGGTATCTTTTTTTTAGTTGCACACGAGTTAATGCAACTTGTCAGGTGAACTTTCCAATCTCCATTTTCTTCCTGATAGCTTGTTGACCATGATATATAAGTGAACCGAGTATTCCAGAAACGGTGAAAACACCTGAATGACATCATGACATTGGAATTTAAGAAGTTAGATGAGAACGTTAACGAATAGATTAACTAAAGCCAAATATCGGTCATGTGGTTTGCTCAAAACTACAAAATAAGTCAATTGCCATAAAAATTGGGACAGAGTCTCTACAAACTGTTGGAAATTTAGTTCAATTAAGGGATATGATCATACTTGGAAATGGGTTCGGAGGTACGGAGTGTACACCCATTAAGTCCCTGATTACATTGACTCTAATAGTGGTTGGAAGTAACTCATCAGAAGGTTCAATCCTTCATAGAGTTACTACTGCTAGTACTAAGTTAGTACTGCTGGAATGAGTAGTTAGGTCATTGATTATCATCACCCGATTCTTGGCTCACCACTTCCAACAATCAAAGTAAACTATTTTGTGATAATCAATGGCTGCTTCTGCTATGAAACACATGGCTTCAAACTTTGCCAAGCTTGATAAGTTTGAAGGGGTGGACTTCAGGAGATGGCAGAAGAAGATGCACTTCTTGCTTTCAAGCATGAGTGTGGTGTATGTTCTGAGCACTCCTATTCCTGATGATGGTGATGATGCTACTGTGGAACAAATGAGGAAGAGGAGCAAATGAGAGAATGATGATTACATTTGCAGAGGTTTAATCCTCAATGGTATGATCAGAATGTTGAATCTTCCAAAGAACTATGGGATTCCTTGGATGCCAAATATATGGCTGAGGATGCATCAAGTAAGAAGTTTCTTGTAAGTAATTTCACAAATTACAAAATGACTGATTCAAGACCAGTTATGGAACAATACAATGAACTTCTTGGTATACTTGGAAGGTTTACACAACATAAAATGAACATGGATGAGGCTATTTCAGTCTCTTGTATCATTGACAAACTACCTCCTTCTTGGAAAGATTTCAAGCATACCTTGAAACATAAGAAGGAAGAACTGACTCTTGTTCAGTATTGAGGAATCCCTGAGAGCGCAAGACAGTGACAAGCCAAAGAGTAGCAATGCTACTCGTGCATCTGTTGTCAATATGGTGGAACATAACAACTCCACCAGGTACAATGACAACAAGGGCAAACGTAAACATCATGATAACACAAGGGCTGACCCTAACAAGAAGGCAACACCTACTTGTTGGAAATGTGGCAAAACTGGTCACATTAAAAGGGATTGCAAAGGTGTTAAGGTTGGTGGTAAAGCCAATGGTTCAGGGAGTGGTGGTTCTGTCAACTCACTTAAAGGTCATAATATGTTTAATAAATCCTTTCAGATTTATTATGTTACATATGTATCTGAATCTAACTATGTGCAGGATGATGATGTTGCGTGGTGGGTTGACTCTGCAGCAACTGTTCATGTGTGCAAAGATAGACGCTGGTTCAAGACTTACGAGTCACTGAATGATGGTTCTATTCTTCACATGGGAAATGAGTCAACAGCCCTGGTGCATGGTCATGGTTGTGTAGATCTTAGTTTTAGTTCTGGAAAGATTGTAACTTTGTTTAATGTTATTCATGTTCCTGATATAAGGAAAAACTTGGTTTCAAGTAGCGTTTTGAATAATCATAGTTTTAAACACGTTATTGAATCTGATAAGTTTGTTTTGCCAAAACATGATGTATTTATTGGTTTTGGCTATTTGTGTAATCAAATGTTCAGGCTTAATATTGTCACTGATATTGTTAATTCAGCCTTTATCTCAACCTCTAAACTGAACGACTCTACCTTCTGGCATGCTAGACTTGGCCATGTACACTATAAAAAGATGCAAGATATGTCTAAGGATGGGTTAATCCCAGCATTTGACATGGACACTGAAAAGTGTAAGACTTGCATGTTGACCAAAATAACTAAGAAACCTTTTCAGGGTGTAAAACGTGAGACTGAGCTCTTGGACAGTGACCTGAGTTTGGACTCCAAAGTCATTTGGACCTGAGTTTCAATTATATCTAATTGAAGGTACAAGGGATGAGGTCTCTGACCAACACTCCTATTACTTTAATGTTGAGGATGATCCCAAAACATTTGATGAAGTAATGAAGTCCCAGGATGTTGCTTTCTGGAAAGAAGCAATAAATGATGAGATGGACTCCATCATGGGCAACAACACTTGGGTGTTGGCTGATCTACCACCTGGTTGCAAACCTTTAGGTTGCAAATGGATTTTCAAAAAGAAAATGAAGTTAGATGGAACTATTGAAAAGTTCAAGGCTAGACTAGTCATTCAGGGTTTTAAACAAAAGTCGGGGATTGACTACTTTGATACTTATGCCCCTGTGGCTCGTATCAGTACCATAAGATTGTTGATTGCTCTGGCATCAATTTACAAGCTGATTATTCATCAGATGGATGTGAAGACAACTTTCTTGAATGGTGACTTAGATAAGGAGGTTTATATGAACCAACCTCAGGGCTTCATCATGCCTGGTAATGAAAACAAGGTGTGTAAACTGATTAAGTCCTTATATGGACTGAAGCAGGAACCTAAGCAATGGCATCAAAAATTTGATGAAGTGGTTTTGTCTAGTGGTTATTTACTTAATCAGTCTGACAAATGTGTATATAGCAAATTTGATGAATCTGGTAAAGGAGTCATCATTTGTCTATATGTTGATGACATGCTGATCTTTGGCACTGACCAAAATCAGGTTGACTGACCTGACAAAGGAATTTTTGTCATCAAGGTTCTCCATGAAGGACATGGGGGAGGTTGATGTTATCCTTGGTATAAAGATCAAACATGAGAGTAAGGGAATTTCTATCACTCAGTCTCATTATATTGAGAAGGTACTGAGGAAATTCAACCACTCTGATTGTACTCCAGTAAGTACACCTATGGATATAACTGAGAAGCTGATGCCTAATACTAGCAAGGTTGTATCTCAACTTGAGTATTATAGGGTGATTGGCTGCCTAATGTATGCCATGACTTGTACAAGACCTGGTATTGCATTTGCAGTGGGAAAACTGAGCAGGTATACTAGTAATCCTAGTGCTCTGCACTGTCAAGCAATTCAGAGGGTACTGAAGTATTTGAAGAGAACTATGGATTATAGTCTCTTATATACTGGTTATCCTTCAGTATTATAAGGATACACTGATGCAAGTTGGATCAGTGTAACACCGAATACAATTAGTCTACCAGTGGAGCCATTCCTACTTGGTGGAGGTGCAATTTCTTGGGCATCGAAGAAGCAAGCTTGCATCACCAGTTCAACAATGGAATCTGAACTTGTGGCTTTAGCAGCTGTTGGTAAAGAGGCTGAATGGTTGAAAAACTTGCTTCTTGAGATTCCATTGTGGCCTAAACCCATAGCACCTATTTCTATCCGTTGTGATAGTGCAGCTACATTGGCAAAGGCTTATAACCAAATGTACAATGGGAAGTCTAGACACTTAGGTGTCAGGCATAGCATGATTCGTGAGCTTATCATGAATGGGGTGGTATCTATAGAGTTTGTTAGATCTCAACAAAATTTAGCTGATCACTTGACGAAGGGTTTGGCTAGAGACTTGGTCATAAAGTCTGCTAAAGGGATGGGTTTAAGGTCCAATTTAGTCACTGAATGCTAAGACACCCAACTCTCTCCTGAGGAAACTCGGGAGTTGAGTTCAATGTGGAAAGCTGAACATTGAGTGGACTGGAGCACATGTTTTTGACAATCTTCCCAAGGTTGTGCTCGAAACCTGCTGGAAAGGAGGATGAAGTCTTTACTTCTTAATGGTTAATTTCTTTGAAAAAGTGCTAAGCAGAAGCATGAATAAAGAGGAACCACCTATGTGAATGTTGAAGTTTTGCCGCTTCAGGGAGCTTTGGACTTTTGACTCTTACAACATTTATGAATGGGATATGGACACATGGCTTGTATAGTGTCAGGAGCGTTTAAGTGTTTGAAAACTTGTGTGTATTTTATCTTCATGTATTCAAATGGGTTGAAGGGTTCAATTCTTAGAACACCCTGATTCTCGAATATTTGACTGTGTAATGTACTAAGATGGAAATTCAATCCTCAGGATATTTTCGTTTATGCACTTGTTTTGTTTACTGTTTAATTTTTATGCAAAAGGAATTGTACTAAATTGGGGAGGATTGTTGGAAATTTAGTTCAATTGGGGGATACGATCATACTTGGAAATGGGTTTGGAGGTACGGAGTGTACACCCATTAAGTCCCTGATTACCCTGACTCTGATAGTGGTTGGAAGTGACTCATCAGAAGGTTCAATCCTTCACAGAGTTACTACTGCTAGTACTAAGTTAGTATTGTTGGAGCAGAGTTGTCCAGCAGAGTTACTACTGCTAGTACTAAGTTAGTACTTACTGCTAGTACTGCTGGAATGAGTATGTAACTACTCTAGCCTATTCAAGTGGCAGTTAAAACTGCATTTATGACCACGTTTAATTGGTCATGTAACCACTATTGGCTATAATGGGATAATTATGAGGCGATTAATAGGCCGATTAATCCTCATAATTCCATTTGACTAGCTATGAGTATTTTCCTATAAATTGGAAATCAATCATGCATGAGGAGATATAACAGAAAACATAAACACTTTGATGCGCAAGGGTTATTGATTTGTGCCTAATTCAATAACAAACATTTGGTCTTATCTCAAGTAGATATTCGTGATACCCAGGCAATAGGGTCGAATAGTTTACTTTTGAAAGTGATAATACTATTACAAGTGATATCCGGTAACCATTCATTGGTACGTAGTTAGGTCATTGATTATCATCACCCGATTCTGGGCTCACCACTTCCAACACAAACACTGTTTGCTTTCACATTTGGTCCCCGGTATAGCGGGAGAAACCAGATAAATAGTGTTTCACGGAACCATATCCGTAATTAGCATCCACGAAGGAAAATTTTTGTAATTTTGAGAAAATCCTAGGAGTCAAAATTAATGTAATTTTGACAGATAATTATCAATGGAGGAGATTCAATTTTTACCTCCAATAATAGCACAGACATTGGTCAGGAAGTGCAAAAATGAAACATGCTCTTCTGTGAAAGTAACCTGCAGAAGCATTTCTAAGAATTAAACAAGAATTTGAGTTTTATAAAGTTTAATTTGTATAGATAGTATCCGGGAGACCTTAATAGGTGAAAGCTCATAGAAGAAGAAGACACCAGGAAGAGTTTGAAGACGGCCAACTTCTGCACCTTTGTAGTGTTCGGTTACCGAGAACTGCATATGACAGAAGAAAATGAACCTTGTTTTTTTAAGTGTAGAAGTAAACCATAGTTAAAAGGATTTTGAAGAGATGATAAGACCTGATTCGATTGAATACTGCGTCCACTAACATCTGTGTATACAGTCGGTACAACCTGGTAGAAGACAGATTTATGTCATTCCAAGAAATAATATACAGCTTACATTGACACTAAAGAGCTTGTTTACACACAAAGCAGATCTTAATTAAGGAGTCCTAAAACAGTAAAGCCAAAATTACATAGCTCCATAGCAGTTCATACGGGCAAAAAGTATGGCAAAAAGTTGCAACAGTTATGCTAGATTTTCAGTCACTTTCAGTGTTTAGTACAATACTATAATCTTGAACCATGACACTAAAGTGTAAGTATTGTGGTCAATCTTCGTATGAATGACAAGAACTAAGAAAATTCCTTAATATGGTATCATATTAAACACCATACTTATAGTGCCATGGCCCAAGAATGCACTAGACGTTATCTTTTAGCAGAAGAAGAACAGATGGATAAAGAAAGAGTAAGACTGGGTGAAGGACCAATTGGTAGAATGATCTTTATGATCATATGGCCTACAATAAGATAGCATCAGGCAAGAAGGGACTTTATTATCATGTAGCAAGCAGTGATATGTCCTATAGCGAGGAGGGTCTTTAAGGCTATGTAGCTAAGGAATGAATGTAATTAGCACACTTCTGTAAGGAAAAAAAAAACTCTTTGCTAAGCATATTTAAGCCTCTAAAGACTAAATATATGTATAGATACCAAGTTCAAATTTACTTATAGGAAGAATAGGAGAAACAATCAACACATGACACCAAAATCTCCGACTTCACGTAATTTGTGTATAGATACTAGAATTAAGAAATTTACCTTGAGAAAATACTGATACATCCCGCTTGGGGTTATTTGTGTCCACTGCACCCTGCAAATCAACACAACTGATATAACAACTATATAACAGTACAAAATGAGGGAAAAACAAAATATATAAATAAAAAATAAAAAAATAAAAAAATAAGGACGTACCCATCAAGGGGGTTCACCACACCAGGAAAATATTCTCCATAACCTATCCTATTAATCTTGTGACTTATCTGTGCTAAAAAAAGGGTGATAGAGTGTTTTATTATAAGTGGATGATAGATAATCATATTCAATATCCATAAGAACAACTTGAAAAGATCATGGATATATCTTACATTGAAGCTGTCTTTGTGAAACGCCGCTAGATCATGGACATGGATATTGGATTCTCGAAAGCTTTTTCCTGGTGCAAAATGGAAATTTCCAGCCACTTTATTAACATCCAAGAATCCGTATATATTGCATCCTTCACCTGCTTCATCTTTAATGCTTTGCAGGAACCCTTCCCTTTTACACTGATCGATCGAATCTGGATCTGACAATGCCCAACCTTTCACCCTATATGCTTCACGAACTTCTTCACATGAGTTGCAACAATCCTCTTCTGTCTGCAAAAAAAAAATGGCATACAATTGCTAAACAACACAGATAGAAACCAGTACTATATAATAGAGCATAGTTAGGGATTCATACCACTTGTGCACCAAAACATGAACCGCAATATGTCTCATTATGCTCAAGCCTACCACCATGTTTTTGCAAAGGCCTCTCTATCTGTTGCTCTCAATACATAACAAAGCAGTACAGGATCGTAAGAGAGCTATTGGGATTGAATATAGTATTAAAATAAACATCCTCTACATATGATGTGCGAGAACAAAACTGTCACTAACCTTGGTAGCTCCAATGCCACCTTGTCTTGATTCAATGCCAATACCATTAGCATCAATTCGCTTTTTATATATATCATGTTTCTGCAAGTATAAATTCAATTAGAAGACTATCAATTTATACATATCATGTTTCCTTTCTACAGTTCCCGCATAACACTTCCATGACCACTAATGCTATCATCTTTTTAGGTCCAATAATTTGATTTCAAGTAAACAGCCAAGAACTAATATGTCAACAAAGAATTAACTGACACTCCACTGTAGCATACTCCAGTACAATACACACACACGGACTCGTGTTGACAAAAAATTATAAGACATCAAACATAAACTCTAAGGTTATTTTCTAAAACATAAAAGGTTATGTATGATGTCTCACGGTTAACAATTACCAGCTCTTAGAACCAAATCATATGCAGAAAGTAAATTAGATAAAATGACAAGACTGCTAAATCAGCAATGTGTTACAGACTTGCATACAGTTAAGCATCTCTTAAAGATATTCCGACACATAATAATCCACTTATTTCAGTAATATGAGGAAGTTGATTCCTTGCTACTATCAGTATCGTATAAGACAAAATATAGGACAAGGGTAATGTATTAAAAAGAAGACCGAAGAAGTAACTAAATAGTACAGTAATCTTCCTTACGACATACAATATCAAGATGCTCCTCTCCACTGATATCCATAGCATCGAGACTCAGCAACGAACATGGAAGTGCTGGAAAAACGATATTGAACTGCAGTTTCAGATAAATGAAAGACAAATTAACATTTAGTAAAAAAGAACATAGAAATATGCAGGCTGATTCTAAAAGTTGAAATACCATAGAAATATAATTAAGAAGCTATACAAAAAATAAAATGCGACTACATTGATTCGTAGACGTTCTCCTCTAGAGGTATCTACTATTAGCTTTGTTTCGGTTACAACATGAAGGTATAATCCTGCAATCAAACAGAAAAAGATAAGAAAACGAATATGTGCAGCCAAATGCAAGTTCCATAAACAATTCATGTTATATAAAACAGTACACCATTGTTCCTTTCGATAACAACATATGTGCAGCCAAATGCACACACGATTGGTGCCACATCTACGGCAATCATGCGCTAACTAAGATATTACACTTCAAACTCACGACTGCTAGATTCTAGAAACAAAACCAAACAACAGCTACTTGATGCATTCATAACCAATCAATGCCCACGTTAATATTAATAACACGTATAACCCACGTTACTCAAAATCTTTAATTCTTTATAGTTTATTATATGCATTCGTCCAAATCCTCTTAGTTTATCACTACTTAAACTAATATAACTTGTTACAGTATTAGCTTCATATACAAAACAAAACATATTTATTTTAAAAATTAATTTAACCAATCTTATTTTCCAGACTTATGAACTTATATTGTTCGGCGTATTTTTCACAATCACATTTTTTTTTCAGGTTTACGAGATTATTACTACTTATGACTTGAAAACAAGCTCATAAGTGATAAGCCTAACAAAATAAGCTAAAACAAACACCACCCAGTCTACCATACACATCGGGTATGTTTGGTAAAACTAGCAATAGTAGTGCACATTGTTTTCTGAAAGTGTTTAGTAACGTAGCTGATCTATAACTCTAAAGTATAAAATGACAAAAATGCTAAATTCTAATGCTAAACGCTTCTTTAAGTAGCATTTGAAAAGTAGCGTTTAGAAAATAGAAAACAAAAGCATAAACACTCATTGCCAAGCAAGCTTTCAATTAAAAACGCTAACCCTCTTAAAAGCATACCCATTGGCAGTTGTTTAGAGTAGCAGTTATGCTTGTTTTATAAAAGCGTTTGGTAACGTAATCTATAATTACAAATTAAAAAGTTTAAGCTGACGTACAAGCTAAACGCTTCTTTTATTAGCGTATGAGCATTTACACAAAATCCAAAAGCTAAACGCTCGTTGCAAAACAAGCATTATACGCTCCAAAATGCTTGTAGTCATGGGCGGAGATAAAAGAGGGGGGGCAAGGGGCAGGTCCCCCCCCCCCCCAAGTACCGATTTATAGTGTAGTTTCTAAAATTTATCAAAATGTGCCCCCTCGACCAAAAACTTCTGGCTACGTCCCTGCTCGTAGTCAAACACAACCTAAACCTTACTCATTTCACATCAAATAACTAACTAACAAACACACAGTAAAAGGTGAAAACACACACACACACACATTGAGAGAATGACTCACTAAGCTCAGAGAAAAAGAGCAATATCATGAAGACGGAAGAAATGAGAGTAATGACACCACCAGATAACGTCCTACTGTAAAAATCCTCACTTATCTTCGGATACGCATCTAAATTTCTTATCTTACTCATTACTTTCTCCATTGCTATTGATTATTTGATCGGATCGGGTGTTTGATTATTCACCGGAAAATTCAAAATGCGGTTAGAGTTAACGGAAAAACTAAGTTACTATTTGGATTGGGCCTTATAGTAAGCCCATTCATGTTGGTTTAATATCATTTTCAGCCCATGTATGTTAATTTGTGCCTAACATAAAAAAAAGAGAGCTAATTTGGACAAATTTTTAAATGATTACGGCACATTTAACCCTATTCTTTTTTTAAATGGGCATATATTTCCAATTTAAAAGTTAAATGGGAACAAACGGACACATATCTTCTCTTAATTGAATAACATTACAATTGTTTCTAAGGAAAAAATTATAGATATAATATATTTAATTTTTTAAATATAAATGAGGTATTACGTTTGAGGAATTTATTTCGTTGTTTTGGGTCTTTTCTAAAGCGATTCGTATAGCATGTGCCCGTTTGGCCCGTGCCCGTTTAGCCCGTGCCCGTTTAGCCTTTAGCCCGTTTGACCCGTGCCCCGTGCCCGCCCGTTTTGCCACCTCTAGTTATCAAACTTACTGACTCTCACCGTACTAATATTATTATCCACATTTATTTTATTTTATTTTATATTTTTTTATTATTACTAAAAGCAGATAAGAAAATTTGATGAGACAACCATATTTGATAAGTAAGAGAGCGAAAACAGTAATAATTATGTTTTTCTTAAATCTTTATTTTTTACTTTTTATTTTATTATTATTATTTTTTTTTTTTTGGAAACAATTATTTTGGGACAGAGAGAGTACTTAATTGTCTAAGTAATTTTTTTTTTTTTTTTTAAGGCGATTCTAATGATCTCACAATATGTAAACCACATATGTATCGTACTTATTGACTTGAACCAATAACTATTTGATTGAAGAGTTTCTTATACATTATGAGATACTATTGAAACGTAAACTCTTTCGTAAGTTAAAAAGTTTTAAATATAAAAATATACAAGTATTAAACGAGCCAGACCGTTCGTTAGTTGCTCAGGATCAACTTGGTAAAAGTTTGAAATGAGACGTGCTTTAATGAGTTCGTCAGTTCGACCCTTGTTAACGAGCTTGAGCTTCATGCTGAGAGTTCGATTAGGTTCATGCCTAAACGAGCATTAAAGATATATGCTTTATATATGTAATACTTCGTACATGTATGATTCCATATCTATTTTATGAATATTTTATATATATACAAGCTCAAGCTCGTAAATTTAATAATTAATCACCTCTAATTTGATTTTAGAATTGCCAAAGAAAAATATGATGTCTAATAATAGTCTTAGAATGATTGGAGTTGAATATGTACACCAAGATCAAATCCCATTCAACGTGCTCAACCTTCCAAATTGTTAGATTGCAAAAAAAGAAAGAAAAGTAAAAAAAATATCTTTCCCCCTAGATCAATGCAAATCACCACCACCCCTAACCATAATTCTTGCCACCACCACCATCCACCATTGTTCTTCGCCCTTCGATGGAGGAAAGGGGGCCTCCGTCAACTTCGATTCACGTCTCCAATGACCACCCCCGTAAAGATGTTCGTCGTGGGACTTATGTTGTCCAAGTCCCTAAAGATCAAATTTACCGAACTCCACCGCCCGAAAATGCTTTGTTCTTGGAAGAACGGCGTAATGCTATTAGTGAAAAAGCGTCTAGTAGTCCTATGAGACGTGTTTTTATTTCATTTATCGTGATTTTGATTTTATTCGGATTGGTAGGGGGAATTATATTAGGCGTGATCAAAAAAGATGATCCTAGATTTCGTGTAGAACGTCTACGTGTTACCACAAAAGGAAAAAATCGGCAACAAAAACATGAATTCGACGTGACATTGGCATCAATAAACACTAATGCTCATACCATCATTGTATTTGATGATCATGGCAAAACTTCTTTATCTTATAAAGATAAGAAATTTGCCAATGGTAAGTTTCCATCGTCTAAACAAGACCCTAAAAACTCAAAAAACGTTGGATTAACCCTTACGAGTTTATCCAACACAAAGTTACCCATGGAAATTCGAAAGAGCATGAATGAAACAAGTCCAAAATCCCAAAAACAAGTTAACATAATACTCGAGTTTAGAGTTCCGTTGAAAATGAAGGTTGGGGCATTAGAAATGAAGAGCAAGACGATATCAATGTTGTGCCATTTCAAGGTCGATAATTTGGCCAAGAATTCACGTATTTTATCCCAAAATTGTGATTATAACACAAGAGTACTATAACGACATTCTTGATGGTGGTTCGATGGTGGTGTTTTACCCTTTGAGATTTCGTCGCTTATTAGGTTTTTACATCTTTTTAACTTGATATGTTTGTTCTATTTGTTATAGTAGTACATTTTATAAAGAAAATGTTCGATTGTTAGTCTTTAGATGTACATGTTCGAGCATTATCGTATATAATGTTGTTTCAACTTTTTGTGTGTCTTCTTAGTTGTTGTTGATGTTATTTGATACGAGTACTATACATGTTGAGTAGCATATGAAACTAATGAATTCTTTTCACATGATAAAACTATTTCAAGCAAACATAAGAATACAACAACAACAACAACAACAAACCCAATCCCGTCGGGGCAGGGTATGTTGAGTAGCATATGAATTCTTTTCACATGATAAAACTATTTCAAGCAAACATAAGAATACATGTTGAGTAGCATATGAATTCTTTTCACATGATAAAACTATTTCAAGCAAACATAAGAATACAACAACAACAACAACAACAAACCCAATCCCGCCGGGGCAGGGTATGGGGGAGGTAGAATGTAGACAGATCCTATCCCTACCCCAAGATAAACCCGAGAGTAGAGAGACTGCTTCCAACGAGACCTCCGGCAATCAAGCAAACATAAGAATGATTATTGTAAATATTTCAGTAATATTGTAAAAAATTTGTTATAGGATGAGTACACACTATGCTCAAAGATCAAAGTATTGTGTTATTCACTTATTCTTTCAAAATCCAAATGCAATGTACTAATGATTTGTTAATTGCCCGAATCTTCTAGACTTGAGTTTGAATTGCATTTCCAATGTCACACAAATCTATGATTCCATAAATGGAATTTCTATTTTTTTTTTCTTTAAAAAAAAATTAGATTTTTAAAGCATTGTGAATTATTTAGATTACTATAAAGAAGCAAAAATATGTAAATGCAGCGTATTTTGTAGAAGAATTTTAATTTCGACATGTGATTTCGAGTCAAGAGTCCCAAAGCCAATGTTCGTTAAGTTTCTTAGAGCACGTTTGAAGTTTTCATGTCCTCTAACTTGTTACTAACGAGCTACTCCAATACCATTTTGAATGTAGCAACACGTGAGTTTCTTAACTGAATTATAATATAATTCAGTTATAGAAAACATCACGTATGCGGATAATATTAGTGTTTCGACAAGGCTACGATTTAGTTAGGTGTTATGAATCCAAATCGAAACTTAAACATCTTTCTAATCAATCAACAATCAACTTGATTCGACATTTCAAAAAATAATAAAAGTTGATAGTAATGTTTGGAAAATATATGGTCTTTCGTGACGTTGATTGTCAAACTTGATAATTTAGGCAATAAATTAGAGTGATGGATGAGCTAGCAAAGCTTTACAGGCTGTGGTGCTAAGCATATTCAAGTTGAAGATGAACCACTTATTATTATTATTTTATTATTATTTTTTTTTTTTTTGTGAACGGGCGAGTTAGTACAATACTATAGTTAGTGATTCGATTCCATAATACTTACCCATAAGGTAGTCTCTACCAGCCTCGAATCGACGCATCTATGAGGCAGAACCCACACAGATCCCACCCAGGAGGAAAACCCACCATGGAGAGACTCGAACCTAAGACCTCTCGCATGTGATAACACCTCCTGCCAAAACTCCTAAGGAGACCTTGGTGGCCAACTGAGCTATGAGGTTTGCCAACTGAGTTATGTATTAGGTACATATTTACCTATAAATGAGGTTTTGTATAACAAGTGGAACTTAAAGTTTTGTATGAGGTTTTGCAAAATGTTAGATAAGAGAGAATGGACAAGTGCCCTTTGGCCATCATCTTATGTGAAAGGAACCCAACCAGAAAGAACCATAAATAAAGATTGAAAGAAAGAAGTCTAATTCCTAAAGCAAAGATGGTGAAGTGGGTAGAGGGACCTATCAACTAACCATGCTCTCAATTGCCTCCCTTCATTATTACTTCCCCACTTTTAACTAATCAAAATTTTATCTATTAAACTATGAGAAAACTTTTTTGTAATCTGGGAAGACAAATTACCCTAAATTGGCTCTGGGTTAATGCTTATACAAGCAAGTAACCATGGTAACCCATGTTGCAAAAAGATACGTAGTATCAATTTTTTTCTTCTTCAAATTCGTAGTAAGCGAAAAATGAATGAATCCAAACAAACGTGTGATTTTCTTTGTGTGCTCCGTGGCGATTTGTTGTGTTGAGCTTTCAACAAAAGTACGAAAACCGCCTTATAAGTGAAAATTCGTGCGGTAGCTATTATCATACGTGACATATATATACTACATAATATGCATGTATCTCTATATTAAGAAAGTTTTTAAGCAAGCAAGTCGACGATATGATTAGATCATAAAACAAAGCTCGTGGCCATCATCAAAACTTTCACCTTTTCTCTCGCTTTTCTTGCCTTTTTAGCTTGTGCAACTATTTAAAGTTTTAAATGGGGCCAATATGTAATAAGTTAAAGTTTAGAGCTGAGGTATAAAGTGATTCACTTGTGAAATGTGAAAACCCCATTCCAAGATATCAACAAGTATTTCTTAATTGTTACGGCCTCCATACAAAAAGAGTTAACCGTTTGTTATTGGGTTATCTAACAAAAAATTCTACAAAATGTATACTAGGAACCAATGTTTAAAAGGGATAATAACTTTATAAATCATCATACTTGTCCAAAAATACTCTTCTCGGTATGGAACAATTTTTTTTGCTTATACGAGTAATGAACTTTCAATTTCGGACTTTTTGATGTATTAAACTTTCAATTTTGGACTTTTTTAGGTACTTTTGTGACATTTTTGCCCCTGGATTTTAATAATTTGAGGGGCAAAAACGTCACAAAGTACCTCAAAAAGTCCAAAATTAAAAGTTCAGTACCCATATAAGCACAAAAATTTGTTCGATACCCAGAAGAGTATTTTTGGACAAGTATAATGCTTTTTAAAGGTATTATCCTTTTAAAATTCAGGCAGAACGGAAACTAGTTTGGTCACCGGAAGCTGGTTTTAAGCAAAAAATCAGTTATACATTCAACTAAACCGGTTAAACCATGAAGCGAGAGCTCGACCATATTTAATATAAAAATTGATTTTTAAAAGATTGATAGTAAATGTCTTTTTGTTTTACAAGTCTTTGTTTTTCTTGAAAGAGATTTAGATGTATTTAGTAATGGTTAAACATGTTTATTAGTACAAGTATCAAATCAAACATATTATATTTTGATGATAATATAAGTAGTTAAAGGGGCCCGGTTGCTTTATTAATTAAATGCTTTTTTAGAATCCCTTTTTCTTTACAGGAACTCATACAAATAGCCTCTCATGCATGCCCTTGTACAATATCTACAACCAACAAGAAGGTGTAAAAGAGAAGAAACTTAACACACACGAGTTTAGAGAGATGAAGATGATCAAAAGAGAAGGAAAAGGACCTCCTCCAAGAGATCTTTTGGTATGTTTTCCTACAAGAGCACATCTTACGTTGATGCCAAAGCCGGCTTCTAGCCCTCGTCGTCACCAACAAAAGCAGCTAAGAAGGTCTATGAGAGCTAGTAGCATGGGAGGTAGCCATGCAAGTCCACATTTATGGTCAGGGACGAAGCAAATAGGCTCAGATAACTTATCTGAGCCCACTTCTCCTAAAGTAACTTGTGCTGGCCAGATCAAGGTCCAGCCTAGCACAAGATCATGCAAGAATTGGCAAACAGTTATGGAAGAGATAGAAAGGCTTAATAATGATAGAAAAAAGAAGCCTACGTGGGTGGAAGCATTAGGGTTTAAGAAAGAAGTCATGCATTTCTTGACTTGCTTAAGGAAACTTAAGTTCGACTTTCATTGTTTAGGGTCATTTTCCCATGTAAATATCACGTCAGATGACGAAGATGAAGAAGAAGAGGAAGATAATCATGACAAAGAAATCAAACAAGATCAAGATCACCATGATCATGAAAATGATGAAGAACTTTCATCACGAACAGTTTTTTCCAAATGGTTTATGGTACTACAAGAGAATCAAGATTGTGGCGCGTTTGAAGACACCGATAAAAGTTTAAAACCGCAAGAAACACAAAATCTTCCATGTATGCCACCTACAAATGCACTCTTGCTTATGCGATGTCGTTCAGCTCCAGCTAAAAGCTGGATGGAGGAGAAAGAAGAAGAAGAACAACAAGAACAACAACATCAACGAAAAGACGACGAAAATGATGATCATGACGTTGATCATTACCATGATGTTAAAGAAGAAGAACATGCGGATAAAGATGATCATTTGGAAAAGAAAGAAAGCAAAAGGAATAGTTTAATGGAATTGATGAAAAATGAAAGTGATTTCTACAAGTTTTCAAGTGATATTGTAAAGGAAACATGGGTTATTGGTGGAATTCACAAAGATTCACTATCAAGAAGTAGAAGTTGGAAAAGATGATCAAATTTCCATCATCAACTTTGAACCTTTTTTTTTTTTTTTTTTTTTTTTTAATATATATGAGAGTTTTGTAAGTATTTTGTAGATAACTTGTCGAAAATAATTGTAATCATGTTTACAAGAATGTTATTACTGGTTTGATGATTGCCTTCATATATTTAGTAATCACATATATTGGTGCAAATTATATTAAGCTACTAATCTTTTATAGTTTTATCAATTAGTGTCATGGCATTATGATTATGTGAATATCTCTATGTGATGGTTTAATGCATAATAATACATACATACATGTGGAGTTGGCAGGATTTGTTATTTTGTTAAGATCTAATATCTAATCAATAATGAGCAAAACCAAAATGTGGATTTGAAATAGTATAAAGATAAGATTATATCTTTATTGGTTATTCCTATAAATAAAATTATAATTTAAGAGGCATTCATGCATGTATCTGAGTTCGTAAACAATCAACCAAGAAGTTGTGGGTTCAAGTTTGAGTTAATACATAACGTTGTACATTAGGTTTATCGATTACTCCTATAATTTGAAAGTACAATTTTAGAGCATTCATGTGTGCAGCTGAGTTTCTTAACCATCAACCAAGAATTTATAGATTCAAGTCTCACTTAATACATAACATTATACTTTATATGCCTTTAAATGGTTATACATAGCCAAGGACGGAACCAAGGTGGGTCCCGTGAGGTCTTGGGACATCTATGCGATTTTGTGGCATAATGTCAATTTTTGTAAAAAACTTTCAATTTTTTTAAATGCACTTGATCAAAAAAATGATGTTCTTATGCATTTTATCAAACTGTGTTCTGGTTCCGTCTCTGTACATAGCTATAGATGTGAGTATAGAGTTTGCAAACTAAAATTTGATGTCATTTTGTCAAACACTATAAAGATATTAACTACAATGTCATGTCATGACTTTCTTACAACTGATTTCATGATTACTCGTATATATCAATTTCGTATCTTTGAATTCACATTAAGGAAAACAAATGGAAAAGTAAACACAAAATGTCAATTATTGAATGATTGGATTGGTTGGTGATTTCACAAAGGAAAACTACTTAACCCAACAAATCAGATACTTTAGAATTTTGTTTTAGAGTAAATTGCAGAAATCATCCATGTGGTTTAGCCAAATTGCATGCTTCGTCTTTATCTTTTCAAAAGTGTAGGCACCGTCTCTGTGAGAAACTTATGAGGCAATTTTCATCCTTGGCTAAAATAAAATGACTAAAATGCTCATCTTCTATATTTTATATAATAGTAGAAGACAAGGGCAATTTAATTATTTCACTTTGGCCAAGGACCAAAATTACACTAACTTCTCCACAGAGACGGTGTCTGCACTTTTGAAAAATAAAGACGAAACATGTAATTTGATCAAACCACAAGGACTACTTTTGAAGTTTACTCTACAAACCAAAAAATGTGATAATTAAATTAAAACTGAATAATGATCTCTCCATAATTCTTGCTGGAGTTGAATGACAATCCAAAATGTTTCAAGAAAATTAAAAATGAGCAACTAGCATGATGGTGAGGTGGTTTAAAAACCTTAAAATGGTCACACCAATATTTTAGAAAGGAAGAACTTTACCAGTTTTAAATATGTGTCGCAGTAGATCCAAACTCAACACGTGGACTAATCGGTAAAAAAAGTCGGAAACAATGGTTACCTAAAATAAATAAAAAATGACAATCCCAAATTATTTTATAAGTTTGCATAAAATATAAACTTTATAAAACTATAGTTTAACAACTGAAACCGTATTTGTTTGATAAAGAATTGCCAAGTTATATGCATGGTTAGCTTAAAGTAGTTATCATTATTATTACATGCAAAAAGCTACTATTAGTTTAACCTTGGTATATATATATGGGCAAAGGGCCATAGCAACAAACGAACAACTCAATTTTATATAATCATTGAACAAACTTTAAAGATGGATGTATGGTGCTAGTAATAATGAATAACAATGATTAAAATTAAATATCTTTAGTAAATTATTTTTCAATATTTTTCAAAAAATATGAAGCTCATGTTAAGAAATTTTCAAAAGTTTTAAGTTGAAGGAGAAATTATAATCTCGCGCACTTATCGATATCAGCTTACCCTTTTTCAAATATCAGACGTCGAGCAATGTTCAGTTGTTGCAATGATCTATTTGTTTGGATCGCATCCAAGCCGTTGTTTTCAAATATACCCCCTCTCAACTATGTCAATTGTGTGTTTACGTTCCGAGAATGATATATCAGAGTATTTGATTGCACTTGCACCCACTGCTGGATAAAAAGTTTTCTAATCAAACTGGTCGAGCTTTTGGTTCACGATTCAACCACTTTAACCGGGCTTGTTTTTGCTGAAAACCGGCTTCGAGTGACCTAACTGGTTCAAACCAGCTGGATCAACCTGAGTTTTTAAACATTGCTAGCACCAATTGAAAGGGCTAATGTATATTATGTGTTGTTTTATGTTAAAGGGAATTTGGTTGTAATTTGATAACAAAGTATGTTGAACATTGATCAATTTTTAATAGAAACAAAGACAAACTTCCAACCAAAATGAGCGTGCAACAAATAGTTTACAATAATATTTGGAAACCATTTTTTTTCTTTTTTGGATAAAGTCAAAATCATTGCAAAACATCAAACGTGTACTAGTCTTATACATACATTGTCACTCCTTAATCATACTTCACATGCCCTGCCACAAATATCCATTTTTGCATTATTTTCATTATTGAGCCTAGCGTTTCATTAGGGACAAATATATCAACTTATAACTTATTGATGTTATCAAACTATTTCGATTTTTTTTTTTTTTTTTTTTTTTTTTTTGTAACCATGATTTCCAACATTTTGGCCGACTAATTCACGGGGTTTGAACCCACCGCCACACAGACTCAAACCAGGTAAAACCCTCCCTTTTCAGGAGATTAGCGTGGCCACTTACCTAAAAAAAGTTTAATTACGAGTACAATGGTTCTCTAATAGAAGTTTAATTACAATGGTTCTCTAAAATTCTCCATAATGACCTCTTCTTTGACCTTAGTATTTGTAATCTTGGTCAGGAAATCGTACACACATATTTGAAAAAAGACATATTCATTCAACTTTGAGCAGTTTGTTCATCGGTTCAGTTATTGGGTTGTTCGATTTATTTGGTTAACTTTTTTGTAAAATTAAAAACCGAACCGAACCGAATCAAATTCAAATTGGATTAAACCGAACTAAAATGAATTTGAATTAGGTTCGATTTTCGGGTTGACCGAAATAACCCGAATTACATAATTTATACTTTTTACCATTTAATTATATAGTTCTTTAGCAAAAAAATATCAAGCTTAAAAATGTTAAATATACATTAAAAAAGTGTTTAATGGTTTTTTAATGTATATTAATATTTATAAAAAATATATATATTTAGTGAATTCGGCTCGGTTTACATTTTACCAAAACCATATCCAAATCGGAAACTAAATATCTAATTCGGTTCGATTTGATTTTGACAAATTCGGTTCGATTGTAAATTCAGTTTATTTTACTTGGTTAGGTTTGGTTTCGGTTTTTCGTTCCTGTTACGGCTGATTTGTGAACACTCTTTCACACTCTTTAACATTAGTGTTAAAACTATTATCGAAGAATGTTGGGTTTCATTGGGCTAGCTAGACCTGAAAATGAAGAATGTTTTTCTTTCTTTCTTGAGAAGCAAGTTAGCTAGGCCTGTTTTAATTAAAAAGATCACCCCTAAAGGCCCAAACTGTCTATAGGTTCAAGTATCACCGAATACACACTTGAAAGTGTTCACATGGACATGGTTGAAAACGGTCACGAAGACACCTACATCTGAGTCAAAAACTCATAATTTTCGGATAACATTACAAAAATGAAAAGAAAAAAAAAAAAAAAAAAAAAAAAAAACCTTCATCCGAGGCACTCTTGCAATGTACATTATCCGTAACTGCCATTTTTACTAGGTGAACTTTTCCTTCTAGGTGAACTTTTCCTGCGAGATACCCTAGTTATAGCAGTGAAACCTTTAAGGCAAGAGATGCGGACAAGTCGGTCGCTAGAACTCCTAGACGCTAATAACTCGTTGGAAAGCCTGTTCTTTTGGTACAAATCCTCTTTATGTTACGACTATAATATCCGTTAGTCAATTTAAATAAGATTAATCAAAATTGCCGTCTCAACTCTCAACAAATTTATTAATTTACATGACACATTTTTTCGTCATTTTGGACCCAAAAATCTTGTACGGACCGAGAAGAAATAGTCAATATGACACTACGTTAGTCTCCATCAAAACATAAAACAAAAATCACACTTACACAAATCAATAAACAGATTGAATCGTAAGCCGACTCGATCTAAAAAATATTTTTCACCAGTCGATTTTGGCACTCATCAATCATTTCTAAAATTTTCTGTCTTTTTTCTTGACTTAAACCGCGATTAAAAAGCCTCCAAATTCTTCATTGTTACGACCGTCAATGAATTGTAGATGTTTGGCATCCTCGATATGTTGCCTCTCGAGTTGCTTTCGTGCTTCCAAAACCTCACGCTCTACTTCCTTGTCTTCTCGCATAACCTGGTTCAAAATGTCGTAATCTTGAATTGCAGCCTCCCATCTTTCCAACTACAAAATTAATCGCCGAGAATAAAGAAATTAAACTACTTGCATTAGTTGGCTACTCGCTACATCTAATATTTGTGCTGTGCAATTTTTCCAAACCTAGATACTAAATGTACATAAGAAAGAATTGACCCGAATTCTGATATACCTTGGCATTGCATTGAGCTCTTCGGAGTCTAGCCTTGCCATATGAAGGTCTTAAATTAAGGGCTATCGTACAATCTTCTACCGCTCTCTCAAATTGTCCTAGTTTGTAACGACAAGCAGCCCGATTGCATAACAATACTGAATTGTATGGTTCATGCTCTAGTCCTTCACTATATATACTACTTGCTTCAGAAAATTGTGATGCTTTGAAAATCTTGTTACCATTGGCTCGTGCTTTTGCCAAAGCTCGGGTTTTCCTTGCCACACTAAAAATCTCCTCGCTTGGGTCAAGCTCAGATGCTCGTAGCCCAACACTCACTGCCTCCTCAAACCTACATTACATTCACATTTTACATTTTGGGTGATTACATAAAAAAAATCTTTGAATATACATTTTGGATGTAATATCAGAGATAAAAATGTACACCATAAATTTAGTCCTTTCATTGTTAAGTGACATATTCCTAAGCACATAAGCAGTGTTGATTGTTCGGGTACGTGTGCTTCTTATTTTGAAACAAATAAGCAGTTTGATGAGTCCTGTAGTACAGCTGTGATATTACAGAAAATATAGGTTTTTTTGGCTTGCTAACCTGCCTGACGCCAAGTAGACTTGTGCTTGGACCGTTAAGAAATTAGTTGTAACCATTGTTCCAAACAACTTAGCCGAAATATTTACATCTATGACGGGTGCATTTTGAAAGCCAGTGTATGCCTCCTCATGTCTATGCATATTTAGTAATGCCTCAGCTTGCATAGCGTAAACCTTATAACACCAAATCATCAAAACGTATATAAGCTTCACTTCTTAGTTCTTAGAACAAATGTTACGATACCAAGTCTTTAAGTAGTAGTAATTAAAAAGTACCTGAAGCGATGAATCTGCGCCTAATGAATATGCAAATTGGCTTTCTTTTAGTAGTTTTTTCCAGTCTTTAAGTTTACGAGCCTCTGAACACGTAACGAGCTGTGCTTTAACTGCTTGTGCCTTTGCAATATCTTGTCTTACGGCTTTTTCACCCGAACACTTGTAGTGACATAAAGCTTTCTCCGCTTCCCCAAACCTAAAACACACGTAAAAAAAACCAGCCGTCGTTAATAAGCCAAATTAACATTCACTTCCGTGTTTTTATGCATTAATGAGTTGTACTACAACTTATTAATGCACAAACGGATATCCTAGTATTCCCATAAAAAACATGTTTCAGATATAAAGTACAACTCAATAATGCATATCATATCGTACCTTAGATAAAGAGAACCAAGACGATAATGAGCCCGATGATAAGAAGGATCAATACGAATAGCGATTTTACAATCCAAAATCGCATCAACAAGTTTCCCTAGCCCGATTAATGCAGCACTTCTATTGCTATAATAACACGCGATACTTGAATCCATACCAATGGCTTCAGTATACAATGCAATAGCCTCGTTGAACCGTCCTTCTTTATATTTTTCGTTACCCAACTTTTTAAATGACTCATGTCCTGCTTTTTTAACCGCATTCCCATAAATATTTCCTAAGTTGCTAAAGTTATTATTTTTCGCTGTGTTCTCGAGTTTTTTCTTCTTCTGTAAATTTCCCAAATGGCCCGGGATTTTTATAGTTGAGGTAACTCGTAAACTTAACTCGCTAGAGGTAAAACTAGGCTCTTTTCTAAGTTGTTTAGTGTATGATATATTTGTTACTTGTGACACATTATTATATAATGCACTTCTGGAAAGTGAATTATATGTTGAAGTTACGGATTTTTTTACGACGGGTTTCGAAGGTGGTTTAGGAGGGTGTTTGGCAACGGGTTTTTGGTGTTTTTGTGGTGGTTTTTTGTAAGTATTGGTGCTAGGAAGTTGGGTTTTTTTATGTTCTTTCGAGGCCTCGAGACGTGGCACCGGAGGTGGTTTACGATGGCGAGGGCCGAAAATAGAACCCATGAAACCACAGCCAACGTTTTTTCCGGCCATGTGGTGTTGGGGTGTTTCGTTCATGTTTTTGTTTAGCATGTTTTTGCTCTTTGAGAATATATGGCATTTGTCTCTTATATATTGAGAGACATGGTCAAAGGTATTTTTGTCATGTATGCATTAATTAAAAATCATGAAACCTTTTTCTTAATAAATAAATGTCCATGATTATCTTTTATTTTAATAATGACCAACCAACTTGTTGGAATATAAAAAAGTTATAAACAAATGAGTGCATGGATGAGGTTTGTACGTTATACCTAAAATGTTAATCTGTCCGTTTCAAAATAATTGTTACTCAATAAAATATAAACAGTTTAAAAGAACATAACTATTACTTTTTTTTTTAATAAAATAATAGTTTTACCTTTAATTAATTAATTAATGTCATTAAAGTTTGTAATTTTAATTTTAACTAAATGTAATATGGTAAATTTGATCAAATTTATCTATCTATTTTTATTAGTGTATGAAACATCCTAAAAAGAAACGTAGACTTATAATTTGAGACGGAGGAAATATTATTTAAAGTTTTGATATTTTTAGCACCGGCCAACTTTTGTTAATAAGTTTTATCATTGATTCGTATGGTGACCGACACTATGTTACCATAAGAAGCTACAATGTTTGGAACAATATCATTTTGTATAGTCACTAAAAAAAAATAGTTCAATCTCCACACTTTTTTGTCCACACTTCTAAAAAGTATGTAAAATTTTATTAATTTATTAACACTTAATAATGTGCAAAATTTATTTACAATAATAAGTGTGAAAAAAATTGTAAAACAATATATTATTCACACTTATAGTTGTATCAAAAAAAGGTTCACACTTTTAAATGTGAATAATTATAAGATTTCTTCACACTTTTAAGTATGGAGGTTATTTGTAATACCCAAAGTCTTCGCAATTTGAGAATGTGTGAAGAATTTGGGTACACACTTATGAGTGTGGACATTTTTTAGATTTATCCACACTTAAAAGTGTGAACTTTTTTTTGACACGTGGAAAATTTATTGTTTTACAAAAAAAATTTCACACTTATTAGTGTAACCAATTTTTACACATTATTAAGCTTAATAAATTAATAAAATTTACACACTTTTTAGAAGTGTGAAGGAAAAGGTGTGGAGATCGAACCAATTTTTTGTAGTGAGTATTCATAACTTTTACTGTATTTATTAATGAACATCTAAGACAAATAAAAATGAAACATAGACAACAAAATTGAGATGGAAAAAATAGAATATTACTATATTGAGTTCATAGCTCTCTAATTGATTCTTTTGATAAGAGACTTGTCCAACAAGATTAGACAAGAGGATGGAGTTTTTAAAATCTTTAAAATTTAATTATATAAAACCTAAACTTTACTCACTTTAATATTTTTTTATCTATCGCTGTTTCCTTTTCTAGATAGGAAAAAAATAAAAGAAAAAGAAAACGTCCATATACTTTAACTTATCTTAACTGATATAAGATTATGATGACATTATTAGTGTAAAGAGCCAATCAACCATAGTTAGTGGTTTGATTAAAAAATAAAAAAATTCAATCCAACCCCATATTAGAAAAGTAAAAAAGTAGATAATTTAAAACGATATTCAACATTCAACAACGTAATTCATCGACACACCGTACCTTTAACAATCAAGTATATAAGGTTGAACACAGTAAGGGAGGGGATTGACCCCCATTTTACTCGCCACGTCAACTTTTTCATTCCAACGACTTACAGACGATTTTTTTGCTACAGTAAAACAACCTACATTACAATAAAACATACCCCACAAATATTCTTTTTTAATTAAATAACACACACACAAAATGGGCCGACAGTCGGTCGTAGGGACGACCATTTCAACCAAATTGACGACCGACAACCGACAACGATTTTTGTGGCAAAATAAGAACGATCAATTGTTTTGTAGGTCGAGGAGTCGATCTCGTGCCTTACTGTGTCCAGCCTAATATGTCGAAGGTCATTTTAAGACTCGTTGAAAGAAGTTTTGAACGCATATTTGTGCAATCGTGCAAAAGGATAGATTATTGGTATCCTTTTAAAATAATTGTAATATCCTCATTAATTATATTACTTCTTCCGTCTCAAAATAAGTGTCTAGTTTGATTTTTCTGAGTCAAACTGGTTCAATTTTGACTTTAACTTTTTTTTTTTTTGGTATTATATAATACTTGATGAAAATTATACCAATAAAAAATACACTTAAAACCCAATCTATTCATATATTTTGTATCAAGTACTATATAACACCCGCAAAAATAGATGAGGTCAAAGTTGAACCAATTTGACTCTGAAAGGTCAAACTGGACACTTATTTTGAGACGGATGTAATACTTTTTTTTGTAGTGAACATATATTACTTTATTTTTATTATTTCTTAATGGTTAGAATTTTGTTACATAAAGTACGAAATAAAAAATATAAAGTTTGACATGATGTGTTGAAACATATCACAATTCTCAAGGTTAAATATATACGTATTGTTTTTAGAATTTTTTTTAGAATATAGTTATCATAAGAGATATATATTACAAGGTTAAATGATGTGTTGAAACATATATACAAAAGTTTGTGTTTTAATATGAAATTTTATAAATCTAGATAATAGTAAAGCCAAATAAAATGGAGAATTTTAAAAACTTAAATACTAAATGAAAGCAAAAAGAGAAATTTTGATATAACCTGAAAACTCACACAATAATTAACCAATAAAATGTATTTAGATAATTAATTAGGAAATTATAAGAAAACATTTTATCACAAAAAATTATGAAATTTAATATGTTTGTTCTAAAAAAATTGAATATGGCGTAGTGGTTTAGTGCGGTCTTTGTTGTTCGGCTTTCAGTGGAAACCGAAACCACATCGCAAAAGATGGTTTTTCTTTTTGTTGAAATCGAACTGTAGATTTTTTATGTGAATCTGTTTCCCGATTTGTTTTTTGCGTTTTATTATTTTTCCACCGGTTTCGGTTTATGCTCCCCCTAGACCCTAGTACCAGTAGCATTACCCTTGTGCAAATTATTGAATTTTTTTTTTTTTTTTTTTTTTGAACGAAATTATTGAATCAAAGTATACAAAGGACACCTAGTGGAATAAAAAAAGTAAAGTCTACTAGTGAGAATAGAATATTAGTGATAATTTGGTAGGGCACACAAAATTACTAGTTTAATTAACACTAATGATGATTAGCTATATAACTTGAGTGGAAACTACAGATGATGTTTCTTTGAACACTTTTACCAAGGTTCATGATTCGCACAGGACAACTTTTTATTCTTTCACCACAATTTGTGCATTACAGTTTTGTACGGGGTGCTATACAGCTTATATAAAATGGTGTTTTTATCAAAAAAAAAAAAAAAAAAAAAAATTGTGTGCGAATCAAATCCCCTTTTACTAAACATGCTCATCATTTCATCAATATTTGGTTAATAAAGGATTTAGTTACCATTTCGAAAAAAAAAAAAAAAAAATGTTTTCGAGATAGAGTTTAGTTGCAATAACATAACTAATTAAGAACAGTGTTTATTTGGGGTACATATTGCCAAATTGAATAAAGTGTGTACTTCAAATACCTAATAAGAGCAAGGGACACTCAAGAATTTCATCGCCATCTTAGCATTCCACTTTCTATATTAAAACACCAAAATACTCTTTCAAAAAAAAAATCACTCAAGTCATTTTACCCTTTTGAGACCAATCACACCTAATTAAAACACAAACTCCACAACAAAGCCCAATTAAAAAAAAGGCAAATGTCGTACGCAAGTTAAATGGCTTGGAAGGGGAGGGGGGACAAAAATGACTTAAGCCATTTACCATACATATGTGAATGGCGCGAAGCGGCATTACTACACCCGACTCACTAAGCACTGAGATAGATTGAAAAACGACTTACTCTTTGACACCTCATTAGCAGTAATAAACACTGAGATAGATTGAGACAAGCTAGCTATGCTAATTAGCTAAACTGCTAAGGTGAACTTAGTTTGTTAATAGTGTAAAACCATCAAAGGGTAAACCAATTAACTTGCATATTTATGTCGTTCAGCTTTTAAACAAGTTTGATGGCTATATACAAAGTTTTTATTTGACACATTCAATATCAAATGTACCACAAAATATGGTAATCTTTGGAAACCAAATGGAATGTAGAGTTAAGAAACGAAAAAGATTCTAAAGGTGGCCAAACCAAGTATAGGGTCAAAGCAAACATTTTTTCATCAATATCAAAAGGGTTAATACAAACAGATGTTACTGAAGTTTCCAAAAAATTTAAAAAAAGTTACTCAACTTTTTTTTTGTTGAATTAGGTTACTATAGTTTCCCAAAATTTGAACCAAGTTACTATAGTTTTCCCAAAATTTGAACCAAGTTACTATAGTTTCTAAAAAAATTTGAATTAAGTCACTTTGTCTTATTCGAAAATCACTTTGTCTTATTCGAACTGGAAACTTTAGTAACCTAATTCAACAAAAAAAAAGTTGAGTAACTTTTTCCAAATTTTTTGGAAACTTCAGAAACATTTGTATGTATAGGGTCTAAGCAAACATTTTTTCATCAATATCAAAAGGCTTGATGTCTTTTTTTCAATTTTTTGCAGGCTTTGTAAGTTTGTAGTACTACATTTGACTCATCCATTTTCCCTTCAATAATTTCAATTGCCTGATTGAAGATGTCTAATTTATTCACATATGTCTACCAAAACGATGAAAAAAAGTGCATATATTTTGGAAGTAGATTGCAAAATCCACCTTTATAGTTTGGCTTTACAACTTCGAAAGTGCACATATAATTCATGTGGGTGTTAGTCGTATTGTTTGCAGAGTCCATTAGTTGTTTGTATGGGCTACGGCCTGATAGTATTATGTATTAGCGCTACATGTCTATATATTATAAACACCGGTTATGATTAATATACAGAACATTCAATTATCCTGCATGGTATCAAGTCTTACTTTGTCGATCCTCTTCAAACCCTAACACCTTTTTTTCTCCTTTTTTTTAGTCGATCGTTGGTTATTGATAAACAGTCGGCTGTTTAAGTTTAGTGGACGTTCGTTGCTATTACGTGATAACTAGTCGTCGTTTTCAAGTTTGGTTTCGTTAATCTCTTTTATTCTGATCACACGCTGATAAGTGTGGCCATCTGCTGCTGTGTTACTTATGTGTTGTCTTAAGACATTGAATACCCTACCACGTTCTACTCTCCACTGTAACTGTGCACGTTTTCACTAAACCCTAACCATACATCGTTACTTCCTACTTTCTCACAATGACTAACGATACCCCACCTCCAACCGCACCTATTATCCTTCTTTAGGATAAACTGATGACCATCAACAACCTTAATGTCCTTGTTCCCATTAAACTCGACATTGATGAGATGAACTACTCTTCATGGACTTACTTTCTCAAACATCTATGCAAGGGTCATGGACTTTTGGACCATATCCTAGGTAAACCCTCTACTGATGGTGCCGAGTCTAGTCGCTCCACCCCTCCTGATACGGAATGGTTGAAGATAGATTCGATCATTCTATCTTGTATATTCACCACTTTAGCTAAACCCCTTCAATCCCGACTTGTTACTAAAGATCCTCAATCGGCTAAGGAGGCTTGGGATCTCCTTGCCAAAAAATTTCAAGATAATAAACGTGCTCGTTCTCTTGCTTTAAAAGTTGAACTTCGGTCATTGAAGTTGGGAGATTTGAGAATTGATAAATATTTCCGCAAAATTGAATTCATTGTCACTATATTGAAAGGTCTCGGGTCACCTATTAATGATGAGGATGTGGTGAATATTGCTCTCGAGGGGTTGCCTCCTAAGTATGATAATGTTTATGGTATTATTGTTCATCGGGAACCTTTCCCGGACCTTAAAATGGCCCGGTCTATGCTCACTACGGAGGAGATGCGGTTAAAGACGCGTGTGCATGAGGCCTTCGTTGATTCTACTTCCTCGTCCCCCGTGGTGTTGTTGGCAAACTCGGGTTCGACCACTAAGCGTTCTACTACGTCTATGGAGAAGGTATACAAACCATGTTTCAACTTTAATAAAGGTGCTTGTAGGTTTGGTGAATATTGCAAGTTTTTGCGTAATGGAGTTCACGGTAATGCTATCATGCCGCCTACTCGTGGTTCTCGTTCTAATGTTGGGACATCTAGCAATTCCGCGTCTAGTTTATCACAAACTGATCTTGTAATTTTGAAAAAACTTGTTACAAAAACTTGGATGTAATGGAATGGTAAATGGTATGTCGACCCCTCCTGTGCAACAAAATCCTCCTTTGGCTTGTTATTCTAGCCCATCTTATGCTCAAGTGTATGGGCCGCCTGGAACTAATAGTGAGCCACATGGTTTAAATAGTGGACCGCTTGGTTTCATTAATACACCAAATGTCGCACAATATAACCCCACAACTTATTTATTAATCAGCCGGGTCAAGTAGGTCCACTGGGTCACACCGGTCAGTTCGGGAAGCAGGGTCAAAATGGCCAGCCGGTTCAGCATCCTATTGTTAGGCAGTCGGGTTCGCTTCCGGGTCAAGAAACTATTTTACCAAATGCTTTTACTGCTGCGACACTCCAAGATCCTGCTACAGGTAACTGGAACATGGATACAGGTGCGTTCTCTCATCTCAATGTTTCTGTCAATTGTCTTGGTGATGTTTTTAATTCGTGCATTTACCCCTCTGTTGCGGTTGGTGTCGGGCATTCTATTCCCGTCATCAACTCCGGCCATAGCATTTTGCCTACTCCCCATCGACCCCTTCATCTCAATAATGTCTTAATTACTCCTAATATTGTAAAGAATTTGATCTTTGTTCGTCAATTTGTTCGCGATAATTATTGTACTGTTGAGTTTGATCCTTTTGATTTTTCTGTTAAGGAGTTTCAAACGCGTCGAGTGCTACTCCGATGTAATAGCAATGGAGATCTTTACCCTGTCACTCAGCCTTCCACCATTCCGCATGCTTTTCTAGCGAGTCAGTATACGTGGCATTAGCGTCTTGGGCATCCAGGAAGTGAAGTGTTACGTCGTGTCCTTTCCAGTAGTTCTATTTCATGTAATAAAGAGAAGTCTCCCGTTCTTTGTCATGCTTGTCAGCTTGGCAAACACGTGAAACTTCCATTTGTTAGCTCTAATAGTTTGGTTCAGTCATCATTTGATATTGTACACTCGGACTTGTGGACTTTCCCAATTCCGAGTCTTTCTGGTTTCAAATACTATGTCTTATTTTTGGATCATTATTCTCAGTTTGTTTGGGTTTATCCTTTAGTTAATAAATCTGATGTTTTGTCCAAATTTATATTGTTTCGTACCTTTGTTCGTACTCAATTTAAGTGTGAAATCAAGTCTTTTTAGTGTGACCATGGTAAGGAATTTGACAACCACACTTTTCATAAGCTATTTTCTGATAATAGGATTCAATTTCGTTTTTCTTGTCCTCGTACCTCACAACAAAACGGGAAATACGAAAGGATGATTAGAACTATCAATAACCTTATCTGTACCTTATTATTTCAGGCTCATCTCCCTCCCAATTAATGAACTGGGGCTCTTAATATGGCTGTTTATCTATTAAATATTTGACCCTCACGTGCCATTGACAATGAAGTCCCATTTACTCGCCTTTTGGGATTAACCCCTGACTATAGTCTCCTACGTACCTTTGGGTGTCGTTGTTATCCACACCTTGATACTAATAACAAACTGGGCGCTCGGGCGACACCTTCCATTTTCTTAGGTCATGCCACCAATCATCGTGGTTATCGTTGTTTAGATTTGAACACAAATAAAATTATCCTTTCACATCATGTTACTTTTGATGAGACTGTTTTCCCATTTGACTCAAAGACACCCACTGCCACTCCCACTGCCAGTCCCTCTTATGATTTCTTGGATGACTCGTCTAATGTCATTTCCAACATCCTAAGATTGTCTCCCATCACTTCACCCAATGTTCAAACTGATCCTCAAAAACTAATCCTCAAGATGTTCCTACCATTATAACCCCACCTCCTACATTTGATGCACCCATTGAGCCTCTTAGTCCAACTTCACCACCAACTGCACCACAACAACAACCTCCCACTACTCCCATTTCCATACTTTCACAGCCGGCTTCCGTTTCCATTTCCCCTGATCCACCAACCCCACCAGTTAACCAGAACCCAGTTTCGATTCTCCCAATGGTCACACATTATCATGTCGGGACTAATCGTCCCACTCAGTGTTTTACTTTTCATGTGTCTTCTATGTCTCCATTACCTAAGTCATATAATGCTGCGTTTAATGATCCCAATTGGCAAAATGTTATGTGTGATGAGCATGATGCACTTATTAAAAACAAAACCTGGACTCTTGTACCAAGACCCACGGAAGCAAACATTATTCGTTATATGTGGTTGTTTTGCCACAAGTATTTAGCAGATGGTACCCTTAGTCGTTACAAGGCTTGCCTTGTTGCGAATGGTAGCACTCAGAGAGAGGGTGTTGATGTTGATGAGACCTTTAGTCTGGTTGTTAAACCGGGCACTATTCGGACAGTTCTTAGTTTGGCTATTTCTCGACATTGGCCGGTTCATCAGCTAGATGTCAAGAATGCGTTTCTACATGGGGATTTGGCTGAGATAGTTTATATGCATCAGCCGCCTGGGTTTCGGGATCCTGTTCATCCTGATTATGTCTGTTTATTGCAGCAGTCTCTCTATCGTCTTAAGCAGGCACCTCGGGCATGGTTTCAGCGGTTTCCTACATACATTACCACTGTTGGGTTTAGTCCTAGCCGTTGTGACTCCTCTTTATTCATTTACAGATAGGGTAATGATACTGCATTTTTTGTTACTTTATGTGGATGATATTGTTCTCACTGCTTCATCTGATAGTTTGTTACAACGGATTATTGCTTCTTTACATACGGAGTTCTCTATGACTGATTGGGGTGCTCTTAATTATTTTTTGGGTGTTTCAGTTACGCGTGACTCTTCTGGGATGTTTTTGTCATAACGTAAGTATGTTATGGAGATTTTGGAGCGTGCACATTTGGTTGGTTCTAACCCTTCTCGGACTCCTGTTGACACTGAGTCTAAATTGGGTGATGATGGTGCTCTGATTTATGATCCTACGTTATATAGGACTCTTGCTGGTTCTCTACAGTATCTTACTTTTACTAGACCTGATATTCCATATGCAGTGCAACAAGTTTGTCTTTTTATGCATGATCCTCGGGAGCCTCATTTCTCGGCTCTTAAGAGGATTTTAAGATATGTTCGGGGTACATTAGACTATGGTTTACAGTTGCTTTCATCATCTACTTCTTCATTGGTTGCTTATTCGGATGCTGATTGGGCTGGTTGCCCTACTACTTGGAGATCGACTTCTGCCTATTGTATTTTTCTTGGCAACAACCTCCTCTCCTGGTCCTCTAAGCGTCAACTGACGCTATCTCGTTCTAGTGCAGAGGCAGAGTATCGTGGTGTTGCCAATGCTGTTGCTGAGACCTGTTGGTTGCGGAACCTGCTACGCGAGCTGCATACGCCTTTGTCTTCCGCTACGCTTGTCTACTGTGATAATGTTAGTGCAGTATACTTATCTTCTAATCCGGTTCAGCATCAACGTACGAAGCATATAGAGATTGATATTCATTTTGTACGGGATTTGGTTGCTGCTGGTCAAGTTAGAGTTCTTCATGTACCGTCACGTTATCAGTATGCAGATATTTTTATAAAAGGTTTACCTTCAGCTTTGTTTGAGGAGTTTCGTACCAGTTTGAGTGTCCGGTGTCCTCCCGCTCAAACTGCGGGGGAGTGTTAGTCGTATTGTTTGCAAAGTCCATTAGTCGTTTGTATGGGCTACGACCCGATAGTATTATGTGTTAGGGTTACATGTCTATATATTGTAAACACCGGTTATAGTTAATATACATAACATTCAATGATGCGTGGTTTTGCAACCTTACAACAGGTTTTACCTCTCGAGGGATCTCAAGAGGCTTACAACCCCACCAGGCAGTGTACCTGACCGATGTAGTATAGTGTAGTGGTAAGTACGGGGGATTGATCTTTCTCCACAGGGAATAGTGTCGTTAGGATTGAAAAACTACTATAATAGGTCTAAGGGTGAGGGAAGATTCTTTTTGTATTTTTATGTTTTTATGAAAGCAAGTAAAATCTCGGGTTTGAAGGAGTGGGCGGAATTAGTTGCTAGTCAACTAACCCAAATAACTACAAATGCAAATAAAATAAAATAACTGAAAATGAAAAGAGTTGTGAAACTTATGTGGAGAGAAATGTGTTTACTTAGATTTCCTTACTCCCTAACTATCTTTTACCGGTTGATTAGTGTGCATTAATCGCGTGGATGACGGGTGTATTCCTTAATACCAATCGTGGGGTGGCGTACGTACTTCCCCAACTCTATGAGCTCCTACTTCACTCCTATGTCGAGCCGGCTAGGAAGCTCCTAACATGGGATCACTAGAATTCGCTCATGCATTAAATACAACCATAAAAACCTTAGTACGCATTGGTTCATGTTTCTTAAGACGTTCAAGCAAGTTACCGTATAGGAAGTTAGCCAGTTTTCTTAAGCCTAACATCGATAAACAATCATCCAATACAATTAATAACACACTAATAACCAATAATCAATAGCTAGGTTTCATTCGATCTAAGCAAACACAAGATAAATCTAGCCTAGCATGTTAATCAAAAGACAAGAACAAGATATAATCAAACAACACATAGACATATTGATTGATTAAGTGATAACTTATCTTCAATTAAACATGGGAGATCCAAGGGTATGAAAACCCTTAAAAATGGCAGAAATTCGTCTTAGGATTTCTCCTCACAAAGTTGCACACTAATGACAAAAAATTGCAAAACTATATATAGAGTTTAAGGGCTGACGGCGTCACGTTGTAGATCTTGACGTCGTCACCTCGCCGTGTCTAGGGTTCCCGGATGGCCTTCTTGACGCCGTCCCTCTTTAATGCTCCAAAATCCTCCCTGGCTTATCAAGGCTTGACGCCGTCAGAATAAGGCTTGACGCCGTCCCTCTTTAAGTTAAACCGTGATGGCCTTGATCACTTCAAAGGGTGACGCCGTCAGACTTTCCATTGTAAAATTATCTGGCTTATCATGAGTAATTTTCATATCCACCTTTTTTGCCAAGACGTGACGCCGTCTGGAACAATCCCTGACGCCGTCAAAGGTACTTTCCAGCATAATTTTAGACTTTGTCGTTTTCTTCACTTTTATGCTCCAAAAACGTCCAAAATGCTTCCTTTTCCAGATTTCTTCTCCAAAGTACCTAAAATGACAAAAGGAACGATTTATGGCAATATTTGATCAAATAAATACGATTTAGGGCTTAAATAACCCCCTAAAAGCGGTACACTTTTAGCTTATAGTTAACATCAATAACATTCAATTATCCTACAATGGGAAGTATAATGTGCAATTATTGTTCATGCAAAGATTGTGTCTACACTTTCAAAGTTTCACCAGTTCTCATGTCAAGGACGATACTTTCACACTACAGTTTGTCACATGAACTGCGTCTACACTTTCGACGTTGTAGGAATTGTGTCTGCAAAATCTGTTTATGCAGTTTGTCCAAATTACATGTGTAATTCGTGTGGAAAACCTTTGATGTGTATATAAAGTTATCGGCAAAAAATGACATAAACAAGGTTTTTATTGCCCTTGCGTTGCGACGGGACTAAAACAATTTGTATGATAAAATTGTGATTTTTAAATTGTTACAATATATATCACGAGTCAAATTTTAATTTATATAAAAAAGATTGTGAAAGTCAAATATTGTTAAAGTATAAGGATAAAAGTTAAAATTATGAAGTGAATAGAATGAAAAAATTGATATTAAGAGAGCCCGGTGCAATGCACCCATGGCATATTATAAGGCAATTTTTGCACTTATGGCGCTAATATGACACGCTAAACTGCACCTCACCTAATATTATCCGTCCCAAGCCATCCCCATCACATTGAGTTATACATTTTTTTTAGTGAGTGAGGTATTTTGGTGTCAGGGTCGTTCTATTGATTTGGGTGGTCCGGTGCAAAACGACAAATGAGACCCTACAAATCACGAAAAACTTAACTATTATCAAAAATAAAAATTTCATTTTTCTTTTTTAGAAAGGCAAATAATAATAACGTTTTCCTCTTAATAATAATAATAATAATAATAATAATAATAATAATAAAAGTTCATTGATATTAACCCAAATTATTCGAAGTATCTTACAACACATCATCAACATTAGTATCATTATCATCTACTCCTTAAAAATTAAAATTAACATCATCATCATTTTCAACATTCTGATTTTCGAAAACTTGTGACTTTCTTTTTACAAATGATCCAATCAAAACTTTAAAGTAAATTGGGTATCCAACTAATTAACCAATTAAAAGTCACTAACCTATAAAGGATAAAAGATAATTCACAATGACCCAATCAAAACTTTAAAGTAAATAGTTAAAGTGTTACATGAAAAGGATAAAATGGTGAAAAGATACTCTTTTTTGAATTTTGATCGTTTTGTTGTGTAAGTTTTTGTTTTGTTTTTAACTTTTTATGGGAAGATAGTTGCTTTTTAATTGACCCACATGATTTACGTCTTTCACTTTTTTGAATATGTATGGTGTAAGCCTTAAGTTTGATAATATTTAAAAATGATAGGAAAAATGCAAAACATAATATCTAACTATCTTATAATGCATAAATGCCTACTATTAACAGAAATACTTAAAATTAAGCAATACAATTATAAAGCTAAAAGTACAAGTAATTAAAACACATTTTCTAACATTTACAAGTTCTTAAGCTCAAAGTACAACTAATTAAAATAGAAATACTAACATTAAATACAATAAATAAATCATTATGTACATTAAATACAATTAATTAAAGGGTCAATAAATATAATTAATGCAGTTATTAAATAATTAAAACACCCCTTACATAAGAAATACAAATTATCAAGCATATTGTACAACCAACTTAAACACAATTCTTGCATTAAATGTCACTAATACAAATAATAAAGCACATGATACAAATATTCAAGCCCGAACGGGCAACGGGCCAAATGGGCTCGAGCCCGAACGGGCACAGGCCAAACGGGCTCGAGCACGAACGGGCACGGGCCAAACGGGCTCAAGCCCGAACGAGCACGAGTCAACGGGCTCAAGCCCGAACGAGCACGAGCTAAACGAAATTCTTGATATCCGTAAATGTATTGTAAAAAAAAAAACATAATAAACTAAAATACATGATTCACCAGAAAATTTTATTTCAGGGTACCCGCCGCCGCAACGCGTGGGTACCCTGCTAGTATTTTTACATGTATCTATGGTGAACCTTTTTTTCTTGAATATGAAAATTTAAAAAAAAACTTAAATATGGTAAGAAAACTTAAATATTGTTTAATCCTTAAATCATCAAACTTTTATTATCTTTTGTTTATAACCCATAAACTTTTTTCTTGCAATAACTACAAATTAAACTCGTAAGTTTTGAAATAAGGGTCACACAAAAACAAACAAGTTCGCTTGTATAATTATTTGCCGTTATACACCTTCGTTTTGTGCTAGTATACGTCTAGTAAATACTAATGGACATATATTAAATTAGAGGTCCCTAACCAATGGTAGCCATGTGCGGCTGGCCTACTTGCACAGGGTAATCACCGCCACTGTTTTGTGGTGTATTATTAGAATTTTATCGAGATGGTGCTTATGTTATAATGGTGTTACATGGTATATGATGAGATAACGCTGAATAACACCTATAACATTTCTAAAACTCTTTATTTTTCCGTTGAAATTATAAGTTTTTCAAATCATTAAAACTCAAATCTTGTGATTTGGACAAAATATATGGATAGTTTCTGCTATTTAGGGTGTTGGTTTTTGGGTAACAAGATCCGAGTTTGAGCCATGCTGGTCTTTTTAATTCATTTTAGAAAATGAGGATTAACGGTGCAAAAAATATTAACGAAATGACTAACAGACAAATATTATTTAAACACTTAACGGTCAAACTAACGGCCCATCTAAAATAGGGACTAAATGAGTACAAGGTTTCAAAAATATGTATTTCTGGTGTAATTAAAACGACTCAAGGACTAAATATAAAATTTGAGCAAACCACAGGGACCAAATGTGTAATTTTTTCTTATTTTTATGTTGAAATTATAAGTTTTTCAAATCATTAAAACTCAAATCTTGTGATTTGGACAAAATGTATGGATAGTTTCTGCTATTTACTTTTTGTCCCCAATAAATGTATGGATACATAAATTTAGCATTCTCTTTTTGTCCCCAATAAATCCGGTCGGTGCCGGCATTGCAACCCACTTTAAAACCCGGTCTACCTAATACCACATATACCAACCCTGGACGGCAGGCAAAAAAAACCAATAATATATACTTTTGGTTTTGATATTTGATTATATTTATTTTTAATAAAACATTATAATACCCCAAAACATCTAATGTATACTTTCGGTTCTGATGTCGATTGAAGTATTTTCGAAACGTCCTTTTATGTAAAAAGTACTATTGACACATTTTGCTAGAGCAATAGTTTAGTAAGACCATGAGCTTATTACACATTGTATCGCTTGTAATTATTCATACGATACATGTTATGCAAGACTGAAACGTATAAACGTTTAGTTGAAAAAAGTCACAGACTACATGACACTACTATACTATAAGCATGTTATTTATAGAGCACGCATCATATAAACCTTAGTTGATTTAAGCTCACATATCGAGCTTAGTGTGGAAATCTATACAAAGATCAACAAGAAAACAGTTTTATGTATTCATACAACCAACCTCCCCATATTCTTTTATTCACAACATCATAATATCACTTCAAATGTGATAACTGGTTTTAAGTTCAAACAATTACAAGAGAAAGAAGAAAACATCAATTACAAATAATATCTCAACTTTGAGAGAGAAACGCACACACAGAGATTCTGACTGAATGAATAAAACCTACCTACACTAATCTATATATAGCTAGGTTTAGGTGGGTTCCATCTTGACCAGGAATAGACCTCCAACTTTGCAACAGTCTTCACATATAGCCCTTCATCTTCCAACAACTTGTCATAATAAACCTGCACATGTAAAAACAAAGAAACACAATACAAACTATCTTTACCTTAATTACCAAATGAACCCTGAACTTAGTTAAAACCAAATCCAAAGTCACAAGGCAAAGATTAGCCTTCTGAACATTCCCCCTTAATCTCAGCCTTGTACATGTCAAACAAACCAAGCATTCCACAAAACTTGGTATGATCCTGCACACTTAAACCTTTAATAAAAATATCTGCCACATTATCCACAGATTTCACCTTAACAGTTTTAATAACACCAGCTGAGACCTTTTCTCTTAAGAAAAACAATTCAATCTCAAAATGTTTAGTCTTTTCATGAAAGGCTGGATTTGCTGCTATTTGAATAGCAGAACTATTGTCACAGTGAACTGGAACAGGGAGAAATGTTTTAATATTAAGCTCATTCAATATCTTTTGAATCCAAATCACTTCACAAGTCACATAATTCATTGCTCTATATTCTGCTTCAGCAGAAGATTTAGAAAGCATAGACTGTTTTTTGCTTTTCCATGATACAATACTTTTTCCCAAGAAAATTGCATACCCAGTCACAGACTTTCTTGTGGCTTTGCATTTAGCCCAGTCTAAACCAACAAACACACTAAGATCAAAGTTATCTCCTTTGTTAAAGGATATTCCTGGACCTGGTGCATTCTTTAAGTACCTCAACACTCTAAAAGCTAACTTCAAATGAGATTCCATAGAAGCATGCATATATTGACTAAGAACATGTACATCATAACTAATATCAGGTCTAGTATGTGTAAGATATATAAGCTTACAAACAAGCTTCTGGTAATTATAACAATATGTTTTTGTTCATAGACCACTCGTTAGATTTTTTATTAGGTTTGGATGCAAATGCAGAATTACCATTTTTAGAAACAGAATAAGCTGGAGTACTCTTGTGAGACTCATCTTTAGACAGAGTAGCAAAAGCACTCTTAACATCAGGGATAGGATCAGAGGTGAGCATAATACTCCTTATAGGAGCATAAACCTCATCCAGTCCCATTAGAAACTGCATCAGCTTAATAAGCTGATTATGTTTCTTAAGTTTTTCAGAACCTGCACAAGTGCAGTCAGGCAAATCCACAAGGGAGTCATATTGCCTCCATAATGCATTAAACCTGAGATAATATTCAGATAATGGAATGCCAAATAACACCAGCTTGAGCAGGTCAGGGACACACACCCAAGAATCCAAGATAACACCACAAAATTGCACCTATCCTACTGTTCTTGCATAAAACTAGCCTGAGCGGGTCTGGGAATTTTACCATTTATAAAACCAAGCTTATTTGTAGTGTGAATAACTAATTTTATAGCAGCAGACCAAAATTTATAGTTTTCAGGACCTTCCAGTTTAAAACTTATTAATGGAATACCACTAATGTCACTACTATACAAGAACATAGGGTCAAATTGATCAAGGCGATTCTCACCTGATCCCCAGCTTCATCATCATTTTTCCCAACCATGATGATGAAACAAAACAGAAAACAAGCAGATACACCTTATATCGCCAACAATTAGAATTAACCACTGACAATCCAAACAACTCCAACACAAACAAATCCCTTAACCTACACTCCACCCAAACAATCTAAAACACTAGAAAAAAAGATCCTAAGAAAAAGAGTGATATGAGGTGTTACATTGTACGCACTCCAAGCAATACTTGATCAAGAAACCAAACAGCACAGCGGAATATCGCAAGAACCTGAAAAACAAGAAAAAAACGATTAGTATCAATTATTGAGTATAGTAATCAAACAGATAACCAACACAATCAATTGATAGCAGAAATCTAATCAAATAACCAAAGAACCCCTGAATTAGGGTTTGATACAGAAAACCTGATGAGTGTGTAAATACTCATCATTTTATACCCATATAAGACACAAAAATGACCAAAAACACCCAAATAGATCAAATATATTGCAAATATTCGTGGTTTGTGTTTTTATGTGTTTCAGGTACAAAAGGATCAAAAACAGCCAAAACCGTGCACAAGATTGGAAAAAGTGTGAAAAGCCGAGGACGGGGAAGAAATTTACGGGTTTGGACCGAGGAATTGCTCAATTGTCAAAGTCAACATTCTCAGAAAACCTAAATGGCAGAATTGGCCCTTGGATAATTTCAGATTTACAAAATTGGTCCCTTGGTTCACTTTTGAGAAATGGCAGGAATAGTCCCTGAACTTTGCAAAGTTTACACAATGGTCCTTTTTATTAAATCCTAAACCTACTACTACACTTAACCAACCCAGTCAATTACTTAACCCTTTAACCCAATCCAACCCTTAACCCATCAAGCCCATAACCAAATCCCAAAGCCCAATCATGCTAAAACCCAAACCCGGTCCTTTGCTTAGCTAATTCCACAGTCAAACCCTTGGTCAAATCCTTCTTCTAAAACCACCAACCCACCAAAAACCATACCACCCATACCCACCATTTCCACTGACATCCACCATCACCTCACCCCTCCTCATGCTACACTCCACCTAACAAGCCAAGGAGCATTAATTGCTCCTTCCTCATCCCAAGATAAGCCAGTCAAGTGGTATTTCCCACTCACACCATTTTGGCGCCAAAACTGAAGATAGAGGGCTGAGATGATTTGAAGCATATCCAATGGTGGGATTTGATCAGAAGGATGAGAAGAAGCTTTTTGGATAGCTATTTAAGGGATTGAAGACACACAGAGATAGTTGTCACTGCTTTAGACCATTCATAGTGTAGATTTTACTTATTGCTTATTTCCAGTCTCAATTTAAGTTTGGATTGTCAATTCAAGTTTGTTTCAAGTCATTTGTCCTTAGTTACTTCTGTATTGTACTGATTTTCCAAGTTAATGAAATTCCAAGTTTTCAAGTGTACTGTTAAGTTCGAATTAAGTTAAGTATTAATTAAAAAAGCCTATTTTCTGTTTCTACAAGCTCATATAAGCTTAATTCAGCTTAGTGTGAGCCTATTCTAGTTCAAATGAGTTCTATTCCAAGAAAAAACCAGAAAAGTCAACAAAGTCAAAGTTTAAGTCAAATAAGCAATTTGGTGGAGTTAAGCTGGAGAGGATAAGCTGAGTGGTGTTTAACTTGGTATTGACAAACCAAGTTTAGTTCTGATCAGTTTCCTTTGCTCCATAGCCTCAAACAGTTGTAAGCATTTTCTAATAATTTGCACTATTTTTCTAAGTTACTGTTACATAGCTTATTTTAGCTTATTATAGTGATTCTCTGCTTATTTGTAGTTTAAGAATTGCCTTTTATCTGTTTTATCAATTTTCAATAGCCTTTACTTAATTTTGCTTTAAAATCTCATAAAAACCAAAAAAAATAGCTTAATATAAGTACTGCTTATTATATAGCTTAATTCTGTTAGAAAATTGCTTTTTAGTGCTCATCATAGCTAGTTGTTAATCTGTCTTTCCATAGCTCAACTTAGAATTCCTGTTTTCTTTGAAAATCCAATACAACCCTTTTTAAAGGGGTGTTTGGTTTAAGCTTATTTGATAGGGTTAAAACCAGTCTACTGTTCATTTGCATTTAGTATAAGTTTGATTTAGCTTAATCTAGGTCAGATAAGCTTTAGTTGTTAGAATTTAAGTTGTTTTGAGCACCTTTGAGGATTTGAGTGAATTAGTGCAAAATTTAGCTTCTTAACTGCCTTCTTAAGCCCCAATAAGCTGAGCTTATTGAGACAAGCTTCTTGGTGAATTTTTGAGTGCATTTCATAGGTTCAAAGGGATGTCCAAAGTTTGGCACCATTTCATTAAGGATTGTAGGAATTAAGTGTCAAAACCCATTACTGCTGCATCAGTATGCACTAAGCAGAACACCCATAATGGCTGCTGATCTCAGCTTATTTGTGGCTTAACCAGTTAAGCTGAGGTCTTGATTTTTGGTTTGCTTATATCCTGTAGTACTACCTTTTAGTTTATGTGTTTGGATTCTAATTCATAGCTTATTTCCTAGCTTAAATTTGATATGCAATAAGCCCTTGTAGTCAGATCTGATCCTGCATCAGATTTGCTTTTCATCAAGCATCTGATCTAGGTTAAAATTAGAGTTCAATTGGGTTGTTAAAATTAGGGCTTTTGATGTTTTAGTATAGCCTGTAGTACTAGGAAGCTTTTGCCCCCATAAGTTTCCATTAATCAGCTTATTTGAAGTGCTTAATTTGATCTGCAAGTAGGGGTTTTAACTGTCATTTCTGCATTAATTAGTGAAACTGCTAGTGCTTATTTGGCTTATTCTGTGAGCTAAGCTGTTTGAATTAAGTTTTTTTCTGCTTAAATAAGTTATTTGAACTGTTTTTGAGCTTGTGGTATTTTTTAGTGCTTAAGTGCTTATTTTAGTGCTTATTTCCCAACTGCTTATTAGCCCATTTGCTTATTAGGGTTTAGATAACTTCTGATTTTATTTTTCCTAGATTAAGAATAAAATTTTAGATTTACCTGCAATTTTTCAGATTTTTCCAAAGTCATTTACTATTTTTAAACCTTTTAATTAGTTTCTAATAGTTTTTAATTCATAATAAAAAAATATAAAAGTCAGAAAAATATAAATCTTTTTTCTAAAATTTTCTTTTGTCATTTATAACTTAGGAAAAATAATTTGGCACTTGTAGGATTAAGTTTTATAAATTTTGCTTTTTAATCCCGTTTTTATAATTTTCGTTTCGCGTTTTTTATAAATTGCGTTAATCTTAATTTTCTAGTGAGAATTTGTTTCTCATTATTTAATTAGAATATAATAAAAATCAAAATTCCATATCCAAATCATCAGTCACTCTAATTCCAAACCTTACACGATATTTTCCATTCACACCTCGTTGGGACACGACCCGGGTAATCACTTACCTGGTATCACACATATCAGAAACGTGAGTTTTTGCAAGTTAGCTAGCCTTTTTCCTAAAGGGTTGATTTGTCTTTATTCACGTGTATCCGTCTGATATTATTTATATATACATTTTACCACGGATCAAAATCCTAATTTTGAAGACAACTCCAAAAAGAACTTAGATCAACCAGATCTAACCAAGAATGAACTGATTAACACACGTTAATCACCACCAAACACCAAGAATCTAAAAACCCCTTTAAAAACCCTAAAAATTGAAGTCTTTGATTACCCACCAATTGAATCCCAAATTGAGAAATTCAACCACACAGAACGCGATTAACACTACGATCTACTGAGATCTGAAATCAATTTCAAAAATCCCCAAAAAAAAATTTGAAACCCTAATTTTTGAAAACTTTTAAAACCAATCGATCTTCGTATCACAGCCAACCTGGCTCTGATACCATGTGGAAATCTATACAAAGATCAACATGAAAACAGTTTTATGTATTCATACAACCAACCTCCCCATATTCTTTTATTCAGAACATCATAATATCACTTCAAATGTGATAACTGGTTTTAAGTTCAAACAATTACAAGAGAAAGAAGAAAACAACAATTGCAAATAATATCTCAACTTTGAGAAAGAAACGCACACACATAGATTATGACTGAATGAATAAAACCTATCTAAACTAATCTATTTATAGCTAGGTTTAGGTGGGTTCCATCTTGACCAGGAATAAACCTCCAACTTTGCAACAGTCTTCACATATAGCCCTTCATCTTCCAACAAGTTGTCATAACAAACCTGCACATGTAAAAAAAAGGAAACACAATACAAACTATCTTTACCTTAATTACCAAATGAACCCTGAACTTAGTTAAAACCAAATTCAAAGTCACAAGGCAAAGATTAGCCTTCTGAACACTTAGGCCAACCAATTTATTTCTAATATAATACTTCCTGCAGTTTGAGCTGCGAAATCGCAATAGATCAGATTCGAGTTGAAAATGAAGACATGAAAACTATATCTATTTTGTTGACAAAGATATCCGACAAAAAGCGGAAACAAATCTTCAAATAGTAGCATCGAAAGCAAACAAAGCAATAGCAAAAGCGATTATCATTGGCTGATAGCAGCACCCACATCTTTGACCATATTTTGAGATATTATTTTTAATAGCAAAAGAGTGAAAATTGAGTTATAAGTAGATTTGTAAGATGAATAAAATTACAAAACAAAGACAAAAGCCGGCAAATTAATTACGACCAACATCAAAAGATTATAATAAAAAGCTGTAGCAAGTATTTAAAATAAACCATGGCATAGAACTGAATGAACAACCATGAAGTGCATTTTTTTTCCATAAAAGAACAAAACAAACGGAGGAGAAAAATGATTTTACAGAAAGAGATGGATAAGATTTGCAGAGGGTTTGAACCCGCTCTTGATACCATGTTAAAATGATGTCAACCCATAGGTTTATTGTATTATTAAGCATGTTATTTATAAAGTACAATTAGCATAATATAAACCCTAGTTGACCTAAGGGCTTGTATCATCTAATAAGTTACACATGTGTTCAATTTTTAATAAGTTACCCGTACTAATGACTATATTCACCGACGTCATATCAGCTTTTTAATGTTTCACTAAATGTATCACCAAACGCCTGTGATAATGACCACAAAACAAACATACTTCACAATGCGCACACACACATACACAAAATAAACAAAAAGCCTATTCGATAGTGCAGATGACCATCGTAATGATAACTGATGTTTCGCATGTCATCAGTCCGATGAAGGAATAAAGGACGACAGTCATCGATGTCCTTATTATGGATAACCTTAATAAATTACTCCTTTGTTCATGTTCAGATCATGACCTCTAAGGTCATACTACAACTTGAAGACATCAACTCAACCAGAACTAGATTTATTATTTTCATCTAAAGATTTTTTTTATCCTTTTTTTATTAGTTTTTTTTTTTATTTTGTTTTGATGTGCCGACAAAATATTTGTGTTCCATGAAAGAAAGACCAATACCAACCAAGGAACTTAGCCGGATACGGATAAACCCGACTTTCACCAGAAACAAGTCAAACTTTTCAACTACTGTGGGCCCAACATATCTTCACTACCAATTTTAAAAATTTCTTTTCGAAAAAGAAAAAATAAAAATAAAAAGCATCGTAGTATTGTCACGACCACCACCACTGTTTATCACTGCCGTCAAGTAGATGTGCACATTTCGGTTTTTAAAAAAAAAACCGAACCGTTTTAAAAACCGGTTTCGCTTTTAGTCAAATAGTCAAAAATCGATTTTATCTAAAATCGATTCGGTTTGAAACCGGTTTTGAGAAAGAAAATGTCCGGTTTAAACCAATAACCGGTTTAGTTTAAACCGGTTTTACCCAGAACCGGTTCGGTTTATACCAGGCATGCACCTTTGACCTCTTATGTAGAAAAAATACAACTATGCTCAAAATTATAGTGACGGCAGATACCCAAACTGCCCCCACTTCAACTCGTCCTTGACTGTTATCATTTTATCTTAAGGGATTTTTGCCAAATGATAACTATGTATAAAACATGTTTACTTTTACTTAATACACTTTTATATTTGTCATTAGCAAAACATAAAGAAATGGTTAAGTGAAAATAATGTTTTTATGCGATTATTTGTATTAACGATATGTATTTTCCTAGCGGTTTGTTGAGCTAATAACCATTAAATTTGACAATTTTTTTTCTTTATGTAGTCATTACTCGTTAGAGCGAACGTTTATAACAATATGTTTTGTGTGGTTCGATGTAAGTTTTTCACACTTTTTGTTCTTGATAGGCGCCTTTTTTTTTCTTTTTTTATTATTATTTTTTTTTTTATGGACATGCTTTTGTGTATATGCGTGTATGTAAATGCATACAACAAATTGGACAAATGGTTGGTGAGAGTTGGGAATATTGAAAGCAAACAAAAGGCTCAAGGAAAATGAAGGATAAAAGTGGAACAAACGTGTAGAATGAGAAAAGTGTATACTGCAATTGCATTATACGCAAAGGGTGAATTCAAACTTTTGGTCACATGATCCAAGTTATTGGAACTTCACTTCACTTGTTTTATATTTCATTTCTAAGGGATCTACTATACCCACGGGGGACAAGGGTGGCAGGAACTTGTGTCCTCACTTTGTTCCTTATTTTTTTTCTGCACAGCACAGTTTTTGTCAATTTCTGTTCCGTATTTTTGACAGTTTTAAGCGTTTGACATATTAAACTTTATATTTTATGTTCCGCACTTTCAGGTTTATAGCTTTTTGATATAAACAAAATTATAAAAATAAAAAAAAAATAAAAATAAAAATAAAAAAATAAAAAAGCCAACAAAAATAGACCCCGTGTGTATAAAATAGTAGGGACCGTGGGTCTAACCCATCCCTTCATTTCTAATAAATGAAAAACATATATACTTTTTAGATACTAATCTATATTTACGCAGGGGCGGACCTAGAGGGTTCAAGAAAATTCGATTGATGTTTGCCACTTAGTGTACATTTTCGTTAAAAATCCCGATTTCTCCAAAATGAACCTCGTTTCAAAAAAAATTGTCACATAAATACATGTCTTGTTTAGTAAGTCTACTAATATGTCAAAGAAATATATGTTTTCTTAATTTGTTTACTAGTTCTGCAAAATTTGTATTTAAGTTTATTTTTATTTCTTGAGTAAATTACACTGTTCGTCCTTGTTGTTTGCGTTGACCGCAACCGTTAGTCCTTTGACCAAAAAAATTGCACCGTTCGACCTTAAGTGGCAAACGTTGTGCGCCGTTTGTCCCTCCCTATAACGGAGCCCACTAACATTCGTTAACTCTTGTTAACTTGTTTTCCCATGAGGGTATACTCGTCATTTCGCAACCATAAGGACGAACGGTGTAATTTACTCTTTTTGTCAATTTTTATACGTTTTCATCCATTTTTTTACGATTTCGCCCGTTTTTCTTACGTTTTCATACATTTTTATCCGTTTTTTATACGTTTTCGTCCGTTTTCATACGTTTTCATCTGTTTTTATACGTTTTCGTCTGTTTTTATATGTTTTCGTCCGTTTTTATACGTTTTCCTTGCTTTTTTTTCCTGTTTTTATCTCTTTTAATACGTTTCATACGATTTTAACAGTTTTTATACGCTTTCGTCTGTTTTTATATGTTTTCGTCCATTTTTATACGTTTTCATTGCTTTTTTTTTTCCCCGTTTTTATCTCTTTTAATACGTTTCATACGATTTTAACAGTTTTTATACGCTTTCGTCCGTTTTTATACGTTTTCGTCTGTTTTAATACGTTTTCATCCGTTTTTATATGTTTGCGTCCGTTTTTATAGGATTTTGTCCGTTTTTATATGTCTTTTTAAGTTTTTATCTATTGTAATACGTTTTCTTCCGCTTTCATACGTTTTTAAGCACTCTTATACGCTTTTATCCTTTTTTATACGTTTTCATCCATTTTTTACGCTTTCGTCCGTTTTATACGTCTTTATCCGTTTTTATACGTTTTCAACCATTTTTATACGAATAAAAACAGATGAAAGCGGGTAAAAACGGATGAAAGCGTATAAAAACGTATAAATATGGTTAAAAATGTATGAAAACAGAAGAAAACATATTAAAACAGATAAAAGATGGATAAAAACGTAATAAAAACGTATAACAACGGACGAAAATCTATAAAAACGGACGAAAACGTATAAAAACTTATAAAACAGACAAAAACCTATAAATGTGGTTAAAAACGTATGAAAACAGAAGAAAACGTATTAAAACAGTTACAAACATATAAAAATGGACGACAACCAATAAAAACGGACGAAAGCGTATAAAAACGGACAAAAACGTATAAAACTGGATGAAAACGTATAAAAACGGATAAAAACGTATAAATATGGTTAAAAACGTATGAAAACGGAAGAAAACGTATTAAAACAGATAAAAACGGATAAAAACGTAATAAAAACGGTCGAAAACCTATAAAAACGGGCGAAAACGTATAAAAACGACGAACATCTATAAAAACTGATGAAAACGTACAAAAACGGACGAAAACGTATAAAAGCGGATGAAAACGTATTAAAATGGATAAAAACGTAAGAAAAACGTATAAAAATAGACGAAAACGTATAAAAGCGGATGAAAACATATAAAAACGGATAAAAGCGTATAAAAACGGGTGAAAACGTATAAAACGGACAAAAACGTATAAATATAGTTAAAAACGTATGAAAACAGAAGAAAACGTATTAAAACAGATAAAAATTAATAAAAACGTAACAAAAACGGACGAGAACCTATAAAAACGGACTAAAACGTATAAAAAGAGATGAAAACGTATAAAAACAGATGAAAACCTACAAAAACGGATAAAAATGTATGAAAACATAAGAAAAACAGAAGAAATCGTAAAAAAAAATTGATGAAAACGTATAAAAATTGACAAAAAGAGTAAATTACACCGTTCGTCCTTACACCGGTCGTCCTTATGGTTGCGAATTGGCAAGTATACCCTGATGAGAAAACAAGTTAACGAGCGTTAGTGGGCTCCGTTAGAGGGAGAGATAAACGGCGCATAACGTTTGCCACTTAAGGCCAAATTGTGCAATTTTTTTGGTTAAAAGACTAACGGCTGCGGTCAACGCAAACTAAATGACGAACGGTGTAATTTACTCTTATTACTTTTATTCTTGTAAAAAAAATTGTGCGCATGATTACTTGAGTCTTAGGTCCACCTCTTAATTTACGCGTTATACCACATGGGCAAAACCTTGTTACTATTAGTTAGTAGTAGTACAATATATATATAACAGTTGAGGAGAAATAAGTAATCAGTAATGATTATAAATCTTATTTTTCTCATACAGATTCAATTCTTAGTGGCTTGCAACTACAAGGCAGTGACCACTAATGATTTGATTGTGTATTGGTGGCTTAGACATAGATAGGTCTTTGGTTCATTGAGTTTCAAGTGTTTGAGGGTTGACTATTTTTTGTCACTGTGGTTACTTTAAGATACTATGATAGCATATAATAATTATGTTTGCATAGGATTATAACGAACTAGATATTTTGTTGACTAACTGGTCATTTATGCAGGTATGGATATTAAAGACATAGGCGGCAATGACTTCTATTCGTTTACCATATAGATGGTATGTACCTTTAAAAATTGTCATTAAAGACTGATAATTTCGAGTATGATGCCATACCTTTAAAAATTCAGGAATTCCAGATTGTTTCGTTTGCAACATAGATGGTATGTACCTGATTCCGTAAACGTAAGTCAATAACCATAAATTTTGTACATGCCAATAACCCTAAAGTAAACCCAGATTTATTAGTTGCAATAGCCATATACTCTATTGGATGTATCTGATGGTTGGCTTTCTTTGAAAGAACTGTCAGGAGGTTAGAGAGACAACAAAAAGCTTATCACACAATGTGTTGCAGATAGAGATGAAAAGTGCAATAATGGGAGATTTGGGAAGAAACGAAAATTTAAGCAATTGATATGTTATTATGACAGCAATAAGACCCTTTTGTAGGAATGCCGCGGTTTTCGTTTCGTGAGAGTTCCCAGCAGAGGAAAGGACTATAGGTGATGGCGCAAGGAAAGTCCTAGCATTTAGTTTCACATGGTTGTAATAGTTGAATCATGTGTTTTAAAAATGATATGTTTGATATTCGTTGTAAAGATAGGCTCTTTTTATCTCGTACGATTTGTACTCTTAACGGATATGAACTATGTCGTTTTTCATTCGAATGTAACTATCTGCTTCCATAAGACGACGTAAAAAAACCTGCGAACACCCCCGGCGCAACGCGGCGGGCTCCTTCCCCTCGTTCTTATGGTTCTGTACGGAAAATAAACACTTTACCTATATTGTTTAAGAAAAACTACTGCCAAAGACAAGATTGTACTGTCACTTTGCACATTTTGGACTAGGTTTTAAGGTTCTTCTAATACGAACTTTTGGCCCTCATAAGATCTTTAGAAAATGCAGCGGATCTAATTGGCCTTACTTGGTCCTCGTAATCTTTTACAAGGAGGATGGTCATTTTCAAACCAATATCGTTGCACCCCTAACTAGATTTTACTAATACTAAAAAAAACCCATAAGAAAAGCCTTAAAGAATTTGTTTAAAGCATGCAATTGTTTACTAGATATGCAGCCTTTTACGAAGTGGCCCATTTCTGTCACAACATAACCCAATCTGAATGTATGTTTCTGGGCTACTAAGTTTAAAATATAATGGGCCAACTCATTATATTATTGTGCTAACATGTTTGAAGTGTCTACCAAATTTAGAGAATATAAATTGCAAACAACGCATAGAAATTGCAGTTCCTTATATATTTTTCCATAGATAGTGATTATAGTATAGTGGTAAAAGCTAATGTGATTAGAGGTGGAAATGAGTCAAGTCTGGCCCGAGCCTGTCAAGGGTAGAGCTTAGCTCGTTTATAATTATAAGGCTCATGCTCGAGAATGGGCTCATTTCAAGCTTTATATTTTTAGTTTGAGCTTGGCTCGTCATATAGTTTTGAGGTTCAAGCATGACTCAGGCTCCGATCGTTCTTATGATCAGTCTAAACAAAGTATAGCTCGAGTGGAACTCGACTTGATAAGTAGACTAAGCTCGAGTTCATTTATCTAATCTTAATCTCGATTATATTTAAATACGCACAAAAAGATATAAAATTATACATATAGGAAGTGTATTTACATATATAATAACATACATTTTTAACGATTGTTTATGCTCGCGAGCCTAATTGAGTCTATATTATGACGTGATATCATCAAATACGCTCATATTATGTATATCATTATCCCATGTTTATTGCCCTAAATCATCGTATTTATGTAAGATTTGCTACTTAATTGCTATCTATTTCTAATATAGATAGAAATTTGAACAATTGACGAGAAGATACGAAAATTGGCGTGAAATAAAGGAAAAACATGTAAATACGATTGGATGACGAATCGATGAGGAAATGACACAAATAATTCAAGTCATAGGATGAAATCAAGTGAAGAAACGAGGTGACATACTCAAGGAAGATTAAAATTGTGTAGTTGATTATGAATAGTACGTGATGTTGTAGGACGTTGCTTTAGTATTTTGGTCATACTCCTTCGTCCGAACTTTGATTTAGTTGATTCAAAATACCACGGAAAGGGAAAAATGAGATCTACATTCAGAGAGTAAATATGTCGTATCAGCAATACGACGTATCCATTTATTTGATACGTCGTATCAATCTATTTAAGCAATCACTTACTCGACCCTCTCATCTCCCACTTTTCTAGTCAATTTCAAGAGATCCCTACGGCTAATTTACACCCCTTGGAAGCTACAATCATAAAAGAGCAAGATCCTCAATTATTATAAGATTAGTTATCGTTTGGTTTGCACATTAGATATATTATGACTTGATACACTAGTTTTAATGAATTCTATTTTAGATAATTGCTGAGTTTATTCTTATTTATATTTGTCTATGTATAAGACTTGAATGATCTATCCATATCATGAGCTTTGAATGTTAATTAATTTTAGGTCTATATTCATATTTTTGGACGCCTCGCATAAGCCTGATTAAGGATGTACAAATGTTACTAATTGGATGCATGCTTGTTGGACTATTAGGTTAAAGTAGCTAGTTGCAAATATTAAGTTAACAAACGGCTAGATGATAACTAGGATTAGTTAGCATCGCGAATAAATCCCAATTATAGTTGAGGACTTAATGAATGTAGATTAGTAAACCATTATCACCCGGTTCGAATTGGCTGCTAATAGACATACGGGTTAGGATTTTAGCTACTCGCACTATTCCTGGTCTGTAAATTGCTACGGGAAGACATTAGAACATTGCACAAGTGAATCGAGTCATTGATATACGGGGGTCTGTCATTTATTAATTTCTATTCATTTTCATTATTTGTTATGTTATTGTTTCGTTATTTTACTTGTTAATCTCAAACTTGCGGAGATCTCCCCGATCAAAACAACCCCAAAACTATTGTTTATTGCTATTTCAATTTATTGTCATTTTTATTTATTCAATTCAATTCATCGTTTTTGCTATGGACCTAATCTTACCAAGTCTATACTATACACGAATGAGTGAACATAAATATTACACTTATTCTTGATAGATTAGTTATTTAGTTATAGATATTAAAACAAGATTTAACATGTCATGAAGCTTGGGCTTGAGCCTGTTAATTGACCGACCTTCAAACAAGGCTCTAGCTCGTTTAAGCTCGGTTCATTTCAAGCTTATAACGAATTGGTCTCTAGCAGCTAACAAGCGGGTTAGCTCGTTTTCACCCAAATTGTGATATACAAGTATCCCACTTTATTTTTTTCAGTGCTAATTAAATATTTATTAATCGTAAATAGATTTAAATAAAACTTACATTGCTAGTGTGTGTATTAAGCAATTTTTAAAAATCTGGGTTGACTCGGCCGGTTCAACCGGGAACCGGCTTAGCGACCGGGCCGGAAGTGACCGGTTTTTTCTTTGTTTTAAAACCGGATCGAACCGTTGGGTTTTAGTCGACCCGGCTTGACCCTGGTTAAAGCCTAGAATACATTTTTAAAGCTTTCTTTTTCAGTAGAACTCATTGAATTTGTCGGAATTTGCAACACCAGTAGTTGTGTATGTGTTTATTTTATAGGTCTGAAACATGGCTACTTCACAAGAGTTTGGGAATCAATAATTTGACTAATAATTAGTCGAATGTAATAAACAATTCTCAGATTTAGATGATTTGTGAATGCATGAAGTTTATTCCACCTGATTTGGTCTTTGAGATATCAATTGTGCATTGTAACCGAACAAATTTCAAAAAACCATAGCTAAAGTTGAAAAATGCGTCCTTGAGTATGCATGTTATTAGTTAGATCAACTTTTTTTAATTTTTCTTTGAAAAGGTATCGTGGTTAAGTGGCCTATTTAATTTTTGTATGTGTACATGATAATCGTTAAATCAGCATCACTAATTAGTTGTCATTGGACAATAGCTGGTAGAAAATCGGTTTGATCCGGCGGTTCAACTGGTTGATTCGGCAAACCGCATGCATATTTCCCGCATTATATTTTGAAATAATTTAGATGGCCTAGTATAAGAATCAACTTAGATGAGCAATATTGTCTTGTTCGATAAATACAAACAAATGAGCAGCTTGGTGTAATTAATTATATCCTTTTAGATTTTAGAGCAATATAGCTTTTGGGATGAGTTATTCAAGCCCCCTATAGGGGGGGTGTTGACTTTCCATGTGCTGCCGCCGCTTGTACGGTGTGCTTTAAAATTTGTACATGTTGACCAGAATAGGCGGAGCCCACATAGTAGGGGGGGCTTGTATAGTATAACCCATAGCTTTTAGATTGTTGTAGCAAACGGGGTCTGTGGTTGACCTACTCTTATATTTTACATAAATATTTATTGAATCAACGAAGAAATATAACTTGTTTAATATTATAGTTGTACGTTACTCAACCACTATACCAAATCATGTAGTAATAAAATAAAAATTCGAAGATTCTTGCATAATACTCCCTCCGTCTCAAATTAAGTGTCCATAATAGAATTTTGGGATGTCCCAAATTAAGTGTCCAGTGAATATTTTCAACCAATAAGAAGAGACTTTAGTGGGTAATAGTGATATTTGATTGGTGGAGAGTGTAGTTGGCCCCACTTTTCTAAAACTTTATGCATTTAAAAAGTGGACACTTAATATGGGACGAAGGATTCTTGCATAGTATAAATATTAAACTGAAGTGATATTTTTAATTGTTTATTTAGTAGGAAAAATAATTCGTTTGTGAATCATGTGATTGTGTTACTGTAGATTTGTATTTATTCATTCACGGATCAGACAACTTAAAGCAATGATTTGAATGATTAATTTATGTGATTATTGCACGACCCGCTGTTATGAATAATTTGTCTTGACTTATTATCTCAACTTTTTGTATGATGTCTTACTTATAATGTTAGGCCGTTACGCACTGAGCATAATAGATTTCGGGTCAAGCTGAACTAGACAAACCTGACTGGATTGACCATATATTTGTTCAGTTTTAGCCACCCATCTTTTATATTCGGTCCTTGATCTGATCCGGTTCGCCCTTTGCTGGACTGTACTGGACTGTTGAACCAGACCGAATATTCGACCCGGTCCTCATTTTGGTGTTCTGAGCCAAATTGATTTTTGGTCTAGTCCGGTACGATTTTCAGACCTTGAACGGGCCTATGCATATATGTATCTTTAGATACATGAGTCATCAAAATCATATTTCTTACATTCTTCTAGTATCTCACTAGGAATTTCAGCTTATTAGACCACTCACAATGGTTGTGGACAAGAGCACGTTAAAGGCAAAAAAATGGTGTTAAAGCTGCGTTAAAATCAAGTTAAGCGTTGGGAGTGTTTGTGTTAACGCGACGTTAAGGGGGTGCGTTAACCCCTTAACGCTGCGTTAAGGGTAAAAAAAAAAAAAAAAAAAAAAAAAAAAAAAAAAAAAAAAAAAAAAATCACTTTGCCCCCTTTTAAGGTTAGTTTGTGTAAAAAAATATTTGATTTAAAAGTGAGTTAAGGTGTGTTAAAACCAAATTAACCGTTGGGTGTGTTAAAACTGAGTTAAGGGTGAGTGTGTTAAAGCTGACGTGGCATGCCTTAAATTTTAAAGCTGAGTTAACTGTTGGGAGTGGCCTTAGTATGTTAGTGATAGATTAACCAAAATTTTATGAGTTAAAGTATCGTTTAAGACATATGACAGGGACGAAACCAGAACCAAATATGAGCGGGTGCACAAACTTTTTTGAACCATAATATAGTAACACATTTCGATATACCAGGTACATTTAAGATACATTTAAAAAAAATGATATTTTTTTTCAAAAAAATTAACACAATATCAATATGGGGAAATCATACCTACGTTACAATGTAGGCAATTCCTTACATTTTCTTTGAAAAAAATGGTAGGGACAGGGGGAAAACATGTATCAGAGACTTACCGCAGGGACTGAACTATATATTTTTAAAACTTTTTTCAAATGAAATGTAGGGAATTGCATACACTGTAATCTATATATATAATAAAAGAATGTTTTTTTGAAATTTTGACAACTCATTAAAGCCACGTGGACACTTTGCCACGTCACTTAATCCACGTGTAATTCCAGCCGTGTACATGATGAATATTTACAGTCTGTTTTTTATTTGGTCGTTTCCTCTTAGGAAACTTTCCAATATTACTACTGCTATTTTAATTTCAATTAAATACGCCGTTTCAAAATCAATAGTCAAACCGATGGAAAATTTATACACTCAATTAATTTCAATTAAATGCACAGTTTTTTATTTGGTCGTAATTCATAAATCTATATATTTGTGGTTTCACCTTTTAAAATTGATATCGAGTTTGTGAGATTGTTGGTAAGTTTTTTCTCCCAGTTTTGTCTTTGCAGTTTCTTATTATCGTCGTCATTGTGAGGTATATACAAGTGAGATCTTTGAAGGTATTTATTTGTTAATTTATGTGATTATGAAGCATGTAACTGTGAGCCAGGTCTCCTTTTGTTCAAGGTATTCAGGTATGGCCGTATAGGTGATGATTTGCAGCCAATGTTTTGCATAATGTTGTATGTGTGAGTAAATACAAAGACATTGGGATACTATGGATTTGTTAATCACACAAGCAATAATGATAGTTTGTTGTGATTAGCTTTTTTGTTTTAAAACTTTTGTTTAATATTAGTAACAAGAAAGTAACTACTTATATGTGTTCCAAATAAGCTGCTTTTGTCTTAGAACTTATTTATATGATTTAAGGGGTATAGTCTTAATGAACGATACGTTCAAACTTACTAAAATTTTGAAAACAATGCCAAGTAATAAAAAACTATGCATGTTTATGCTTACTCATATGTGTTCCTAATAAGCTAACTTACTCGACTTTTTCAAACTTATTATAAGCTACCCGTGATTTATCACGGGTTTATTAGCTAGTGTAGGTATGATTTGCCATATCAATATATATGTAAAGTATTATGTGAGATAATAAACTTACAATTGTGTGAATTCCTAGCTATATCAATACATAATGAAACACGATATTTCTGGTAGCCAATGTTTTCATTAGTTAGCGATAAAAAAGTAGTGTAGCATAGCAAACATGTACCATGTTTCTACAAAGGCTGAAAGCTTGAAAGTTAAAAGCTTATTTTATTTTGTACAAAACATAACCTAGCTAAAGTTAAAATATACCTTTGAAAGTGTGAATCATGCATGAAATGACAATGACCATATGTCGATATCCCTTAAATTATGGGGCATTCATGGGAATAAATTTTATCGGGTCATCCTACATTTAAGCTTCATCAAAGGTTCACATATTGTACTACTACCCTATTATTAGATGGGTCGCGGTGCAACCACCTAGCTACATGCATGACAAAGACATACTATTAATAGCAAGTTTCATAAAGTAGCTTATTGATGTTAGACCAAAATGAAACTGATCTAAAAGAGACGGCATGTGTTATCCTAACACCCCTGTAGGGGGTGTTTCCAATGATTAGACGCTGCCGTCGGTGATATTGTCTGCTTTACGGAGGTGTACATTTGACGAAAATAGGGGGCCCCACATAGTAGGGGGTGTTCCCTTAACACAACCCAAAAGAGACAAGGACAATATATAAATCCATGAACTTCACTTTACGTTGCATCATATTTCGTCCACCTTGATGGTGATAATCGAAGAACTCTGATTAAACAAGAAACTTAGAGCATTTCTTCAATAGCTCGACGTATGCAGATGGTACGTAATCATTGTTTTTCGTTACATTTGAGTGTGCTCGTCCTTCCGTTCCAAGTTCACCTTAACGTTGCATTTCGTTCACCTTGATGTTATACATTTCTTCAACATCCAGGGTTTATTATCATTTCTACACAGACTCAAACCGGTTAAAGCACCTCACTTTTTGAAAAAGTTAGCATGGCTGTTTGAGTTTTTAACACATAGTAGTTCATTAGTTTTTATAAAAAGACCGATGTTTGTTAGTTTTGTGTATCCATGGTATAATACAAACAATAAATTTTATTTTATTTTTGAAACGGCAACTATTTATCTCAAACAAATACACCACAATCTATTTCACACGTTCTATGCATGACTTGAACCTATAACCATTTGATTAAAGAGCTTATCACATGATATGAAGTACCATTAGGACACAAACTCTTTAATAATAAAAACAGTAAATTAATAATGTCTTATTCACCAAACCATAAACCAACGTGAACTACTTACTCGGCTACTCACTTACAACTAGAAGGTTGCGGTAATAAAAACAGTAAACTAATACGGAGTAATTTCTTATTCACCAAACCATAAACCAAGGTGAACTACTTGCTCGGCTACTCACTTAGAACTATAAGGTTGCGGTAATAAACAGTAAACTAATACGGAGTAATGTCTTATTCACGAAACCATAAACCAACGTGAACTACTTACTCGGCTACTCACTTAAAACTAGAAGGTTGCGGTAATAAAAACAGTAAACTAATACGGAGTAATGTCTTATTCACCAAACGGTCCAAACCATAAACCAACGTGAACTACTTACTCAGCTACTCACTTACAACTAGAAGGTTGCGGTAATAAAAACAGTAAACTAATACGGAGTAATGTCTTATTCACCAAATCATAAACCAACGTGAACTACTTACTCGGCTACTCACTTACAACTAGAAGGTTGCGGTAATAAAAACAGTAAAGTAATAATGTCTTGTTCATCAAACCATAAACTAACGTGAACTACTTACTCGGCTCCTCACTTAAAACTAAAAAGTTGAATGATTACTCTTTACTCCCCAAGATGAATATTACACATACATTTATTTTGACTGCGATGTAAAGAAGAGATGACTTAACTATTCCGATGTCAACTCTTTCGATATTGAACACTTCCATTATAGAGCAATAAATATGGGTTTAGGCCCACTTGGGGTGCTATATAATACATAGGTAGAGATGTAACATGGTTAATATCCCACGTATATCCATCTAGAATTAACAATGTGTTGAACACTTGGGGCCAGAAAATGAGCTAAACCTTTAGAGTGGGGCCATAAAAGTTAAGCCGAATATTTAAGGGGTCTATTACTACAAGGGCCTATCTATCACTTTTAATCTAAACCATGTGTTACTTTTTTGTTTATACTTTCTTTTCCAAGTCTTTCAACTTCAACATGCATATTCTTGTAAGTTTGTATACTTGTGATAATATTGATCTATCTTATCTTGATACAGTACTTTCTAGTAAATTATTCAATAGAGTCGAGGTGCAATCCTAGTAAATATTATTTTCTTGTTTAAGTATTTTCTTGTTTGTCATTTTTTAGTATTACCGGGCTATATCTATATGGGGCTCACATTTTTCTAACATGTGCCCTAAGGGCACATGATAAGTACACAAAAAGACAAAAAAAAAGTACAAAAAATACAAAAAGTACATGTGGGCCTAAGTACTTTTTTGTACTTTTTGTATCTTTTTTTTTGTTCTTTTGTATACTTAACATGTGCCGCACATGTTAGAAAGAGCCATCTATATGTGGCTCACATTGAAATTTCTTATGGTCAACATGGACGACTCAAAACAAATTATACTAAATAACATTCAGCGGGGTTCTTAGGAACAGTACCCGTTTTGCTACAGTACTGCTACAGTACTGTAGCTACAGTACCTTTTTTTTTTTTTTTTTCTTTTTTTTTTTCTTTTTTAGTTTCAAAAATTCGCAAAAAATACCCCTGAAGTCGACAACTCTTTGCAAAATTAGTCCTTTTCCAAAAAATATGTTTCAAAATTAGCAAAAAATACCCCGAAATTTGACAGCTCTTTGCAAAAGTAGTCCTTTTACAAAAAATCTGTTTGAAAATTGGCAAAAAATACCCCTAAAGTTCGCGGCTCTTTGCAAAAGAAGTCCTTTGTCAAAAAATCCATTTCGCATCAAAATACGACAAAACACGTATAGCACAAAAATTATAAGCAACACACCCGCAGCAACGCGCGGGCTGCCCAACTTGTATTATAAAAAACTAAGGAATATGTTGTAGTAACTAAGTTTTGGTTAAGTCACTCGATCCGTATAAATAGTAAATACTGTGTTAACGTCTAGCTCAAAACGATACAATGTTGTTTTTTCTGCTTTGAGTGTAAAAGAATTTGTGTGTTTTTTTTGAACAGCGAATTTCATTAATAAAACACCCCTAGCAAGGCGCTAAGAGGCGGCGAGAACAAACAAGAAAACAAGAAAACGATTACATCGAGAACGTACACCAATTTTTCCATTCAAACGACTCTAATTTTGACCTATGGTTAACCAATAAATAACTACTCGCCTTAATCTCTTTAATTATGCCCGCGATTGACGGCCTCTTTTGTTTAAAAACCGCTTCATTGCGCTCTTTCCACAACGTCCAACAAGTCGCGAGAATGATGACGTACACCAGCAAAGCTTTTTTGTTGTCATTGATCGCCTTATGTATCTCAAATAAGTCTCGAACGTCAAACGCAAATATGGGAGGTATCCTACACCAACTCGAAATCGCCCCCCAAACCACGGCAACCGTAAAACAAGAAGTAAAAAGATGCATACCCGTTTCTTCGCTGTCACCACAGAACCGGCAGGTAGTTGGATTGACCTGAATGTTTCTCTTTAACAACTCGTCCGCAGTCGCAATTCTTCCTCGAAACAGCCTCCATGCGAAGACATTGTTTTTCTTGGAACAATTTTACACCATTCGAAAGTACCTTCCATACCATTGATGTTCGAGGCGCTGCTGTTAGATTCCAGCAGCTTGCGGATTGATCTGCACGTGAAAACGCCGCTCCTGTCAGCCCCCCACTTCCAGTTTGATCCATCAAATTGAATGAGACTTCTGAGATTGATTCCTTTTGTGATGAGAAATCCGTTAACCCCCGCAATTTCACGCCAAACACCGCTGGCAGTTTTGTTGTAAGGAACAAACGCTACACGTCTATTACTTTCATGCAGCGAATATACCACACGACGCCAAAGATTGAACGGTTCAATCTTGTATCGCCAAATCCATTTAGCTAGAAGGCTTTTGTTCATATATTCTATTGTCGACAACCCCAGTCCCCCATCTTTAACCGATCTAGTTACATCACTCCTTTTGACCCAATGAATTTTCGCTTTCTCGGTCGAACCACCCCAAAGAAATCGCATTCTAAGACTCTCGAGTTTATCAAGAATAGCTTGAGGAGCCTTAAAAAGCGAGAAGTAATATATCGGGAGCGAATCGAGCACGGCTTTAATCAACAAAAGTCTTCCACCCATCGAACGGCTCGACGCTTTCCAAAGGGACAAACGACTCTCGAACACCTCAATAACGGGATCCCAATTTTTTATGCGGTTCATATTTGCGCCTACCATTATCCCAAGATGTTTGAACGGGAAATCTCCAACTCGACACTTGAAGAAGCCGGCACATCTATCAAGCTCGAGATCATTCACGTTGAGGCCATGAAGGCTGCACTTTTCTAAATTCACCAAAAGCCCCGACACAACATAGAAAACCCGAAGAATTCTAACAAGGTTGCGTATTTGTTGTGTGTTAACACAACAAAAGTTGAACAAGAGTCAAGAAAGGTAAAAATTATGTGGTGAGTGAATGGATATAATTTAGATATCAAACCAAATCGTGTTATCTTTTTTAGATTAAAGTATTTCAAAACTTTAGTTACACGGATTGTCCATATTTTTAAGAATATGGACTATCAATAAAAATAGTTTGAAAAATAAAGATTATTTATGTAATTAAAATCGAATAATGATGACGAGCTGCGTAAACCACAAGGACGAAACATGAAATTTTGCCCAACAAGTTATTATTATGGTATTTAGAAAACATTACGGCGGTTGATTAAAAGGTTAGAAAAGTCGCGTTGGTTGGATTCGGCGAGTAAGACCGTTAATAACGATTAGTTTAATTTCGTTTAGGTGTCGAGTCCCCAACCAAAGTATCAAGCTAGTTTTAACTAGTCTTTACTTCAAATATCCTGAAATTATTATTGAGCTAGTCTTAAATACTGTCTCCGTCTTAAAATTATTATCCACCTTATTACTGCTTTGATTTCTATAAAAGCAACGAAAAAACATTTTATCCTTTGACAATTGCTTTTATTTAGTTTTGTAAATAAAAATTTGATTAAAGGTAATATGATATATTTAAACAATTTCAACCTTTATTTTTTATAGTTACCATTTTTTTTCAGAAAAAAGAAAAAAAAAATTAACAATAATATTAAACAGACGGAGTAATTTATTATCTCCCATAAACACAATAACATTAAATATATATATATATAGGGGGACTGGTATATATATATATATATATATATATATATATATATATATATATATATATATATAGGGGACTTTCATTTCAGAACCATCTTATCTGCGAGAACTGACAGAACCACCAAAAACATACATGCACGTCTTTTAAAATAAAATAAAAATACACGTAAATCATCAATAATCGTAAGTATCCACCTATGTTCTTCAATATCATCATGAACTCATCCTTTTTTTCACAAAAACCTTACACACGGCTGCAATATTGTCGTTGCACGCCTTATAAAAACATACATGCACACCTTCAAAGAAAAATTTTATATTTCCAATTTCTTATCAAATTCTTTAGAACAACCATGTTTTTTTTAAAGCATATATGTTGTTTTTAGAACATATGTGCAAAAATACAATAATTGAAGGCGTGCATGTATGTTTTTGGTGGTTCTGTCAGTTCTCGCAGATAAGATGGTTCTGAAATGAAAGTCCCACTATATATATATATATATATATATATATATATATATATATATATATATATATATATATATATATATATATATATATATATATATATATACTAGATTTTAGGCCCGCCCCGATGGGGTGGCTAACTTTAAGAAATTGATTATACAAATAAAACTAATAATAATATAAGAATGCACATGTGTTAAAAGTTAGTGAATATAGAAAACAAGTATGAAAGTTTAGTTAAATCAACTACACTGAAACGAATAAAATCGACTTGCTATTATCAATAAAAAAATAACGTTTAATGAAACATAACATTATAAAATATCAAATTACATATACTTTATAATCTATGAAGAACTTCTCTATATACAACATTTGTCGTAGAGTTGCTGTAGTTGCCGTCTTTGTCACAACACAACACTTTTAGACCTCGTTTGCTTTTTACTCTGGAAACGGCCACATAAAGTTGTCCATGGGAAAACACAGGCCGTTCCAAATATAGCCCAACCTTAGACAATGTTTGGCCTTGACTTTTGTTTATAGTCATGGCAAAACAAACGGAAATAGGGAATTGTCTCCTATTCAGTTGAAAAGGCATCTTCTTGTCGGATGGGCTTATAATCATTCTAGGTATAGAGCGAATCTCTCCCACTTTACCACCTGATATAATCTTTGCCTCAATGTTATTTTTTCCCATTCTCAGCACTTGTAACCTGGTGCCGTTAAGCAATCCACCTCGTTGATCAATGTTGCGCAAACACATAACGGGAGTGCCAATCTTCAAAACTAATTTATGGTGTGGAAGCCCAGACATTTTGATTGTATTCAAGAATTCTGTAGTGTACATATCCTCGCTATGATTAAAATCAACGTCTAAATCTGATACTGTATCCGAACTAAAATATACTTTCTCTCTGCCACTAAGTTGAGAAAGCATTCGGTCATTAACTTTGTCAACTTCTTCGTGTGTTGGTGCAAGAATGGCTCGATCTTGGAAATAAGAACGATCCCAAAGATTATTTTCCCAATTATCGTAAGTTTCGTGTATCACAGCTTGTACATGACCATCAGAATCAGGTATTAGCATTTCTTCTGAGAATTCAACCTCAGCGGTCCCATCTTTAGTGCCACCTATTGTACCATCGCCAATACTCAAAATCCAATCAGCAAAATCCTTAATTTGTTCTGCATCTGCAGGATTGCAACCAACACGAAGCCTCATATTCTCGGTTAGTTTAAGATCCGTGCAATTCTTCCATAGATAAGACTGATTTAAGGAAACATGTACGACATCTTGCCTGCTACCATTTGGAATAACCGGTAGTATTTGTCTAAAATCGCCACCAAAGACAACAACTTTACCACCGAACACTTTATCAGAAACTGACGTATAAGTACCTATTGAAAAGACAATTTAAATATTATATATAAACTAATAAACAACACTAAAATGGTAACGTATTTGGTTAACAATAATTTCTGAGCACAAAATCCCATATCTTGTTATACATGGTTAAACATAAACGTGCATATTAAGGGAAAAAATTTATAAATGTATTTGGTTAATTAGCAAGGATGCATAGGGTTGAAAGTGAGACTCAAATTATAAGATGGTTATTAACAGACTTAGGAAATTAGATTATTGGGTTAACGTTTAGAAAGCTTGTTAGTATCATTAGTATAAAAAAAATATACATGTAATACTGTACTGATGTAAAAGAATCCCATAAAAGAAGTATAACGTACCTGTTGAAATGTCTCTTAAAGTTCTGTCAAAAGCTTCAAAACAAAGTCTGTTAACCATTGGCGCTTCGTCCCATATAATTAACTTTGTCTCACGAATCAATTCAGCAAGATCACCATCAGCGCTAATACTACACATTGAATCCTCAACAACATTGATAGGGATTGCAAACCGAGAATGAGCTGTTCTACCACCATCAAGCAAAAGCGCAGCTATACCACTGGATGCTACGTTTAGAACAATTTGACTCCTTGACCTTAAAGCAGCTGTCAATGTCTTGTACAGGAAGGTCTTCCCTGTACCTCCGTACCCATATACAAAAAACATACCTCCTTTGTCATTATCGCAAGCATCTATTATGGTATCATATATCCCTTTCTGTTCATCTGTCAAACACCCATATAGTGCTTCATGTTGCAGTGTCAATTCTGGAACATTATAATCAAGTTCATCATAAATCAACCTATTGTATCCATCCATTGTGAACTCTGAATCTGGATACGGCATATTCACAATATTTTTGAGGCTTTTCGAATTGCTGAGCAGCTTGTCCTCAATATATGTTAAACATATGTTGTACTTTTGTTTATCCGTTAGTTGTAGTCCTGCACAAAATAGGTGAAACATCGTTGAATCAATTTCAAAGCTGAAAATAAAATTGAAATTTATTTGTACAATATTATTATTATTTATGGTCTAAAAAATGAAATTGTAGAATACCTGGATGATTTCTTTTTTTCCTTTCCAAACGTTCCACGTCTTTTGCTAAAAGTTTCCACGACTTCTCCCAAACGACCTCAGGTCTTGACATACTATCCGATAGTATTAACATAACGAAATGATTACGAAGGTACTCCCCAGATCCCCACGCACTTACTTCAATTATGCCTTCGATGTATTCCTTGTCATCCTCTAACAATCCAAGCGCGTCACAAGCCTCTTTATATGTACCATATAATACACCATCGAATTTCTTGAAGTCATCCCATTCTTGTGCACCTCGAACTTTGTTTAAGAGCATACGTAAATAAAAAAGCTCGCCCCAAGATGGTGGAACGTGATGGATCCGACCTAGGCTTCTGCCTTGCTTTCGTCGAGTCCATATTTTGTCTTGGCTGTTCCAAACAAAATATTTTGGGATCTCAATATACAACAACGATTGCGCTAAGCTGTCTTATTTGTTGAGATCCATATAAGCCAAAAACTTGGTGGTATTAGCCGAAGCCTGCTCGAGTTGAAAGTCGATACTTTCAGTGGGATCAAATACAACAGAATGCTCGTTTGGAAGGTGAAATGGCAAACGCTCTACTGCAGGAAACCTGTGGTGTATATCAAACTTAAATATCCTCCATGAAGCTTCACAAGCTGATAAATAACGGCAATCGTAGAAGTCTTTAATCTCATCCGTCTCTTCATCTTCGACAGCTGCAGTAACTCTATGCGGACCCTTGTTTATGTAGTTGAACAAATACTTGATGGATCCAAACTGATTGCACCATTCAACATTGATATGAGCTTGGTACCTTCTCAATAAAGTTGGATTGTAGGGAACAACAAAACCACAGTGAAGATCTGCGCCTTGTTTTTTAATAGTTCTTCCATCATCAGTCCATTTATATATAGCATATCCGCTTTCGTCGATGAAAGTAGACTCATTAAATTTCTTTGGAAAGTTCTTTGAGCACTTATTTTCAACCATGCAAGGGCAACTTCTATGATCAGGACCACAAGGACCGTGCATCATAAATTCTTTTACCAATTGATGTAGTTCGGGGTCTTCATCTATATCTGGTATCTCAGCAGAAATACATCTATCTATATCTGCGGGGAATCTCAACTTGTCATCCGATTCCAACCATACACATAAGTGACAGTGAGGCAGTCCACGTTTTTGAAATTCAATAGTGTAAACTTGATGAAGCGAAAAGTGTACCGCTTTTAGGGGGTCATTTAAGCCCTAAATCGTATTTATTTGATCAAATATTGCCCTAAATCGTTCCTTTTGTCATTTTAGGTACTTTGGAGAAGAAATCTGGAAAAGGAAGCATTTTGGACGTTTTTGGAGCATAAAAGTGAAGAAAACGACAAAGTCCCAAAATCGGCTGGAAAAGTACCTTTGACGGTGTCAGGTATTGTTCCTGACGGCGTCATGGCTTGGCAAAAAAGGTGGATATGAAAAATACACATGATAAGCCAGAGAATTTTACAATGGAAAGTCTGACGGCGTCACCCTTTAAGGTGATCAAGGCCATCACGGTTTAACTTAACAAGAGACGGCGTCAAGCCCATTTCTGACGGCGTCAAGCCTTGATAAGCCAGGGAGGATTTTGGACGACTAAAGAGGGACGGCGTCAAGAAGGCCATCCGGGAACCCTAGATACGGCGAGGTGACGGCGTCAAGTCCTATAACGTGACGCCGTCAGCCCTTAAACTCTATATATAGTTTTGCAATTTTTTGTCATTAGTGTGCAACTTTGTGAGGAGAAACCCTAAGACGAATTTCTGCCATTTTTAAGGGTTTTCATACCCTTGGATCTCCCATGTTTAATTGAAGATAAGTAATTGTTTAATCAATCAATATGTCTATGTGTTGTTTGATTATATCTTGTTCTTGTCTTTTGATTAACATGCTAGGCTAGATTTATCTTGTGTTTGCTTAGATCTAATGAAACCTAACGATTGATTATTGGTTATTAGTGTGTTATTAATTGTATTGGATGATTGTTTATCGATGTTAGGCTTAAGAAAACTGGCTAACTTCCTATTCGGTAACTTGCTTGAACGTCTTAAGAAACATGAACCAATGCGTACTAGGTTTTTATGGTTGTATTTAATGCATGAGCGAATTCTAGTGATCCCATGTTAGGAGCTTCCTAGCCGGCTCGACATAGGAGTGAAGTAGGAGCTTGTAGAGTTGGGGAAGTACGTACGCCACCCCACGATTGGTATTAAGGAATACACCCGTCATCCACGCAATTAATACACACTAATCAACCGGTAAAAGATAGTTAGGGAGTAAGGAAATCTAAGTAAACACATTTCTCTCCACATAAGTTTCACAACTCTTTTCATTTTCTGTTATTTTATTTTATTTGCATTTGTAGTTATTTGGGTTAGTTGACTAGCAACTAATTCCGCCCACTCCTTCAAACCCGAGATTTTACTTGCTTTCATAAAAATATAAAAATACAAAAAGAATCTTCCCTCACCCTTAGACCTATTAAAGTAGTTTTTCAATCCTAACGACACTATTCCCTGTGGAGAACGATCAATCCCCCGTACTTACCACTACACTATACTACATCGGTCAGGTACACTGCCTGGTGGGGTTGTAAGCCTCTTGAGATCCCTCGAGAGGTAAAACCTGTTGTAAGGTCGCAAAACCACGCATCAAAACCTCTATTAAAAAAAATAAAAAAAAAAAAAAAAAAAAAAAAAAAAAAAAAAAATTATAAACATATTGGTATTGCTAAAATGGAAGTTGTCTAAAAATTATATTTGGAAGAAAAACTTAAGTAAAGTTTCAAATGTACCTGCACGAACACGACCAAAAATACGTTTCTCTTTAATGTCTTTTATCAACTGATCCAACTTTATCTTAAACACTCTTGTGGTAATGTCGGGCCGATCCTCTGATTTTAGACCCTTTTTACGTAAGAACCTTGTAATCTCAGGCCATTTTGGATTACATGTAAAGGTTATAAATAGATCAGGATATCCATAAAACTTGCACATTGCCATAGCGTCCAAGTAATTCTGCATCATATACATCGGGCTGCCTGTGAATGATGAGGGTAAAATAACCTTTTTACCACGTTTCTTGTTTTCTGGGTTGGATGATTCAGCAGCTTTAGCTAATCGAGAATAAGTTTCACATCTTAACTCACTGTTCTTATTTTTTACATATAACAGCCTCTCCGCTTCAACCATAGTGTAACCATCGACCAAAAACTGTTGAAATAATCGCCTACCGTTTAAAATGGTTGAAAAGACATTTGGCCTATCTTGCACACGGTAAGCAAACCATTCACGCATTGTCACATATTTTTTATCCTTGTCTGGGGTGGCATCAGTAATACCTTGATGGTATATGTCAGTTCTATAACCATCTTCTGCGTAAGGGAACAACAACGGGTACTGTAACGGAAGGTATTCCACATGTAACTCACTAATTTTTTTCTTTTTCCCACTATTTTTTTGCACAACAATGTCTCTTTCTTTATGATTATTATCAAAGTCGCCAACAATAAGTGCAGCCACTTCATTTGCTGTAGGAAGGTTATATTGCCTACCATCTTTTTCACGCCTTCCTATCAGCCTGATTTTAACATTTTCCACTCCATTAGCAAGTTCCTGACCAGCCATTCGAAACTTCTTTACCAGAGGTTTATCACGATCAAGCATTGTTTTCAGGTCTTTAGTTAGTTGACGGTCTATTTTTTTATTAGAAGAAGATGATCCAGACTCATTAGAGCTGTCATGAATAGGAAAAAACATTATAGTTAGTGTATTTAATATATTATTCTATGAAATGGAAATTAAATGGCTAAAAAAAATTAATAACAGGAAACGGCATATATTTTTGTTACCTGACAGCGTTAATGCGGTTTTGAATTTCGTTTTGTGGATCATAAATATAAAGTTGAGAAAACTTTGGTGTATCACCAGCTTTGGGTAACAAATCTCCAATTAAATGGTAGTTTTGCCCTTGTATTCTAAAACAATATGGTGCGCGACCATTGTTAACCGAATGGTCAATGTTACCACCCTTGGATGTAAAAGCAAACATCGAGTTATAGCGGCGTATGTTCTCAAGATATGACTTGCTTTTTCGGTGTTCACCATTCATGAGTTTCGTTAACAATGCTGGAGGATCCTTCAATGCAACAGGTAATACCACTTTACCTCGACCACAACAGAGAGAGAATGCATTAGTGGAATCAGCGTGATTAGCTCCTCTTTTACTTTCAGCAAGCCATAACATTGCTCCACATTTTTGGCATTGAACATCCTGATCACTATGGTCGAGGTATTCTAACAAAAAAATATAAATGTATTGTCTATTAAGACACAAAAATATATACACGGGCTAAAACTATCAATCAATAATTAAAAAAAAAAACAACTTAACGATTAATAAATATGTAAACAATAGTAATACCTTTAGATATGCCCGAAATACGTTCAATATATCCATGTTCATCCTCAGAAACATCCTCTGATAAATACGCTTCCGTTACCTGTGCTATTGACTTGCCCTTGTTGATGATGTTACGTTGTCGTGTTGAATGAACATCATTATTTGTAGACGGACTTGGTGAAACAGTACACGGACTTCCTGTTGCATGTATATATAGATACACTTAACAATATTTGTGTGAATGAAATTTTCATATAACATGAATACAATTTGAGAGACACTAATAATGCTCACCAATGTGAAACTGAACAGGACTGTTATTGCGTAGTTGTGCCCTGCGAGTTCTTTTCGACATGTTACCTATATACCAAGCTTAATGAGTTATGAACTTATAATGTGTTAAGATGCAAAATTTATAGATAAAAAACATATGAAGAGACTTACTTGTAGAATCAATATCTTGGCATGGGATGTTTGCATGTATTTCAGGTGTGAACATATTAGGAGTTAGAGATCCACCAACATTGCTGGAAGATATGATGGGGACAGGTTGATTTATACTGCTACTTGTACGACTATCTATTTTTCCGAGGACAAAAAAAAAGGATCGTTAACTTCAAAAGGATATATATATATATATATAGTAAAGAATATATACGACTTAAACATATCAATGGTAAAAAGAACCTAACGATAAATAAATATGTAAAAAATAATTATACCTTTAGGTATGCGAGAAATACGTTCAATATATCCATGTTCATCATCAGAAACATCATCTGATAAATCAACTTCCGTTGTATGTGCTATTGACTTGCCTTTGTCTTTGCTGGTACGTTGTCTTGTTGAATAAGCATTATTATTTCTAGACGGACTTGGCGAGACAATAGCTGGACTATCTGTTGCAGATTTATATAATTATACTTATCAATATACCTTCTGTGCATGAAATTCTCATATAAAATGAAAAGGATATGAGAGAAAGTAATTATGCTCACCAATGTGTAATTGAACTGGACTGTTATTAACTAATATTGATCTGCGAGTTCTTTTAGCAATGCTACCTGTATACCACGTTTAATCATTGGTAAACTTATAATGTGTTACAATGCCAAATTTATAGACAAAAAAATAGTCAACGACTTACTTGTAGAATTGTTATCTTGGCATGGGATGTTTGCATGTATTTCAGGTGTGAACATAGTAGGACTTAGAGATCCATTAACATTGGTGGGAGACATGTTGAGGACAGGTTGGTTTATAACACTACTTGTACGATTATCTATTTTTGCAAGGAAAAAAAATGACGTATAACTTCATAAGGATTAAACATATATACTTTATAAAGGTGTTCGCGCTAAAAACATGTACCTGTATTGGGAGGTCTTCCGCGTCGTTTAGGTACATTTCCTATTGTAACATCCGGAGAAGCACCTTCAGAAAGGTTTGGGGAAGCAACTGTAGTGGTACAATTGTCTATTGTTTCGACTTAAAAAAAAATTAATAAATAAATCAAAATGCAAAAAGATTAAATATAAAATACTTTATACATAGTGTACTAAAACCATGTACCTGCTTTGGGAGGCCTTCCGCGTCGTTTAGGTACATTTCCCATTGTAGACTTGTCTGTTAACAGGGTTTTAAAACAATAAGGATCATGCGTGTTAAATTTACGATGGTTACAAGTAAAAGGTATATTAATAATTTATAACAGCAAAGTTCGTACCGGTTTCGCAAACTGCTTTGGGAGGTCTTCCTGGTCGTTTAGCTACTTTTTGTACACTTTCATTGGATTCTACTTCGTTAACGTTTGGTGAGACATGAGTAACTAAAGGATTCTTACGGGGACGTCCACCAAGGTTTATATTTCCTACCGTGTTTGTAACATCATTAAAAACACGACGACTGTTTTTTCCTATAGCAAACTGTGTAGTTCGGCCAGAATTAAGTTGTGGTAAAGTGACGGTTGGTACATCTTCCTTGCGTGGCCGTCCACGTGCTCTCTTAAGTGGTGTAGGATTTGTGAAAATGGAATTCATATTTCCTGATTGAGAAGTTTGAAAAATTTGGTTCATGTTTGAACATGTACCTATTACATAAACAAATATTGTCAAATAAGGTGTAAACAACGTAGAAATAAATATTTCATTAAAAAATTATGGATATAACATTACTTGTAGTAATGTCATGTAGAGGAGGTCGTTGAGAATGCATAGTAGGTAATACATCAACAACACTTGAATATCTCGAACGTTGGACGGGATTTGTTGACATGCCTACATCATAATTATTTTCAAAATCTTGACTAATAGTAGACAATATTCCTCTATCATGATAAACTGCTTTAGGTTGATAAGTGTGTTGGTTACACAAAATTTTACGTTTCTGCCATTGATAACTATTCGACGTACCTATAAAAAAGGTATATCATAAAAAAATTATGATTTCATTGTGAGTCTAACATACAACATGTAATAGTAATAAAACCATACTTTCAATATATACAGTCATAACGTACCAATAGGTATAAGAGTTGTCGGCATATGTACAGGGTCACACTGAAGAGCATTATTGTATGGCAAATCATTGAAAGATAAAACATCATCATTTAGGGTATTCTCTGTCATAACAGACTTTCTCTTGTTGCGGATATCTAAATGATCTTGTGATGGGTTTACTGATTATCCATCAACAACAAATCGTGACAATAATCAAACATTTTTGAAATTTTATACAAACAAAAAAACTATTACAACGTAAAAAAAAATTATATATGTAAATAAAACAACACAAAAAACTAAAAACTTACATGAAGAATTGTTCATCATTTTATCCGCTAAGACATGGGAGTCATTCGAACTTAAAAAACCAGATGAAGAAATATTGTTTGACCTTTGATCACTTTGCATACAAACAACTCTTTCAAGATTGTTTATATAACCCTTATCAAAATTTTCTCTTCCGGTGAATTGATTCATATTGCTCCTTTGGTTATTCATCTAATGATACATGAATTTTATATCAAGTTGTGCGACACAATTATGAATATGGTTACATACAATTGATGCAAACAAAGGAAATAGGAATTTTAAATTCATTCCATATTTGAATGATTGATTCCGAAAATTATGTATGTAATTAACAAATAAGTCAGCATTCATTATCAGATTATCAAATACTTTTGTAACCTAATAATAATTAAATGAGGCCCAATTTATATACTAAATCAGTGTAACATAATGTACAGGCCCAATTACTCATTTATATGTGATTAGTTGTTGATTTATGTTGTTTATACGATTTAGAAACTAATGTAAAGGCCCAAATCCTCATTTATATGTTATATTAGTTGTTGATTTATGTTGAATATCAGCTTTAGAAACTTGCTTGTTCACAGTCATTCTAGTATTGCTATCATAACTCTCATCATTAGTTTCGTCATCAATATTTTCATCATTTAATTGTGTTATATATTAATCAAATTCAAATTTATAAACACATCAAATAATAGATAAATCAACAAAAAAAAAATCAAAATAAATTGATAATTCAAATTCAAATTTATATGAAATGTTACCAACAACAAAAACTGATAATTAAAATTCAAATATATATACAAATGTCATAAACAAAAAAAGGAATCAAAATACAACTTAACAATTAAACTTAGGTGATTTTTCTGGATCAAAAGCTAAATGAACATTGTCATAGTCCATTGCTTCCAAAGGCTCATCATCACTGAAATCTTCTGGATCATCAAGCTCATGTTCTTTTAACTTCCTTTTGATTGCAGGCCTAAGCTTATTTGGTTTAGTCTTCGACCTTCGCTTCATGTTGCGCCTTACATAGGCTCTCCATTTTCTTTGTCTTGCTTTAGCCTGTAGAGAAAACCACAACTGGGAAGGATGCGACACAGAGCTTGTTGCATCATCCTTTGATTCAGCATTGGTTACTTCTAACAAAGATTAAACAATTTTATAAGATTAGCAAAACCAAAAATACATTTTTTTAAAATTATAAAATTCAGTAAATGAATACTATTACCACTATTTATATTTACATGTTATAAATAATTCCGGATGATCAACAAACAATTGTAAACAACCATAAACTAACCTGTTGACCCAACGGATTCTTTTATAGAGTTTTCCTTAACTGAAACTATTAGCTTCTTCCTGCTATGTCAAAGTTTTATAACGTAAAAACACGTATAAGAAATGCAAATATATACAAATGATGTTAAACTTACCTGGGCAGATTGTCTTCATTTTGGTCGTTTTCAGCATGGCGTTGTGGCACATTGGTTAAAGGAAACATGATGAGTAGCTTAGTTTAATTGAAATTAATATGCCTTTTGTGATTTGAAAAATGACAAATAAAAACAGGTTTTATAGTGCACAAGAACACTGAATCGACATGCTATTATTTAAGGAAGTTGTAAGATGACTTATCCATGAAGTGTTGAAAGTTGTTACATTTTAATTATAGGATGGTAATCATTTCCTAAAAATGGTTATAGTTTGTTGCAAAATATCCTATATTTGTTTAGGATGATGATACAATTTTTTTAAAAATGGATTGATTTGATATTTTGAATAAATATTAAGAGAATAATTTGCCTAAATAAATCTAACATCATAAGCTTGGCATTGTTGCAGTATGGGTGGTTGGGTTTGTTTATATAAGGACACTTAAATTTCTATTGCAAAATCGCAAATAAACATTCAATGTTAATTTGTCATGAACAACTTGTCGTGTATTATAAGGATTTAATTGTTTTCAAGAATCGTGATTGGGTTAATATTCAATAGCATACATTATTTGACGAATGCATTCGTGTACGCGATTGAACTACATAACATTAATTTTATTCAAATAATTGAAAAAACGTGGAACGAAACATTGCTTGTATGCATTATTCTTAACATGTGAATAACAAATAAATCTATAGTCTCAAACTTCGCTGTCTGAACTGTTATGAGTAGCTTCATCATCAATGTTCGCATCATCGATGAAACTGTCAAATTCATCAGTAGCTTCATCTTCATCCTGTGAAACTTGTTCAACAATCAAGTCTTCTAAATGGATTTGGTCATCAGTTTCCTTATCAATGTTTTCACCAATAAGTTGTGAATCGTCTTTTGCCTCTTCATCAATCAGGCTGTCATAAATTTGTGTCATACTTATAGCATCATCATTTTCTTCATCACTTGGTTCATCAATAAGACGATTAGTTTTTTTTTTTGAAAAGCAAGTTTGCTTATCATTTTTCGAACGCTTGAAAGAAACGGGATTGTCATCATCAGAATCCTAATTTATAATATTCATGAAGAAAGAAACGAATTAGTAATAAGTAGAATTAGAGTGATAATCTGATAAATATTTATTAAAGTAAAAACATGTAATATGGATACAATATGTTTATACCAAATTTTCATTATATTTTGTGTGATCTTCACACTTTTTGCTATTAGATAAGTAGGCATCCTTCTCATCATCAGAAGACAGAATATTAATAATGTTCTTGCTCATTTTACTATCTTCTTTTGCATGTCTTTCGCGTTTCTTGGTGATGGGGAAATCCTGCATGTTATTTAAATAAAAAATAATGAAGAACATACACAATAATGATATGATAAGAGGTCAAACATACCAAATCATCATCAGATAGGATAATCAACTTGTTATTCATGGATTCACGATTTGATTCATTTGGATGTTTTTCAACATTGAAAACCTGTGAATGTGATAAATATGTTACAATACATATAGTATACATTATACATTTAACGCAAAAAAATGAAATGTATATATATACACTATATACAAAAACAAAGTACTTAACCGTAGGTGATTTAGAGTGATCCATGAAGTAGTGAACGTAAAATATAATGTGACATATGTGATATATATATATATATATATATATATATATATATATATTATATATATATATATATATATTATATATATATATATATATATATATATATATATATATATATATATATATATATATATATATATATATATATATATATACATGCATTTGATTGATATATTTTAGGAGTTGATATGCTTTATAATTTAAATTCGAATATCACTTGTGCTAAGAATCTCATCACAATAAGTTTCAAATTAACATGTTTAAAAGATAACTTAAAAACGGGTGTTAGTTTAGGATAATTAAGGACATGATTTTGATTAAACAAATTTTGATAGGAAAGTTAAATAAAAATAATGCATGACATAAACTAATGAACACACATATGTTTAAGCCCAACAATCATATTCTTGTTACCAAATTGTTTAAGCCAACTTTAATTTTTCACAAATGATGATGTTTATTACTTGTTCAAGTCCATATTTTAGAAAAACTTTACTTAATTGTTTATTATCATTCCAAAACACATTTGAAAAATTAAAATGTATTCTATTGAGTTTAAAGGACATTTTATTATCACTTGAAATAATAAGCATATTTGTAATTGGAAATATCATTC